>CALNVZ010003433.1:9923148-9966944 GCA_940671915.1 Paracentrotus lividus
AGCGATAAACTTAGTTTATCAGTCGATAAACTGAGTTTATCGGCGATAAACTAAGTTTATCAGGATTATGGTACAAACGGCTTGCCATAGGAGTGGCCCCAAAAACCCAAGTTTTTAGAAAGACATATTTGATAATTTTAACACATGAGCATAAGAATGAATAATAACAATCATAATTTAACAAATTAACAATAAATACCTCAGGATTGCAGAGATTTAAAAGAATATTTGTGAGTTTTGGCCGGAGCTCCCAGAAGTAACGTTAGGTCTGATAGCTATGACGTGCGCCCTCTCCTCCCTCCCTTACCAAAAAAATAAATGACAAATCTAAATTTTATCGTGACTATTGTTCATTGGAAGGCACAATGGTAGTGTATTTCATATGCTAAACGTGATCATTCGAGCGTCGTGCATAAATTATTAAATTATGGAGTAAAAATTTCTACGACTACGTGTGCTGTGCGATATGATGCCTATTTAAGATTTTAACGTTAAAATCTCAAGTGGCGCAATTCATTACGCACTCCCATACATTCACATTCATGTTTGTGTCTAATCACCACCACAAAAAAAAATGATGAAAGGTAATCCGGTTTAAACAAGTACTCATTCATTCTTTTCACTCTCATCGACAATATTAAATGATGGACATTATCATTTTCCAATCCGATAAAGAATTAAATAATTTGTAAACTTACTTGACGCATTTTTCTTGGGGTCACAATAGGAAATTTGAATTTGTTTTTGAACTGCAGCTAGCTAGCTCCGTTCCGATACGATATTATCGATAACCATTACGATACTTGATATTGGAAAAATGACACATTCGTTGTTAAAAAGTAACCCAAAACAAAACAGGAAAACCTCTGCTCTGAACCTTAGTCGAACAAGGTAATGTAATTTGACGATGTCATTATGGTATTATGTTTATGTTTGTATCATGTAGCTACCAAAAAATGGTTTGATAAGAAACATAGTCCGCTGCTAACGTGAAAGTTAAACCCAACCCGGGCCGGGCCCAACAACGCCAACCCAGCGCTGCAGTGCGATGGTCTCCGGGGCGCGCTGGGACAGCGGGCCGCGTTGGGCCGGGTGAGGGATCGGGAAGGGAAGCGGGATGTTAATGAACATTGTGAACTTGTGAGTGTTACAGCTAGCCTACCCTTGACCTTATACTGGGATGTTAGAGTCTATATAGAATCTAGAACTGGGCCTGACATTGAAAATGTGTTAACTGCACTGTTATGAAATTGTGGGCCTTAGAATCTATCCGTTATCGTCGTTTCGGAAACCACTCGCCCAAATGAACGTACACAACTCACAAGGTGGAAAGAGGAAACCAGTGGCTGCGTGTGACTGAATGAAGCGATGCTGTAAAAAGTGAATGGTGGTTTCCTCAATCACGATTATGCCAAATTGTGTTAGCTTCAACTTGAAAAGTTCAAGTTCATGTTAACTTCTTACAGTTAGATTTGTACACTTGCTGTTGGGGCTAGCCCTCCTCTTACTACGATTAGCCCGCACACAAAGTGTGCGGGCTACGCTTTATCGAAATCCGACGGCGATGTGACTTCGAATGTACATAAATTTCCGGACGATACCTTACTTCTAGCTATAAAAACAGCTTTATATTATTGCAATAGACTATATACTTACGAATCGGTCCGGAAAACTATCGTCTTCGTTGGTGAATCTTCTTATATGTAATTTGGGGGTCAAAATTTCCAAACTTCCCGAGTAGAACAATTCGTGATCGTAGGTTTGTCTTTTTAATACGCATGCGTCATGGATATTGCCATGATTAGTCTTTAGACAAGTCATTACAATCATAATTTTATTTTTATTCCATTAGTACATGGTAATTAACCAAAACAAAAGAGATAACTTACATTAGTAGTCATGAATTATTTGTTATTTTAGTTTTTGAGCCCATTTTTCCTTCATCAGCCTATTTTTCGTAACGAAACTTACAAACTATACAAAAAGAACGTCTTGATTAAGGCTACTCCAGGGTCCCCTTTTATTCCAGCTGTTGTCTCAACCATCAATATGGCGAATCGGGCAAATTTACGATACTGACGAAAACCCCCCAAAAATCTTCTTATTCTTGGAGCTATTCACGTTTGTTTTTATTCACCATATTCCTGTTGGTATGCTTAGGTAAGTGGCATTGCATTTATGTGTATCATTTGTTATAAACATTTTTGGGGGGGTTGAATTTCATGGTTTTATTGGGGAAGACGGTGAGCTTGGGCCAGATGTATATGTTTACTTCAGGACGCCGCCACTTCGTTCGTGGCGGCGTCCCGGGGCTAGCCCTCCTCCACATCGATAAGTTGCAATTCTCTACAGCCAACTTCTGGGGTGCTGTTAACTATACACAGCCCCGTTGCCGAAGGCGACGGGGCTGTACTTCCACCACCTCCATTTACAGCGAAATAATCAGCGATGATGGAGCGCTCAGAGGATATACGTTTGATTTAACTCAATCTAAGTTTAAAATGTTGTTTGCAATGGTTCGTATGAGTTTTACTTTTCACGCGTAACAACGACTAAAAATGAAAGTATATAAGAGCTTCTTGACTTACCAATTGAATTTTCCGTTGGCCTTGTTCTTCTCCATAGTGTTGGTGCCATCGCGGCCATTTTCTATGACGTCATTTTACTGTGCGAAGACGTATGGCGAAGACAACGCACGCACCGGAGAAATATTCGTTGATGGACTAAAATTTTCCTGATTTTTCTACATTATTAGTTGATTACTCCATTTGAACTTGCATCGAGATGTCACCAATTCGAGAAAAACTTCAAAGATTTGATTCAATGTGAGTATGAATTCAAAATAAGGTATTTTTGACCACGAAATTTGTGGTCATGGTATAGATATTTTCTAAACTTCGCACAATATGTCTACTGGTTGTCAGTTCCCGTCGCTTCGCGACGGGGCTGGTCGTTTAGGGTGCTGTTAACTATACACAGCCCTCTCGTGCCGAAGGCGACGGGGCTGTACTTTCACCACCCCCATTTACAGCGAAACTATCAGTGATGAGCGCTTTGGTAATTATACTGGTATATATAATCAATCTAATGTTAAAGGTGATTTTTATTGCATCTAGACGACTCCTATAATGTTTTACGATATGCATGTACTAAAAATGAATTATATTCATGATATAAGAGCTTTTTGATTACCATAATGATTTCTTGTTTCTTCTAAAATTTTTGGTGCCATCGCTGCAAAAAAAGTGCTACCCATCGTGTCCCACGAAACTACCCAAAAGGACCTAAACTGTCTCATACACGGAAAAAAGTCTACCATCCGCTTTTACAGAAATAGAGAACAATGGATTTTGATTGTTGGGCGCTCTGATTAGCTTGGTAGCTATCGCGAGGAGCTCCGCCCCCGGTTGCGATGACTGAAGTGCGTTGACCGTAACTGAACAACGCGATCAGCTGTTCCCATAAAGACCGCTTTGTCGTGCGCGCTGTCAATCATAACCAAATTGGACCCATTTCGCAAGAAAACTGCAAGACTCGACTTCAAAAACGGTTGGGCGTAGACCACCTTTCAATATTTTTTTAGAATAAAGAAGGAGAAATATAAAAAGGAACTTCAACGAATCCACTGTCGGACGTACGCCACAATATTCAAAACGCATAAAGAAATCGAGCGACTTAGACCAAAAAAATAAATGACAAATCTAAATTTTATTGTGACTATTGTTCATTGGAAGGCACAATGGTAGTGTATTTCATATGCTGATTCGTGATCATTCGAGCGTCATGCATAAATTACTATATTATGGAGGAACTTTTCTCCGTGTCATAGCATGAAGCCAAATTTGCACCCCTTTTCAACATCAGACTGAAAATGGACCCTAAACGTCTCGTTGCATGAAGTCAAATCTGACCCCTTTTTGACATCAGACTGGAAAAAACATACCCTAAATGGCGTAAACACCGTGAAATTTTGACCCCAAAACAGCGATTTCTGTAGAAAACACCCCTATTTTTATGAAAATGGCGATTGAAATTAAAACACACCCCTATTTTTAGGAAAGCGTCGACGCCGCCGAAAGGCTGAAAACAGACCCTTTTTGGGGACACGCATGCGTAGCACATCATGTGGTGAGTGACCCCCCCGGGCATCGCTGCCATCTTTCAATGACGTCATTCAATTCATGACCTCCGTCCCATTTTTCTGTGCGAAGAATTAATTGAACAGCGCACGCACGGAGACGTGAAGTTGAAGTTGACTTTCTTCCGTGAGTGCGCAATGTCCTAAACGCACTTTGCGCTCGCCATTTCCGGATGACCTGACCTTGCAACTGAAATTAGAAATTACGTGGTGGATGTCTCTGTTTTCTTGTATTTTTCTTCATTATTAGTTTATTACTTCAAGTGAAATATTTGCAGATGTCACCAATTCGAGGAAGGACCTTCACATGTTCGGGAAATGTGAGTATGAATTAAAATAACATTATCTTGACCATAAAATTTTTGATTAAATTATGTTTTTTTCTGTACTTCGTCAGAAACGACTACTGACGTGTCAGTTCCCGTCGCTTTGCGACGGGGGCTGGTCGGTTTAGGGTGCTGTGAAAGAGGAGGTACTTGCTCTGATTGGCTAATCGCGCAAAGGTGCGCACGCATTCATGTTTATTTAACACACATGTGCATTGAACGAAGACGGAAACAAAAGCTGGGGGCGTAGCTTATCACAAACACTCAGGTCTTCATGTCACGATCACGTGAACGGAGTTGCATAAGTATGCGCATGCACCCACTACTAACGCATGCGTGTAGTGCACCGCACAGCCGTCCAAGAAAAACTGCAAGACTTGACTTCACAAAACGTGTTACCGGAAAGCCATTCTTTCAATACTTTTTAGAATAAAGAAGAGAAATATGAATAAGAACTTCAATGAATCCAACTGTCGATCTCCTGTATTGGAAATCAAACGTATGAAAAAATGAGGACTTACCAAATGACTAGTCTAAATTTTATCATGAATATTGTTCATTGGAAGGCACAATGGTACTGTATTTCATATGCTAACGTGATCATTCGAGCGTCATGCATATTTGTGGAGTAAAAATTTCAACGTGTCTTCGGCCTTGAACAGACGACATTGTCATTAGACCGAGGCTGCTGCTGTCTTCATCGGCGGCCACTGCTTACGATGAGGACGGAGCAGCCTCGGTCTAAGACGACATGGGCATGGCCAGGTGTAGATCTAATGTAGATCTAACTTGTTAGACCAAGGCTGCTCTGTCTTCATCGTATGCCTCTGTAGACAGAGAGTTAAATGTACCAAGTAGAGTGAAGTGCCCGAAATTCGACCACATAAGCTTTTTGCATCTCTAGTTTGAAAATGAAAGATATATCATCTTTCATTTTCAACAGATATTAGAATCATATTATAAATTAAATAATTTTTATAATTTTTATGCCTCCGCCACCGAAGGCATTATGTTTTCGGGTTGTCCGTCCGTCCGTCCGTCCGTCCGTCCGTCCGTCCGTACGTCCGTCCCGTTTTCGTTCTCGCGATAACTTAAGAACCGTTGAGACGGATCACTTCAACTTGGATCATGTTGGTATGTAGGGACAATGATCTGAATTGACTTTGTGGGTCATTAGGTCAAAGAGTATCAGACGGTCATTGTATGCATGAATGGCTCGTTCTTGCCATAATTAAAACCGTTTGAACCGGGTACAACTTTCAAACTTGGGTAAAGTGTGCTATGGAGGGCAATGATGATTCAGCATTAGGGTATGAGGTCAAAGAGTCAAAGAGCACAGATGTCATTGTATACATGAAAATGGTTCCGTTTAAGCATAACTTAAGAACTGTGAGGAGTCAACTTCAAAAACTTGGAGGTAAGTGGTGCATATGAGGGGCATGAACTGATTTAGATTTTTGGGGTCAATGTTTAAGGTCATAGAGGTCATTGTATACATATAAATACGTTTGTTCTAGTGATACTTAAGAAATGTGTAACGGACTATCTTCAAAACTTGGGTAATTTGTGCATATGGGAGGAGCAATGAACTGATTAAATGTGGGGATCATGAGGTCAAAGGTCACATGAGGCCGATTGTATGCAATGAATGGCTTGTTTCTATTGCCATAATTTATGAACCGTTTGCAGATCAACTTCAACTTTGGTAGTGTGCATATGGGAGAGGATATGAAATGAGTAATTTTGATGGTTATGAGGTCAATTTCAAAGTCACAGATTCATTGTATCATGTGAAAATGGCTTAGTCTTTGCAAGATTTAATACACATTTGATCGATCATTGAACTGGTCATGTATACATGGGCGGACATGTGTACAGGTCTCGAGTTGTCATTATGGGTTGACCATCAGTGATCGTCAAAAAAGAAGGTTAGAAAAGAAAAAATAATGAATAAACAGAGGGTGGTAATCTATTTTATAATGAAACCTGAAGATTACTACAAAACTGTTTTAACTCTAGTTATATCTTTGTCTATCCAATCAACCATTGATATCGCTGTGGAAACTAAATTGGTTACAGATAATATAATATGGACTTTTGTAGAACACAGAAGAAACTCTAACACATATGTTCACTTATCTGAATGTTGTATGTCAAACTTTGAATTATGGTTTCTAACGCACAATATAAAAAACCTACAAACAAAATAACTATTCTGATTTCATGGAAGAATAACAATGCCTTAAATTTTATCCGGAGAGCAGAATAGAGTTGATTGAGAAGTTTATGAAACAGCGAATGATATAGGTCTTCTGTATTTTGTTTTTGTTTTTTTGAATTTACAATTATATATGTAAATGAATTATGTATGCACATAGCCGCTTTTAGGCTTTTGTGTGAATGTGATCATTATTTTTATGCCTCCGCGACGAAGTCTCGCCGGTTTTCAGGTTTTCCGTCCGTCCGTCCGTACGTCCGTCCCACATTCGTTCTCACGATAACTTAAGAACCGTTTGACGTATCATCTTCATTCTTGGTACATGTGTGCATATTGGGGTGACAATAATCTGATTAGATTTTGGGGTCACGAGGTCAAAGGTCAAAGGTCACAGAGGTCAATAAATAGGAAAAAATAGCTCGTTCTTACAATAACTCAAGAACCGTTTCACTAATCATCTTGATACTTGATATAAGTGTGCATACTGGGGTGACAATGATTTGATTAGATTTTGGGGTCACAAGGTCAAAGGTCACAGAGGTTAATAAATTGGAAAAAATAGCACGTTCTCACAATAACTCAAGAACCGTTTCACTAATCATCTTGATACTTGGTATATGTGTACATACTGGGGTGTCAATGATCTGATTAGATTTTGGGGTCACAAGGTCAAAGTTCAAAGGTCACAGAGGTCAATAAATATGTTAAAATAGCTAGTTCTCATGAACTGATTGACAGATCATCTTCATGCTTGGTACATGTGTGCAACTGGGATAACAATGATCTGAGTAGAATTTGTGGTTAAAGGTCAAGGTCAAAGTTGTCTTTGTATAATGAAAACAAATAGATGAATGTGCCATATAGTTCTGATCTGGCAATGGCGGAGGCATAAATTTCGACCGTGCGCGGTCGAGGATTCATCTAGTTTTTTTTAAATCACAAACTATTTGATAGTAAAATCGAAAGTTTTATAACACCTACCTTCTTGCTGAGATTAGACATGCTGTTACGTAAATTCGACCAGGCGTGAAAAGTAAGCACGAACCGTTGAAATCTTGGCTCACTCGCCGCACCGATAGCACATTGCGCTCTGCCGACAGATCAGGGCCGCCGCTGCATGAATGCCCAGTCGAAACTAGGGCAGAGAAAAAAAATCTCTCCAGTCCCGCGATTGCAGTGTTGTAACTCTAGCACTGTAAAGTCACTTCTGAGTTTCGTTTTTCAGTAGGATGCTTACGATTGGGGCTCGAATGTGGCAAAAAACTGTGTCATCAAACCTCAAATTTTCAGAGTTTAAATCCATTTTTCCTGATCATTTTTTCTTAACTTTTCGCTAAGCTAAGCGCGGAGGGGCTTCAAGATTTTGAGCAAAATCTGGGATTTTAGGAGCAAATTAAGGTATTTAGTATGATTTTTTTTGTAATTTTTTTTTGTTGGTTGTCTTCAGTGGTGATGTGTGCGTGTGATATGAGTTGATTGGAGTATGTTTGAGTGTGTTTTGGGGTTTTATTTTCAATATTTGTTTGAAACCGGTCGAATCTCTGCAACGGTCGAATTTCGGGCACTTTTCTCCATTGTGCGAGCTGTTCAAACTGCAGTGCCATGATTCTCTGTTAAATTTCCCCAAATTTTATGGGAAAAACTTACAGAAACCCCCAAAACCCAAATTCAACAAGACAGTTGGGCATCAACTTTCAAGGACAAGAAACAGATAGACTTAGATCTCTAGAGAAAATCTACTTCCAGATGCGGTAAGTGGAATAACTTTCATGTTGTAGCAAATCTTATAGATCTATAATATGATCACCGAAAAACACATTAGGCTATGTACACTGCAGTTTGAACAGCTCGCACAATGGTAGCTCTCTGTCTTCAGAGGGATGCGATGAAGTCAGAGCAGCCTCGGTCTAGGCCAGGTGACATGACGTCTTGATGACATGAGCTGGAGCTCGGCGTAGCTGTGGCTCAGCCTCTCGAGCTCTGGTCTGGCTCAATCTTTGGACTAATCTAGCCTAGTCCTAGGCCTAGATCTCTATTTCTTTCCAGACACCCTTATGATTGTGCGGTCCCACGTGTGTCACAAATTTCAGTGCATGACCATGGTTTCGTGCGCATCATTGCATGCACATCATGACATTGCATTTGGAATGCATCATATTACTGCGGCAGCCTGTCATGAAAGACAAGCACGGGCAGTGTAGACCTGCAAGACTCGAAATAAAAATGGAATGTCAAATAGACTATTTTTTTTTGTTTTTTGCATGTACATAGCAGAGGTGTTTTCATTGTGTGTAGACTTGGAACACGAGATTGATTGGGCGAAGTTGCAGCCAAAGAAATCGTGAATTTTCTATACCTAAAATTGCAAAATTTTCTGCGGGAGGGGGAACCCCCTCCGAACCCACCCCCAGGAAGTTCGGTCGCTACGCTCCCTCTTAGGTAGCAATTTTCCTCTTTTTTTGAAATTTCTCTGTCTCATGCCTGCTAGGCTTATTTAAATGGAATAATTAAACATTGACAAGACTTAATTTGAATTATTTGTTAGACTGGTCTAACGTTAGATCTAGTCTATGTACTTTACGGATGAGTAGATCTGTCTCCTTTCTTCATATTATTAAACTTGTTCCAAATACTTTATAATACACTCTTGAGCGTAAGTTTTATAGTGAAGACAGATATCATTTAGAATATTTTTCTCGCTGTCATTTGAATTTAAGTAATAATTAAAAATGATTATCATACACAGGTGAGCATGTCAGTCTTCAGTTGGGGTTCAGCACAAGATGGACAACTGGGAATTTCTGATCTCGGAGCTGATGTCACATCCCTGTCTTCTCCCAGAGAAGTTCTTGGACTATCTGGCAAGCAGGTGTGTGACATCAGCTGCGGTCTTCGTCACACCTGTGTTCTTATGCATGATGGGACTGTGATGATGTGTGGAGCCAATGATAAGGGTCAGTTGGGCCAGGAGAGAGCTGGTTCAGAGCTAGGTAAGTATCAAAGAGTCAGCCTAGGGGTATCTGAGTAGATTTGTTACGAGGGGTTTGCAGTGACAAGTTTCAATGAACAAAACATAGAATCAAAGTGGGGAATCCCCAAAATGAAAGACAGTCATCATTCATACAGGATAAGAGATTATTGTGCAATGGCCCTAAAGGCTCTGAAGCTTATAACTAATGTTTCCATAATTTTTTACAATTGGTGAGGGTCACAGCGCAACAGTTCATTCCCTCGATAACACAATTGAGATAATATGAGCAAGGTCCTATACTTTTATAACCTGTGAAGTATTGATTTATTTTAGAGAAAGGCATTTTAAAGTTCCATTGGGCAAAAGTGTTCTAACCCTTCATCTAATTTGCATACTTTTCGATCAACTATTTCTCATAATCCCTTCTTCCATTAAATTAATCAATGTTGTTATCACCATGCTTGTTCTCCTTCCCCTATATTTTCCTATTTAATTATCAGATTGAAACCCAATTAACCGCTCCGGTTGAGTGACCACAGTTTTCATGTTTTTTTTTTTTTGTTATTTTTTTTTTGGGGGGGAGATTTTAATATTGATAACTGTTTTCATGAACACTGTGTTTGTATATATATATATATATATATTCTACAATGTATTATGTATGCAGTTATCACCAAGTGTTTTATTTTTCCCTCTATATTCCTTTGTGATTAAACCACATTCCAGCCCAAGTAATACAGATACCTTGACCACTTCTTGAATGTTATGTGTTTTATGAATGCTATAATTAAATTAATGACCAACTTTGGTTGTCTTTTCTCCTCTCTTTTCTTTTGTGATTTTTACATTGCAGCCCAGGTATCTGCTATGGAGACCCTTGTGGTCACTCAGGTGTCCTGCGGCAATGACCACACCCTAGCTGTAACAGATAGAGGTCAGGTCCTTGGATGGGGTCGAGATGACCGGGGTCAGTGTGGACTGTCCACTGGAGACCGAGAGGACAAGAGGAAACCAAGGTTTGAATCAATTGATTATATTATAGACTGTGATATTATCTGTTGAAATGGTCTAAAGAAAAAAAGAAAAATGAAAAATATCTCATGCTTTGTACTGAAAGACTAAAATACTTGTTATTTCTATCTTGCAATATCAATATTTTATTGTGTATGAAAAGTACAGGTACATCAAGGGTATTTTATATACTTTTTTTTAATGATTGAATCAAAAGCTACAAATGAAGACAAAATTCTGTAAGTGGCATCAATCATTTGTCAAAAGGCTTAATCAAATCAAATTTAATACCCGCAAAATGATTTTGTTTTCTCTTGGTTTAATTTAAAACAACAACAAAGAAAGCACCCTTAGACTAGAGGCATAAAGTTTTTATAGATGGTGTCTGGATACAAATATTTTCAAAGAAGAAACGTTAATTTTTGTCTGAAAATTAGAGTTACATTTATTTATTTCCTCATGGTTGACTGTTGAAGCTTATATAAAATTTGTTCTGCTTCATATGTCACAGGCTTCTGAAGAGTCTTTCAAAGTTCCAGGTTGCACAAGTAGCATGTGGGTCTATGCACTCTATGGCACTCACAAAAGGTAAAGCTGAATTTATTTTGTCTTTGCCCTACTGTGCAAATCAATTGCATAACATCAGCCATAGCTCAATCATCAAACATTTGATCATTTATGAATTATGTTGAATCATTCAATTTCTTAACTAAATTGGTATTTGGTATAAGGGATAAATGGTATGATATTGAAAATATTCAAAATTCAATCTCTTAAAAACTAGTGTACTCTTTGTGTCATAAAGTTAAGAAATTAGAACATGATAAATTTATGCCAGAAGTGAAGAAGAAAAACACCATAAAGGTAGATTTATGAGTAAGCCGTTTTGAGGAGTATTATTCAATATCTTGTAGGTTGTCATATCAAAATTTGTGAGACTGAAAATAAATATGTTGTCTATGATTCATTAGAAAGACTAGCTGAGTAAATATGGATAAGTGGATGTGTGATTGTGAGATTGAAAATAAATATGTTGTCTATGATTTATGAGAAAGAGTAGCTGAGTAAATATGGATATGTGGATGCAAGTCTGAATACTGCCTTCAGAGCTTTTTCCCAATTTCTAAATGAATTGTGCATTATGCGTAACAGATGGACAAATATTTACCTGGGGTGACAACACATTTGGACAACTGGGTATCGGAGCTCCTGGTCGGAATCTCTACAGGGATAATCCCCAACAACTGCATTCCTTGCCCGGTGTTCCCATCAGAAAACTGGCCTGTGGTGGATGGCACTCTTTTGCTCTGTCTGTCTCAGGGGCCATCTTCGGTTGGGGCAAAAACAGCTGTGGACAACTAGGTTTGGGAACAACTGAGGGTAAGTCTAGCCGGGAAGTTAGGGGATTGTGGCACATGGTCTGGGAACAACAGAGGTTAGGTGTAGCTGGCATGTTGGGGGAGGGTGGCACTCCTTTGCTCTGTCCATTTCCGGGGCCATCTTTTATACCCTACTGTACATTAAAACTATGTTATTGCTTGTAATTGGATTTACCTGACTGTCATGATATACAAATATTCAAGGAATTTTAACCTACCCTTTACTTTTGTGTGTGAGATGCAACCAAGGGCCATTTGAAATTTTGAAAAACCTTCTTGTCAACAAAGCTACGAACGGCAGAGCCATATTAGAATATCTTTTCATCAAAAAGACATTACGATGTTTATGTTGAACTATCTTCTTTATTTTCATTTTCACAATATATACACTAATGCAAGTCCATAATAATAATGGTTATCTTCTCTCATTTAATCTCATACAGATAAAGTCTCCCCTACTCTACTAAAGAACCTAAGGACTCAGAAGGTTAAATACATTGCTTGTGGACAGAACTACTCAGCTATGCTCACTGCAGTAAGTCTTTGTCAGTTTTACAGTGTAAATGATAAACCTTAAAATTTTGAAGTCTAAAATATTACTTGCGGGGGAAAACAGGCTTTTTTGCATTCTAAAAAGGCCTTGTTAGCTCACCTGAGCAAAAGGCTTTGAGTCGGCCATTGTGATTGCTCCCCATCTGTAATAACTAAATTTTTAAATGTTGCCGAAATACTAGTACTTTTTTCCCCCAAATGAAGTACCCCTCTGTCATGGGGCACGAAGAACGTCCCAAACAATATAATGATAATATTCAAAATGATGATGATGATGATGATGATGATAATGGTGGTGGTAGTGGTGGTGGTGATGATGATGATGGTAGTGATGGTAGTGGTGGTGGTGATGGTGATGATGGTAGTGATGATCATGATTATTATGATTAGGATGATGAATATGATGATGGTGATGATGGTGATAATAATGAAAAATTGATGAAGACAAAATATAAAGTTAATGCAATTGATTTCTTCTTTGTGTAGACCGGGGGACTGTTCCTATTTGGTCAGGGGTCAGAAGGACAGCTGGGTCATGGGTCAAATAGCAATGAGCTCAACCCAAGAAAGGTTATGGACTTCCTCGGGAGTGAAATCATACAAGTGACCTGTGGAAGGTAAGTACAGGTTTTAGCATTTGATTTCAGACTGGGATTTTAGGTCGTGATGGGACACCCCCCCCCCCCCAATGAATAACTCAAGCATTCAATTGATGCAATTCTTTTTCCCCAACCCCTGCTATCAACACATGTACATGTACAAGTGAATCTCTGAATGGTTTTGATTCGCAACGAAAAAACCCTCTAATTTATTACATTCAAATAATGCAAGTTATATGCCTATTTATATTTATCATTATTTCATTTTTTGAATACGCATAAAAGTTATTCAACCCTTTATTATATTGATGTACATGTATGGTATTAATCACTATTGTATACATGTAGTTTGGTTCTAGGACATCTCCCCCGGAGGACAACTCCCCCGGGGACAATTCCCGGAGGACAGCTCCCCCGGAGGACAACTCCCCCGGAGGACACCCTAACCCTAACCCTATGTCCTCCGGGGGAGCTGTCCTCCTGGAATTGTCCCCGGGGGAGTTGTCCTCCGGGGGAGATGTCCTGATACGATGTAGTTTACATAGACTGAAGACTATTTATTGCATATTTTGATGAAAGATACTCTTTTGTTTTCATAGACATTGTATTTTGAAATATGAAAATTATTACATGTCACTGAAACTGAATTTAAATTATGTTCTTGTTTTCAGGCAGCACACTCTTGTCCTGGAGGGACGCACTGGCAGGCTACACTCCTTTGGTCAAGGTAACAAAGGCCAGCTTGGACATGATAAGAACATCTCCAGATCTTGTCCAGGACTTGTTCCTTGTACATGGCAAGCACAGACCAGTCCCAATGGTTACCCTAACGGAGAGGAGACGAGGTCGATCATCAGATCCATCTTTGCAGGTGGAGACCAATGCTTCTGTACTGTCTCTAGGGGAAGTGTAAGTTTTATAAACGGGGATGTACACTAATCAAAGTAAGCAAGCTGTGCAGAAGTGACAAAATTCTCAATTTTCTAGCCTTTTTCAAATGCCAAACAGGGTAGCAGCAACTCCCATTTTTTAACATCTTTTGTTATGAGCCAATTATTAATCTACATCTGCCACTTTTCAATGCTGGCACCAATGTTTTCTGGGTGCTAGTGTAATATTCAATATTTTCATGACCATATTTATAAGCAACCTTTCTATAGGCCTATCAAAAAAACAAAAACATATATACTTACCTTTCTTATCTTTATGCTTGGTTCCCATTAACTTTATGCAGGTGTAGAGTGGCAGATGAAGATTAATGTCTTACCAAAGGACGTTAGTTCTGTTGCCAGGTTTTAAACCCTATATCTCGTGATCCATATCGAGGGGGTGTTTCCCTATGTTGTTTGTAAGGTAGGAACTTTATGAATGACTGGTGATCCGTTCTTGTGCTAAATACTAAAGAGTATGATTAGTACAGCACCCAAGAACACATTCAAGTTAGGTTATTTGTAACTTTACGAACAACTTGGTGAAACAGCTCCCAGGAGACATACATCTATATACTTTGACCATGACACCTCTCTATTATATATAATATATATTATCCGTAAGTTAGACCATGGAACGTCAAAAGTGCTCTACGTGGAAACGGAGCGAGTATATTTCAGGAAAGACGGAGTTTCCTTAGTGCCCAACTACTGTCAGTTTCTTGCCGGAGCAATCATCAGGTTTCTCTTCCAACGAATCTTCACCAACCTGATGATTGCTCCGGCAAGAAACTGACAGTAGTTGGGCACTAAGGAAACCTCGTCTTTCCTGAAATATATATATATATATTATATTATATATATATTTTTATTTTATTTATTTTTTTTTTTTCTTTCAATTATTCTTTTGTAGGACCCTATCTTCCGCTAGACTTCAGGGAACCTATACCAATCTTAGAACCTGTCATTCTAACCAAAGATTTGTTGAAAGAGTTGTCAGAAACCTTTGTCCTTCAGCATGCAAACAAAGCAGTTCAGACTCTAGAAATGGCTTTGTCATCTCCAGCATGCCTCAATGCCTCCTTCTTGGTTGGGTAAGGTATTAAGTTTACATGTTTATTATGAAACTACCAAGAAAACATGTACATATATACATAATTATAGGCTAATTTATGCTGAAGTATGCCCTGGACGTAGTTCTAGGACAAATAACCCCTGGACAAGTACCCCCCCCCCCCCTACTTCTACCCCCGCCAAAACTCTACCCCCGTAAATCTATAGACGAATTTGGTTTTGGTGATGTTTTGTCTTGTGGGGGGCCATTGCTGGGGGTTACCCAGGTACTACACATGCTCTATGTGTGCGTATGTATTCGTAACAAAGGAAAATGTACATACCCGCAGACATACATGCACATGGTGCATGCGTAGTACCTGGGTAACCCCCCAGCAATGGCCGCCCTGAAGTTACATTGCTCTGAAGTCGGATTGGTCTATACCTGACCTTATTTCTGGGGGTAGTTGTCCTGGGGGAAGTTGTCCTGATATGGCCTTTGAGAGCCCAAACACTTTTCTCTCAATTTAAATGTATAAGTAATGCTCAGTGTTGGTTAAGGGCAAAGATGTAATAAAATGGATTTCCTTGATTTCTAGTTTTTCATTTATCATTTATGGAAGAAGACAACCATTAACTATTACTTGAATAGAAAGTGATAATAATAATCATAATAAAAGTTTTAAATCCCTAATGAAATATGATTATTTTTAGAAATTATATGATTGGTGTGGATTTAGGAGATATGCATAAAAATGATATCACTGATCTAAATTAATATAACAGTTGCATTATTCAGACTTTAAAAAAGCAGTTGATTCCATCATTCTTTCACATATTTTAGGGATGACGGTCATTACATGTGTGAGAGGTCAAGTGACAGACACGGACTTGACCTGGATGCTGCTAGGTCAGCATTTGAACATCTTACTGGAAAGAAGGATGTCATTAAGATGGTAGGTATATCTAAATCCAATCTCATGCTTTCCACTCTCTCTCTCCCTCCTCTCTTTCTCTTTACTCTTTTTATTTCTTGAAGCAATACATCTTTCTCTTTGTCTATCTGTCTTTGTATCCCTCTTCTCTTTCTCTGTCTCTCTCTCTCTGATGATCTGTAATAACCTCACCCCAATCTAATGAGATACTGTGACACACTGTGCTATCATTTTTATTTTTTGGTCAGCTCTCGGTAATCATCAACACACATCTCATACCAAGACTTCAGAAACACCCCTCTGTATACTCAGTGCCGGAATGCCTCAGGCTCTACCTCTTAATAATGGAATGTCCCGCTCTCAGCCATCCCAATGAACAGTGGTGCAGACAAACCATTTTGCAGATGGGGAAATCCCTGCTCAACCTCACATCAACATCTGAGAAAACAATAGGTATATTCCAGGTTCCCTTTACACACTTAACTGTTTTGTAACAAGACTTCTCTGACAGCAACCAATCTATATGCCTTATCCCTTATGAAAGACGTTGTCATTTATCTCAGACTGCTTTAACGAAATCATGTCAATAGAGTATTTACTTTCTCTTCAAAAAAAAAAAAAAATACATGAATGTTCAAAAGTAAATGAATGATAGTAAACGTCAAACGATTTTTGTAGAAAATACATAAGTGAGTCGTGAGCAAAAAAGGATTAAGAAAATTTAGAAAGATACCCATTTCAAAATGTGCTTAACATGTGGTATCTAAATGCACAAATGAGAGTTGTAATTTTCTGCTGAATTTAATTTCAGACAGCTGGTGGTCAGGTCTGCTCCCACGCCATCTCAATCGTATCTTGACCATCCACAAGGATTGTGTGGTGTCCATCCTAGAGTCTAGATCATCATCCACTACAGGAGATCTGCAGGCTAAATGGACAGCTATGAGGGTGCTTGATAAACTACACAAGGTGAGTTTGAATCCAAAAGGACTGTGTGGTGTCCATCCTAGTGTCTAGATCAGCATCCACTACAGGAGATCTGCAGGCTAAATGGACAGCTATGAAAGTACTTGATAAACTACACAAGGTGAGTGTTTGAATCCACAAGGACTGTGTGGTGTCCATTCTAGAGTCTAGATCATCATCCACTACAGGAGATTTGCAGGCTAAATGGACAGCTATGAGAGTACTTGATAAACTACACAAGGTGAGTTTAAATCCACAAGGACTGTGTGGTGTCCATTCTAGAGTCTAGATCCGCATCTACTAAACTACAGAAAATGAGTTTAAGTGAATACTCCTACTTTACAGGTCATGTGTTGTAGTGCATATTTAACTGAACATTATAAATCACAAGGTACACGTTTATTCTATGCTACTTCTCTAATGTCCTGCGGCAAGACATTAATCAATGTTGGCCTCACTTGACCCAGGTTTATTGAGAAGGTGTCAGTCTGGAATATTTATAACTTTAAATGCATTGTGCCACTGTAATAAATTGAAGTGCAGGGAATTAGTTCATTAATATTTATAAGTACATTTCCATCTTGAGACTGGGCAGCAGAGTATTAACAATTTTTTTTCTTATTCTTTTATGTTTATATTAAAATCTTCTCAAATGCATAATCATTTTGGAAAGTTACAAGCAAATTGTATGCATCGTTATAAAGTTTGTCACATTAAGACAAATTTGCTATCTTCTTGTAAATCCTTTCACTTCTGGATTTGAATGTGATTTGAACAGATTACCAAGTAATTAAGAGTCTTGTATTTCATGTATTACTCACAATCATAACTAATATTTCACTGCTTTTCACTGAACAGATCAATACCAAATGTGGGGAGATTCTGCCATACTACAAATTTCATATACCAAACATTGGCAAGTACATCAATATGCAAGATGACTTTCTACAGTTCTTCAAGAATACAGTCTTACACAGCATGTCACATGTACATGTAAGTCAAAATGTAGTCTGTCAGTGTCACTGGTGATGATGACAATGGTGATCTAATGATGAGGATGGTGATGATGATGATGATGATGATGATGATGATGATGAAGATGATGATTGTAATGATTATGATGATGATGATTGTAATGATTACGATGATGATGATGATTGTAATGATGGTGATGATGATGATGATGATGATGATGATAATGAAGATGATGATTGTAATGATTATGATGATGATGATGATTGTAATGATTACGATGATGATGATGATTGTAATGATGGTGGTGATGATGATGGTAAAGGTGATAATGGTGCTGATAACCAATTAACTATAACATGACATGTTTGTTGAGAAATGCTATATTGTGTATTGGTAAGAGCACTATTGAAAAAAAAATGATAATACATATAACGATTATACCGCAGCATAATTCCAATAAGAATTTGTAAGATTGATTAAACCCTATTGTCCTACAGGAGTTTGATAACAAGACCTTCTGTGACTACCCGTTTGTCTTTGATGCTGACATGAAATCCAATCTCCTACATCTGGATGCTCTACTTCAAATGCAGGTGACTGCAGATAATATACAAATTTAATTTATTTGACTTGGATTTAAATGGTTTAATAATTCTTGGATGATTAAGAACTTGTCATGTGCATGATCCAGTTTATTTAATGATAGAGTATGCAAAATCTATATAATATCAATATCATTTTTAACTAGCGAAGTGGTAAAAAAGAATTACATCTCTTCTATCTTCCATCCACAATGTTCACTTAGATTCACTTAGATCTGCATCGGCTCGGTCCCTTGTTATTCCTAAGTCCCATAAAAAGACATGTTTAAATTCCTTTCAATCACTTGCTCCTTGTTTATTGAATGAGCTCCCTTTATTTCTAAGAAGCGTATTTCTTACCTCTTTCAAATCCAATCTAAAAACTTCTATATTTTCTTCATGCCCCTGATTTCTTTTCAAATTTTCCTGAATGAGGGAGTAATCAGTGTTTTGTAAAAAGTGCTGTAGAAATTTGATTATTATTATTATATCATATTATTAGTTTGCCATGGAAGAGGCCCAGCGCAGCAACTTTGCCAATGTGTTCTTCAACATGGATCCTGTGAACCCATGCCTGGTCCTGTGTGTCATGAGAAACAACCTGGTCTCATCAGCCATAGACCAGCTGGGTCATCTCGACCAGCATGACCTCAAGAAGCCGCTAAAGGTTGTCTTCGTCGGGGAGGAGGCAATCGATGCTGGAGGCGTGCAGAAGGTAACGCTGTTATCCTCACTTTCACATGGAGTTGAAAATCCGGCAAGCGTATTACTTTAATTAGCTTTTTATACGATGCCTTCCACACACAGTACAACTTTAATTCTATCACCGCAGTTGGTCTATGCACACTATACCAGGAAGATTGTTATTGCCACGTCATAATTTGCAGGCTGGTACTTAAATATATAATTTTTCACACTTAAAATTTCCTCCATATCTTGTGGACTGCTCTTACCCGACTTTAGATATGATCGTATCTATATGAACATCATGTACAGGCTTTCACATGAGAAAAAAGAAAAATAACGCCCCGATCTGTATTACTGGAAGGAGAGACCATCAAGTTATTTTTATGCCTCCATCACCGAAGGTGGTGCCGGAGGCATCATGTTTTCGGGTTGTCCGTCCGTACATCCATCTGCACGTCCGTCCGTACATCCCGCTTATCGCGATATCTCAAGAACCACTTGAGATTTTAACTTCAAACTTGGGGATAGTATGTACCGCCATAGGAAGATGATCTGATTAGATTTTGGAGTATGTAGGTCAAAGGTCAAGGTCACGGAGGTCAAAAATAGTGAAATACTATGTATTGAGTTAATTATCGCGATATCTCAAGAACCATTAGAAATATGAGCTTCAAGCTTAGGTGTAGTATGTACCACCATAAGAAGATGATGTGATTAGATTTTGGAGTATGTAGGGCAAAGGTCAAGGTCACGGAGATTAAATAGTGAATTTCTATGTATTGAGTTCGTTATCGCGATATCTTAAGAACCGTTTGAGATATGAGCTTCAAACTTAGGTGTAGTATGTACCACCATAGGAAGAGGATCTGATTAGATTATGGATTATATAGGTCAAAGGTCAAGGGTCACAGAAGTCAAGATGTTAAAATCCATGTATAGAGTTTGTCATCGCGATATCTTGGGAACCAATTAAGATGTAAACTTCAAATTTAAGGGTAGTATCTATCGCCAGAAGAATATGGTCTGATTAGGTTTGGGGTCACAAGGTCAAAGGTCAAGGTTTTAAAAAAATGTCATTCTATAAAGCCAAATGAATAGATGAATGTGCGATATTTTTCTGATCTGGCAATGGCGGAGGCATATATTTCGACTGCGCGCGGTCGAGGATTCATCTTGTTATTTTCTCATCTTAGTGGTATGCTGAATATGAAAATAATGATGGAAAGCAAATTACATTGACATCCTATGTTTAAGACATTTCAGGAAAACAGTATTTCATCAGTCGCATCAACATGTTTAGAAAGATATTTCTGTACTAACATTCCTGTATCTTCAAAATTATTAAGCAATTTCATCAAATGAAAGACAAAAGATTTTGTATCCATTTCATGTATTCCCACAATTTATTCCTTGTTGCAGGAATTCTTCATGCTGATAATGAGAGAGATCTTAGATCCCAAATATGGTATGTTCAGATCTTTTGATGACACAGGGAAGATCTGGTTCAACAACAAGGTAGGAGCTAATTTCCTGTAGTGTATTGTATTTCAGATTCCAGAGCTATGCTATATTTGCGCAGATTGTATAACTTCATTGTATATGTTATTGTTGATGAGATTTACTATTTTTATTTGTGAATTGTCATACATGTTCAATCCAACTGGAAGGTTGTGATGTGAGAATAATAAATAAACTAAACAGAACTCAATATGATTTCTCAACTACCCTTGCCATGAGCAAGACTAACTTTACACAAATTTTGGCTCTCTTTTATATAAGACCCATTCAAATATTGACCTTATTGACCATGCAAGTTCTCAAAGCCTCTTACCACTAGACATATCACACACTCCAAGTGTCAGCCTTGGCCTCTCACTCTTGTACTGTGCAAAGATTTGTAAATGTATGTTTGCTTATGTATTAATTTTCTTTTGTTTATAGTCGTTTGAGGATAGTAGAATGTTTCGCCTGGTTGGTCTGATCTGTGGTCTTGCCATCTACAATAACATGATCATCTCCCTTCCCTTCCCATTGGCACTCTACAAGAAACTCCTAGATAGGTAAAGAAATGTCTTTTTGTTTTCTTTAAAGATGATGATTTATCATGCAGTTTTAAAATGTTTATCCTGTCTAGGTCATCCATCCTCAATGCCCATATGATGGTTCTAGGACTACGCCCTGTTACGACCAGTAATGTCGCACAACGCATAATGTCACAATCTGGTCACAAAACGCATTATTTATATCTTGGACCAACATTTGAGATCATCATCCGAAAGTCGTAAGTGGGATTTGAACCTCGGGTCCAATTCAATTAGAGAAAATAACTGAAATCATTTGAATTGTTTACATTGAGGGAAAAATAAAATCAGTCTACAAACTGATGCGGATCAGACCGAGGTTCGAATCCCAGTCACGTCTTTCGGATGGTGACGTGACAAGTTGGTCCCAGACGTAAATAATGCGTCGGTGTGATGTTATGCGTCGCTGCGACATTACCGGTCGTAACACGCCCCACCAAAAATATACCACCTAACCCTGTTTCTTGGGGGTTATTGTTCTGGGGTACATGTAGTTGTCCTGTTACACATTTGACACTTTTGACCTTACTTTCTCCTACTCTTTGGCTTTTTCCACCTACCTTAGAAATACTACCCTAGAGGACTTTAAGCAGTTCGAACCTGTCGTAGCTCAGAACCTTCAGTCAATGCTTGACTATGAGGATCCAGAGACCTTCAAGGATACATTCCCTCTCTTCTTTCAGATTGATGAGGATAACTTCGGAGAGGTGGAGACAAACGATTTAGTTCCAGATGGATCAGAGAAAGAAGTCACCTTCCAGAATAGGTAAGTAGGGGGTAATCCGCTTTTTAATGATGTATGTTTTTATATATTATACTAAGTTTCTTTTGAGAACAAAATGATTATATATATTGGTTATTTTCCTTCATTCTTCTACTTGAACAGGAATGATCAAGGGTTACCAATTTGCTGTTAAGTCCAACAATAATGATAAGAATAATAGTAATAATAATATTAATATACATGTACTTACAAGGTGCTAAATCCCCTTGAAATCCAATGCTGTAAGAGCACATGTGTCGAAGAAGAAATCAACATAAAAGAAAATACATTTATACAAGTACAAGATCATAGATAAGATAGAAGTGACAGTATGAGTATACTATATTCTGTATCGACTATATAAACTTCATCATAAATAATGCTAGATGTCTCCTTAGTGCTGCCTTTATTCAAGAAATCAGCTCTGCTTCTTTGACAGTGGTTACAATCTTACCAACTATCCCATATTGTAACTACAGGGATGAATACGTTGCATCATATGTCAACTACCGCCTTAACGAATCTGTAAAGGTGCAGTTTGAAGCCTTCAGCAGTGGATTCCTAGGGGTGTGTGGTGGACATGTGCTCAGATTCTTCCATCCACAAGAACTCATGGCAATGGTTATTGGTAACGAGGAATTCAACTGGGATGAGCTGGAAGGGGTAGGTTGAATTGGAAGTGGTGTTGACGGTGTTGGGATCAGTGATTGTTTTTTTTTTATTGTGGTACAAATTGATGGTGTTAGAAACCATACGACTCACGACTGACCAACCCTGGATCTGAAATAACATAGCGTGTTGAAAAATATATGCGCTTAGTTATTTCAGATCCAAAGTAGTTCAGATGAAAGTCACGAGTCGTATGGTATGCGATAGCCTTTATTTAACCTAAATTGGACTGAGGGGATTCTACCCCAACCCTCTTGATGTTCACAGTGATTTGCTTCAGGATATTGTTTGTTTTAGAATGCTTTTTGAGATTTATGCCACAGTTGTACTCATCTTTTGATATCAAATTTATTAAGTTTTGAACATTAGATATCACTTACCTTCAATAATCTGCAAAATTTCTTATATTGACTTACATTTATTGAAGCAGTAATATACACAAATGCATTGACATGAAACCAATGAGCATGTAAATGTTTTGCCTGGCAAGTTTCACAGCCAAAATCTAAGGGGGCCGAAGTCCATCCCCCCCCCCCCACTGATGGAGCATAGGAACAAACAAAAAAGCCTATCCTGATTATTAAATGAGGTTTGTAATGACTGTTGTCTCTTTAATAATCAGATTTATTGTATTATTACTGTTTGATTATACAGACTGTTGAGTACAAAGGAGAATACAGTGCAGGACATCCTACTATTAAGTTCTTCTGGCAAGTCTTCAGAGAGATGGCAGTGGAAGACAAGAGAAAGTTTCTAGGTAAGCTATTGTCACAAGTAAGGTAAATGGGTACCTGTTGGAAAGAATTCCTTGAATGCTCAAAGCGCTCTGTAGGGCAGATATGGTTATAGCCGGGTAATGATATAAGCTGCGCCACAGCATAGGTAACTAGAAAGTTGGTGAATTATAAATGCTGTATATTATTATTATTATAATTGTTATTAAGCTTTTGTCTCCATATGGATTTCATGACATTTGCTCCTTTACTGTCAATTCCAAGCACTTATTAAATGACTGAATTCAACCCTGGATTTAACACTGTACCCTACCAAAAACATAACATAAAACCTAAACCTAACCCTACATCTTAAAGCCTAATGTTATTTCAGTGTGATATGACTTCATATATCACATATATCCCCAAAGGTTTGTTGTGGTAGAAGCAGTAAGGGACTGCTTGGTAGCCAGTGAAAAAAATTACAATAGCTCAGAGCAAAAAAAAAACAACAACAACAACAAATAATAGATACTTTTTTTCAGGATTTTTCAGCTTTTTCGAAAAAATTTTTATGATACTGAGTAGCTCTAGCATTTTCTCATTACAGTATGAAAATAGTACTTTTATCTCTCTATCTCTCTCCCTACCTGTGTTCCTTCTACAGTATTCCTGACTGGTAGTAACCACGTACCCATCCAGGGTTGGAAGAGTCTTCAGGTCATCATCCAGCCTGTCAAAGGAGGAGAGCAATTCTTCCCTGTTGCTCATACCTGCTTCAATCTACTTGATCTACCCATCTACACCAGTAAAGAAGTTCTAAAAGAGAAGCTCTTAACTGCTATAGAACATACAGAGGGATTCACATTAGTTTGAGTGTAGTCCCATGAGTCATATTCTATGTTGGGTGATTATAAGCAATTATGGTAGGGAAGTGCTTCAATTTTTTTGACCTACTGGTTAAAAAAAAGGTCTTGAAAGAGAAACTGTCAACTGCTAGTTTCTTGTTTGCTTGGGTATTTATAAGCAATATGGTTAGAAACTGCATTGTTCTTTTTGCCTTACACGCCTTTTCCAGTAAAAGGGTCAAAGAGAAGCCCTTAACCCTAACTTACCTGGGGGGGCCATTATGGCCCCCCTTGACATTTTTCGCGTTAAAAAATCCGCAGTGCGAAATTTTTTGATCGCGCCGCTCGCTGACTTTTTACTTTCAAGTCTTGCATATCTTTTAAGACTATTTTTGCGGAAATCGGGCGTACCATTACGACATTCGACGATTTTGAAAAATTTTCGTCAGACCAAAACTGGCTCAAAAACGTGATTTCATGATTTCGTGATTTCAAAGTCAATACAAAATGTGTTTTTAGCTAGAATTCATAAATGAGTGATTATTTTTAATTTTATTAACAAGAGTCATTTAATTTGATGCTATTTATGGCCGAAATAATGTCACGGACGAATTGCGTCGAAAAAACAATAAAAATAAAACTTCAAAAAACAAAGAAATACATAAGAAAATGAAAAAACAATAAAATACATAAGAAATCGTTTTTTGTACAGGAATTTTTTTCTTGTAAAATTCTTAGGAATGATATAAAGAATATTTGCACAAAAAATTAGCTTTCTAGGAGATTTATTTAGTGAATAAGAGCAAAAATTATGATTTCATGAATAAATTAGCATAATTAATTCATGTAAAATAAAATATATGAATTTAGTGTAAATTACCTATACAACCCCGTAGATTCTATGCTCATCCTCCTCACCGCTCATAGTAAATTTCATCGCGCCATGACGCTTTGCGCCAAGACTCTTGGGGGCCATAATGGCCCCCCGCCCCCCCCCCCACCCCCCCCCACCGGACCTGAGCTCAGCGAAATTACCTAGGTAACCAGTTGGGGTTAACTGC
Source organism: Paracentrotus lividus (assembly GCA_940671915.1). Taxonomy (NCBI): domain Eukaryota; kingdom Metazoa; phylum Echinodermata; class Echinoidea; order Camarodonta; family Echinidae; genus Paracentrotus; species Paracentrotus lividus. The sequence goes on from CALNVZ010003433.1 coordinate 9,948,604, forward strand.
TGTAGAACATAAAGAGGGATTCACATTAGTTTGAGGGTAGTACCACGAGTTGTATTCTACATGTATGTTGGGTGATTATAAGCAGTATAGTGGGGATCTGTGTCAATCGATATGAACTACCAGTAAAGAAAAGTTCTTAAAAGAAAAACTGTTAAATGCAATAGAACATACAGGGGGATTCACATTGGTATGAGGTTAGTACCACAAGTTTTTTTCTAGGTTGGGTGATTATAAGCAATATGGTGAGGAACTGCTTTAATCGCCTTGACCTACTGGTAAAAAAGTTCTCAAAAGAAAAACTGTTAATTGCTATAGACTAAAAAGAGAGATTCACATTAGCTTAATTATTACCAAGGAGCTTCAAACTCTTTGGTATTATGTGAGATGTAGTCCCATTTGATGTATTCGATGTTTCAATTTAATAAGAAATATGCACTGGGACCTTCTCATCTTTGCCATTAAAGAGGTCTATAATTTAGTCATGAAGTTGCAATGAAGAGAATGCTATTCTTGGTTTATTCGCTCTGTGAGTGGAGAAATCAAAATATTGTGTGTGTCGTTCTGTTCCATGCATTGTCTTCATATATTTTCAATGGCTGTAGCAGTAGCTCACTGCAATGTGAATCTATGTTGATTAATTGATGGATTCATTACACATACTTGTATAATACACATACAAGAAAACATTCATACGACTTCAGTGCCAGATATATCCATTGCCTTTGCTTGGAAATTAACAATATTAGTATGTGATAGTCTAGGGAAAACAAATTCAAATTAAATAGTGTTTTCTTGGTTGAAACCTCCACGATCATGCACTTATCAGAGTAGCCTAGCTAAGCTGGGTAATATAAGTCAAGACTAAGTGCTTTGAAAAACAAAGGTGGATATATTCTATTAAGCGTTCTATAAATGTTATCTATTATTATTTTTATTTTAAAAGAATAATTCCTAACTGTTAATGAACAAACAGACAAATTCAAGTTAGCTTTAAGTATGTATATCCCATCTTGAAGTGTGCTAGCAATGCAATGTGTTGGCTAACTAAATTTGTACATGCATTTGACTTAGTTATCTAGACCTACTTATCTGTATACGGGTAAAGAAAGATGTTATCAAGGAGAATTTATGCACTACTGAACATTGCGTAGAAATCAAGAGAGATCCAAAGATCCAGAGAGATTAAAAATTTTAAGACATACGCTGTTCATTTTTCTTTGTATTTCTACCAAGGGACTTGAACCTCCTCTAATAACGGTGCTACAGTACTTTTATTTTTGCCTTTGCATTTGTTATGGTTTGTCTCTTTGTTTTGGTTGTTTTTCTTTTTTGTTTTTGTATTGACTGTTCTATGATATTCATTTATTGATTATATTGAAAATTAATTCAACGCAAAAATAAAAACAAGATAAGAAGAAAACAAACCTCAACTATTATTAAGAACTTTACATATGGTTGTCAATATTCACAATAACATGTTTATCAATAAAAACTAACATACTCAATAAAGTAAAAAGTCATTCACATCTTGATAAATATGTCCATGTTTTATTTGATCTCAATCAAAAAGCATAGCATTCATGATAAATTTATTTCACTACAAAATAAAAATGGATATAAATTTTCATTAGTCCAAAAACTACAACAGGCCAGTATGTTCTTGATAAACATTCAATTCAAACCTAACCTTATCATGCTCTGTATTGTTTGTTTCTCTGTTTGATAAACATGTGAAGGATACTGTTAATAATGTAAATATTACCAGGTATAGCTTTCATAGCAGAGAGAAGGCCAAATAAGTGAACTGTAGTTAGGCAGTTGTATGGTATCACTGCAATACACAGTCAATCAGGCCTTTTTCTGGTTGTATGATATAATGCTCCAAAAACTGTTGATCCATGCAATCAATTTCTAACATGTAACTCTAGTACAGAACCTACTACAGTCCACTTCCATTATAATGAGCAGAGATATGGGATTTTGCCAGAACAAAGCCATTTTCCAATGTGCATCTGCATCTATGATAATAATAATATATGTCATGTGTAATGCACCATGTCTGTCAACTCCTAGCGCACCATATTATTACCCCAGCTTTAGCATGGCTACCATAATTAGGCGCTCTAGCATTTCAAGGAAAAAATTGCTACCAGGTACCCATTCACACAACTTGGGTCTTGTGTGGCAAATTTGTAGATTAATGTCTTACCAGAGGACATTAGTGAAACAAAATTTCATTATGATGAGGTACATGGCTTGTTTTCGAGCTCCTAACTATGACAATAGTATACTGCAGCAACCAAACCCTAAGCCTTTATCCTTGGACAAAATGAAGCAAATCTTGCCAAATCAAATGTTTGATCGCCCTTTTCGTCAGACTGGAATTTTAGAAATTTAATGGTGCCGTTACAAGTATTAGAGTCTGACACATCTGCTATCTTGATTTCAAAGATCAGTAAAAGTTCAAACTTTATAATAACAGCAAAATATTAACAACAGTAACATAACATGCACAAGTATAACGTGGACATTAGTCACATGACCGGGTACAGCAAATCTAGTACATCGGCATTTTTTTGTAAGGTAGTAAAGATGGTTAATCCAAATTCAATGTGCAACTTACGCTGTACGTCTATTCTTTAAATATTGTATAGCGCCCTCTAAATGCCATGACGAACAATGCTTTGGATAGAAAGAGTCTTGACATAAATTTCAAAGGAATGTTTCCTGCAGTGTATATATATTTATTTTGTACTTGAAAAGGGGCATTGAATTGAAGAGTCCATTGAAAGTAAGATGTTGAAAAGTGTATTAAATCAAATTTGTTTGTAATGTACTGAACTAGCATGCTGAATGAAGAAGAAAAAGAAAATATTCAAAAAAACAATATCGTTATTCAAGATATTTTCTCTTCAATATTTGTCAGTGAGAACAAAAATGTATTTGTATAATATTGAGTGTCAAGAGCCAGAATTTTGTTAACTATTTAAAAGTACAGCCATGTGCCACTCAGTAGCAGATTTGTAGATCAGCTACAAAGAGATGTGTGTTGCTTGTAGTTTGTACCTGAATTAATATTTGATAAGAAGAACTAAATATTTCTATGGAGAATATGATATAACAATCCATTCTCATTATAACAAATCCAATATACAACAAGATTGATATTATTATGAGGCAGTTTTTCCCGTCCCAATATTCAACATATGCAAGCTTATGTTTCTGGTTTAGTGAGATTTTTATTATAACATGGTATTTTGTATCATCCTGGGTACCTTGTTATAACAGGAATGTTCTGTTATACTATAACATATTATACAGTTATGATTTAGAATGCAGTGAAGGTTTAAATTGTTGTCAATTATTATTTTTTGTACATTTACCAGCTCAGTTGTGCAATGCAAGAAACACACCTTCCTTGCCAAATATTTATTTACACTCGGGATTTTTTTTGTATGAATACAATTTTTCAGCTCTTGAACTGAGATGAACATAATTTTGTTTTGTTTTTGTTTTTGTTTTGTTTTGTTTTTTACTTGCTTGATAAGACTACTACTGAAACAACCCAAGAGGGGCAGTAAGATAGAGAGAGACAGATAAAGGGGGAGAAAGAGAGAGAGAGATAGAGAGGGAGAGAGAGAGAGGGGGGAGGGATAGGTTAGAGTGAGAGAGAGAGAGAAAGAGAGATGGAGGGAGGGAGGGATAGAAAGAGATGAGAGAGGGGGGGAAGGGTAAGGAAGAGAGAGAAAGAGAGAGAGAGAGATAAAGTTAATGTATCCAAGGCAGTGGTCACAACACGCCGTACACGCCGTAAGTAGAACTGTAGTTGCAACGTGCAATTATCTACGACGTGCAATTCTCTGAGTCTATTTTGTAGAGAGTTGCATGTACGATGTGTTGTGACCACCGTATTAGAGAAAAATCAAAGGAAAAGAGAGGGGGCATAGACAGAACTGGTGTGGTTGCATTATACGTGGATTCGAAAGGAAGAATGTGTGAGAGAACGAGATGAGAGGATATTCAGTATCTCGCAAATTTCTCCTCAGCTTTGCTTCGGAGGAGATAGATATCCTGCTTGCCTGGGAAGTGATAAGCTTGCCTATCATTTGAATCAACGGTAATTATTTGCTTACTATCTTAAATTGAAATGAAATGACAGGTGACAAGAGAATGAGGAAAAGAAAGAGAAATAAGAAAAATATAAAGACAACGGGAGTTAGAAAAAAAAGAAAAGTGAGGGGCAGGAGGCTAGAAGAAAACGAGAGAGTGAGAAGTGAAAAGAAACAGAGAGGAAGGAACCGGGAGAAGAAGGAGTGATTGGGAGGAGGAAGAAAGGAATAGGGGCCCTGAAAGGAAGAACAAAGAAGGGAAAGAGAGGGAGAGAGAGAGATGGAGAAGTGACACATGACAGAGTCAAGTCAAAGGAAATCTTATACTTGGGGTTTACAATTATCATGTACATAAAAGAGATGAGTCTGTGAGCCTATTGATGTTGAGGTCAATAAACGAAGCATGATTACTAAGTGCTTTTTGTGAAATATGACAAATGGAGTGGAAAAAAGGTGACGACAAAAAGAGAAAAGGTGATGTGACATGGGGGAAAAAACCTTTAAAAAAATAACAAAATCGTGAAAATTGCCAGGCCAATTCATTTTCTGCCGAGTCAGTTTTGATGCCTCTGCAGACGGTTGTAACACGGGTTCTACGAAACGTTTTTGTTCAAATGTAATATACAGTGTTTTCCTAAAAAAAAGTAACCGAAGTTCAAAGGTCAGTCATTTCCAAAGTATATGGTTTATTTTTGTGATTTGTTTACTAAAACACTAATAAACTCATCAGCTTTAATTTGAGATATTGCTTACGTTCAAACTGTAATAGGTCACAGAGTTAGGGTCATTTGAAGGTGAGAGGTATATACAATTGTTACCCCTCCCTGGGTGGGATGGGCGTTAAACTCTCTCTCTGTAAATAATAATGAAGAGAGGAAAACAGTGATCAATCTTTGTGTGTCAGCATCAGCAAGGATAATGATGATTTATTAAAAGAAGTATGTCACATAACAATTAATATACATAATCAAGGATAGACTTCATCTATCAAACTCACTTTCGCGACTTATGATTATCCCATATCAACTTGTCCTCTATTCATACTCTATAATAAACATGCATAACTCTAGTATTTCCTAATAAGCTAAACAACTTTAATTCCTAATTCTCTATGACTATTCTTTAACATAATCATGGTAGCTATAAGTTAACTGATCTCTCATTAAGGAAATATAGTATGAACTATTCTTCTAAAGAACCATCAACCACATGGCCTATTGATACAAGCAAGAACATCCTCCAGTCTTAATCCTGAACTGTCGAGATGATCCCCTGATTCCTATATGAAAACTTCTGTGCCAGATGAACACTTTCTTTGTTCCACACCAAATGAATCCTTGTATACCTTGTTGCCCTTTCTGAGGTGATCCCTTAGTCCTTTCCAAATTAACTCTCTAACTCTCATAATCACTCAACACTATTCTATATTACTACAAACATTTCCTTACAGCATGCTATAGCTTAACCCTTTTAGTATTACTTTTTTTTTTCTTTCTTTCTTTTTTTTTTGTAAAATCAATCTTCAAAATTTACGCCATTTTTTTCTTCTGGCAAAATCAATGATGTCTTTGCCCTTTATAACAAAACGTATTTGGAATATATTTTTCAGGTGTATGACATATTGAAAATATATTTTTTATTTTTTTTTATGGGGCTGCCATCGCCTCCCGTCTCTCTCTCCTCTGTCCTTTCCATTTCTTTATAGGTCTTCTTTTTTCTTCATTCACGTCCCTCTTTTATTTTTTTACTTTCGCTATTCTGCCCTCGCCCGTCCTGCTCTCTCTCTCTCTCGTGCTGTCTCCGCCTCTCGCCTTTTTCTCCCTTTCGCTCTTTCTTCTTTTCTCGTCTTTTTAATATGTGCGTTATTTTAATAAGAAAAATACCAGTCGGGGGGGTCCCTAGTTTCTCTTTTTACGCCAGTTTTATATGGACCCCATTTGTTAAATAGGCTTTCTTTGTGTTTCGATGGGCTAATCCTGTCAGTTGTTTCTTTTATTGTGTTTTATAAGCGCATGAACACTCGACGATATAAAATAGAAATAAAATCATATTATTCACGCAAGTTATTTATTCTCATGTTTGAGCTCATAGATAAGTGTTACCTTGGTCCTTGTAAAAAGAACTATAATTGATTATACATTCAAAGTTAGTGAGTTTGAAGTTCTCATAGTAAGTGATTATTAAATTATTAAAAAAACAAGAATAACAAACTTGAGGCTCTGATTACAGTGAAACAAATGATAAACAAACTAAAGGCACTTTTTTTCGGAAAATATCAATATTTTCATTGCATTTCTAACAAAACGTATTAAACAGACATATGTTCAAAGTTATTGAATTTTCATGTCTGAGATTATAGGTATTGGTTACCTTTTGTTTTGTAAGCATAAATATCGACAATATTCATTCAAAGTTATAAGTTCTGATACTTGAGCTTATCAACGAGGCTTTTCTTTGCTATTTTTCTTTATATCCATAGTCTACTCCTATTTAACAATCTTGGCATTAAAAGCGTTAATGGTCATCTTATATGTTTTCTTTTTTTTCTTTACGAGTAAGTATATTAAATTATTTAATAAAAAAGCAACAACACAGCAAGAAAAATTGAGGCTCTGGTATCGTCCTTTGGCGGAGACGTCTCCGCGATGAATAGAATTTGTTTTCGTCGGAAAGAAAAACGGGAGGACAAGATAAAAAAAAATTTGTATAAATATTAAATGAACAGTCTCCAATATCTGCGGCAGACGTCTCACAGCCACAATTTATGAAAATAAAGATCCGTCTTTTGCCGTGATTTAGGAGACGTCTCGCGAGACGTTCGGGTAACTGTTTCTAATATTATTTTTATTTCATCGCGGGAGACGGAAATTTATGTCTATTCTGTGTGGAGACGTCTCCGCGAAGTGAGATAGCCATGCCGCTATTTGCGATTGTACGGAAAGGTTATAGATGTTGGTTTACTTTTTTTGTTTTTGTTAAAAGCATTATATTAATTGAAAATAGACAGTTCAAGTTATGAGGGCTGTGAGTGCTAAGGGTGCTATATTACTCACTGTCGGGCGGGAGTACCGTCTCGCGCGACAGAAATAGGAATCTTGTCTCGGCGACTGGATAAGTAGTATTTAGGACGTTCTCCGAGACGGTCTCCTGAATTTAGTTTCGGAGAAGGATTTTTTTTTAATAAGAATTGTGCGCGGAGACGTATTGGAGACGTCTCGGAGACGTCTGCTAATCTAACTGCTCCATGTTCAGAGGTTTTCTGGATTATGTTTTAATTTGTTTAGCATGGAAGCCAAACAAATTCCGGGGACAAATTGTATATGGTATGTTTTTTAATGTATATTTTGCATGGGCAGGCTACAGCGGAGCCTGGGAGGGCTTCGTCAGCGAAACGAGCGTGTACAAAAAGCGTAAAAATTGACATAAGCATTATGTGATTTATCTTAGCATGTTTCGTGCCGCCCGGCCCCCAACCCTCCCCCACTCCCTCTGACCACTTGTCCGTCAGCCCCCGTTTCCCCCCACTTCTCAACAACGCTCGCGCGGACCTGATTGGGTTAATTATTATAGCTTGGATGTTGATGGTCAGCGGAAATGCTGCTTTTACGCCCGAGTTCCTGACGGGAGTGTACTTTAACAGAACAGGGGCCAATTGTAACAGCTTGTTGTTACAATTTGCCCCTGGCAGAGGTGACCATCATTTGGAGAGATTTTTTTCTATCTTAGCTTCGGTATTCGTCGTTGAAACTTTAGCAAAATATGGCCTAAAAACATAATTTCTAAATATAAAAAAATGACAGCCGTAGCTCATCCACATATTTGTCCAGAAGAAAAATAATGGTAATGTGAAATATTACTTTTATGCTCAAAAAACGGTTTTTCCGCTGTAGAAAGTTCCACGAACCGTTAAATCTGCTAACACTCATACAGCATGTGGAGCGATTAAATGCGCATGTTCTCTACAAATTTTGAGTTTATAGCGTGTTTCTGCTAGGAATGGGAGCCTCTGTTACAATTGCCCCGTGTTACATTTGTCCCCGGTCTCCCCTACTTTAACAGTTTAAACACTTACTAAAGATACAGGTTACATTATACACAGTTAGGTACGTCAGGCTTGGATCCACCCCCATCATTTAGGAAAAAAAGTGCACTAAAACCAGTAAAAAGGGGCCAAAATTTGTCTTTGTCACCATCTCCCCCATACCAGTACGGAAACAGAAATAAGGCATACTGCCATCTACGGTAAACCTTTCAGATCCGAAGGCATTTGGCTTGAGTGAAGGGTTTGGAGCCATCTATGGACATTTATAAATTCATCAATTTTCAAAAGGGAGATCACCCTTTATAATTACGGTGTCATTACTTTCGAATTTTTGGTCAAAGATTGGTCAAAGATGACTAAGTGACTTTTTACCAAAAATATGAAAATAATGAATTTGAAGTTTTAGTTGGTGGCTTCATCAGGTGTGCAGCTGCTCTCCTATAAAGTTTTTTTTTCCCCCAGCAAGACATATGCATTCAATAAATTTAAATAAAGAATGGTGTTATCATGCTTGTCCTACAGGTATATGAAATAAATATATCCTTTCAATCAACCCTCTTCCAAAAACATGACTTATGTCTATTATCGAATTACATTCATTAATGGAAGAGCAGTTCGCAAATACAATCTTTTTTGAAAATATATATGTATATATTTATATGATTGTGTACCACTATAAACACATTAATTTCAGCCTTTCATCTGCAGCATGACTTGAATGTGCATTGTTGCATTTTATATTTATTGAAATGAAACTTGACTAAATTGAAGAAATTGAATTGGAACGGGACGCAACAAACTTGTTATCCTTTGACGGATTTCCGTCATACTACTGAAATTCATCGTTCTGATTTAGGTCTCGACCGCCCCTCGGAGAAGGCATCGAATCATATTATACAAGCGTCAAACCACATTGTAATCCAACATTTGTTACTGGTAAACTATTTTGTTTACTAGTTTGTTTAGATGTGATGTCCATGACCTTTTGGTAACAAACATTGTGTTCTATTCAAGGTTTTTCATGAGAGACACACCCCCTTCAACTTCAATTTAGACCTTCACTGTTGAAAATCGCAAGAGTCGTTGAACCCTATTTTTAAGATTATTAATTTATTTTTTCATTATGTTTTATTAGTTGGAAAATATTAGGTGATATCACTGCAAGGGGCGGTATACGTTTCATTGCGCCCCCTCCTCACTTACGTTTGGACATATTCGTCAACCCCCTCCCGAAAACTTTGATTAGCTATTGAAAATCCCTTGTGACCTTTTAGGGCATTACTTCTCTGTAATTTGAATTATAAGCTAATTGTAATATATATATCTGAAGCTTAGTTTGCCATATCCGAATAATAGACCAGTTTACTAACATATTCAAATTTTATGCATACTTTTTCCTGGCGACATAGTAACAAGGTATTCAAACAAAATGAATAAACTACAATACATGGAATCCAGTTTGCATATATTAGTAGTTGCTATGTCGGGCAAGCCTCTGGCAAGCTTTCAGGTTGTCTACACTGTAAAAAAAAATTGTATTTTTACAGCAAATCTGCTGTCAGCAGAGTCGGGGGGGGGGGGAGGGGTTAATTTTGTTGGCCTTCGGCCATCAGAGAGGTCATCATGTATCAGCTATATAGGGGTTTAAGGGTCAATCGGCTCACTCGTCCATTTTCCTTTCCCTTTTTTTTATTTTTTTAAATTTTTTTTTGCTAGGGGGGGGGGGCCGGATCCGCGCCTACATTGTTTCGTTGCTTTTTTTTTCTTTGTACAGAGCTAGTACAGCTCTCTGAGTTCTCTTTTGCTATTATAAAAACCTGAAGCTGAAACACTGGCTAACTATCAATACATGGAAACATTATTCATCGTCATATCTTGGCTGAACGGGCAAGAGCAAGTTCTGGAAGATTGCACTTCCACGCTCGAGCTATCTAAAGTCCGAGCTAGCTACATTGCTTTCAAGTCACTCTGGCTTGCTTGCTACTTCAGCCGACAATTACAGAAGACATCTAATTAAAGACAGATGGGATGAATAATGACAATAACAGGCGGTCCGGTCTGCATTTATGACTTCAATCAAAACGATTAGACGCCAGTTCCTTAATTATGTTAACTACTGCACAGTTACTATGTTGTTATCTCGTTACGTTTGTATATGCAGTTGTACATACCATTTAATTATTTTTAAACTGGGAAGAGCAATATGGAATGATATATCCAGGTCTGGGGGAAAGGGACACTGCGCTCAAACAAAAAACCTGAAAAAAAACGTCCCCCCCCCCCCTTTCCCCTCTGTCTAAACGCAAATCCAGGATTTAGAATTGTTGTTTGTTATTGTTGTAGGATGTTACTTTTTAAATTGTTGTTGTTTCTCCTTTTTTCCCTCTCTTTTTTTCTTTGCTCTAGGCATTGACACTATTAGTGTCCGTGGTCTAGGGAATATGTTTAGAATGGTAATATTTTCAAACTCTAGTGTGTGCTTATGAATATTCTGAGACGTAGTCATAAGGGACCGTCATACTCTCAAGAGTTTTGCTTTCCCTCTTCCACCTCCCTGCTTTGATATAGTCCTTCTTCGACGAATGGTTCGTAATGTTTTGGTGAAGCATTTTTTATTTTTTTTGGACACTTTATCATGTAGTATTTTCATGAAAATAATAATATTGTTTTGTTATAGAATTGTTTTGATCTTGATGCATTGTCAGAAAGTTCATTTCTTATCTCACTTAAGTTTGTCATCGAAGAAAAATGTTGTACTTCTATGAATGCAGAAGAAAAAATAAAATCAATTCAAATCAATAAGGCCTAGCCTATAGTCAGTGCCAAAAACATCCTAAATGGGTCAAACTTGGAACATTTTTGGAATTATATCCAGTGAAGTTCATATATTATCTCCTTCGTTATTGGACAAACCACGGATCGTACGATTGATGGTAGCAGCACCAAAATGTTAATTCAATAAATACTTATCACACTTATCGCTAGAACGAGCTACCAATAAAAGGGCAGATATTTTGGTCTAATACCATGATTAATTTTATTTATTCATGTACCGTTTCACAAGACAGTTTAGTGGAATTATGGAGGAAAGAATGGACGAAAAAAACATCATACAATGGAGGTAAAAGAAGGATACCACCGTGCTAGTGGCTGGTGGATGTCCTGCTATTGCAATCAACTTTCAATAATCCTAAGTGGAATGTCCTCGTCTAAAAACCGCATCTCCCATATTTGGGCATGGTTTTACAGCATGGCCGAATCACATCTGATTATTCCAAACATGCCACACGGCAGTTTTTCGTGAGAAAGTTGGTATTTGGTGAATTCATGTTTGTACAATGCAATAAAATGCATTACATTAGTAATGAACGTTGGGTTTATGAAATAATGTTGCCCAAAATACTGATTATATGAAACCCAAGATTCGGTGTGGGGTAGGCCTATGGATGATTTTTTTTTTTTACGACCAGGGAAACACAATCACAATTTTCTAATGTTCTGCTACTTATGTAATGAAAATATTTGTCTTTTTATATATTTCAACTTAATTTCAAGTTTTACCATTTTCATGTGCTCATGTAATCAACGGTGTGTTCGATTTGTTTTGACGATTGGGGGGGGGGGGGCATGATCGTGCGCATATTGTCCACTTTTCCTCAATGTGACACATACAATAGCATTATGATCGCAGTGTCCATTGTTGGGGGTGGGGTAATGCTTGTACACATGCATATAAATATGAAAATGTATTGTATAATGCGAGCGCGAAGCGCGAGCTTAAAATTTTCTCAATAATAGTGACATAAAATGAGGCATTTGTAGCATAATGCGAGCGCGAAACGAGGAACGGGCTTTAACTGGTTTGTTGAAGGGGGACCATGGCTACAGATATACACACATACATTCATGTCAGTATCAACAATTATATATTTTCCAATTCATTATGCGAGCGCGAAGCGCGAGCTAAAAATTGTCTCAATAATAGTGACATTAAATGGGGAAGGGGCTTTATCTGCTTTATTAAAGGGGCCATCATAATGTAATGTCTATAGATATACACACATGAACATTTTATGACGCATAATGAGTACTATAGTACATCGAATTCATAGAGCTTAAAATTTTCTCAATAATACTAAACTGAAACATGGCATTAACTATAGTGATTAGAAGCGGAACATCATGATGCAATGCCAAAAAAAGCAAATCTATATAAATATGGACGAATTCCAGTTAGGGAAAATAATTATATTGTGCGAGCGCGAAGCGCGAGCTGAAAATTTTCTCAATAATAATGACCTGATCATGAAACAAAATACTTGTAGCAACATGGGAGCACGGAACGGGGATTGAGTTGGTGTTTTAAACGTACCATCGTGACGTTAATACATGCATAAAAGATGAACAAAGCCAAGTGCAGTTTGCACTATCTTTATTATTATTTTGTCATTATTATATTATGCGAGCGCGAAGCGCGAGCTGAAAATTTTCAGGCAAATTTTAACAGTTATCTGATATTTGAGAGCAAAGTACCGACTAATTTGAAAAGAGGGCATTTAGCCCCCGGAGAATAGTGAAAGTGTATTATATAATCAATTGTCCGAGTCCAAAAAGGTTACCTTGTCGATGAAGAGCCAAGCTAAGTGTTACAGACTCTTCAATATTCATTATTTATTTTATCAAAACCATCGTGGATTTTTGAGGGGGAATACTTATGCCTTCAATTTTATTTATCGAGGCACCTGTCCCCCATGCATCCTGGGATCGGCGCCCCTGATTATCATCGATTTTAATTTTTTTCCAATTGTGAATAGTGAAACATCTGCGCTTCCATTATCTACACGGTATATTGTGTATTACATGATTACTGAAAATATAGGCACACACGAGGAAGATTAACGAAAGAGTGAGAAAATTTTGGATTTTTGAATGTCAGAAATATGCATTTTAGACTGCAAAATAATATAATAATGTCATAAAAGTGATTTATATGATAACGAATTTGTAATGGGTAGATTAAGATGCATATAATATGACGTTTTTATTTTCTCGATATCAAAATATTGGGGGGATGATTGTACACACCATCCCCCCCCCCACCGAAATTATTGGGGGGGGGGATGCATCCCCCCCCCCCACAATCGACACCCATGCATGTAATCACGTGCCCTTGCCCTAATATACCAAAATTATGTTTGTAAGCTTTACAAATCTCTCTTATATGTCAACCTAAAAAATACCCAACTAAATGTAGAGCAAATAAACCATGAGCGGGAACTTTCCTGTTGTACAAAATAAATAATATGTTTGCTTTTTCTGAAACGTCCATGCTTCTTTTTCTCTGTCCATTTGATTTATTTGTACTATTTAGAATTTCTTTCTTTTCATTATGGTATCATATAATCATATAATGGTCTGAATTGATTGTAAAATCACAAAAAACACAAATTGTTAAAGGGGAATCCAACCCAAGGAGAAAATCAACCTTACAGGAAAGAGGAAAATGAGAGGAGCAATCTAAAAAAAGTTTCATCAAAATCGGTTATAAAATAAGAAAGTTATGGAAGTTTGAAAAGTCTAGTTGTTCCTTCTATGGGGATCCTCAAATTGGCATCATCGGCTTTAAAATGGCCGATCTTATGGACAACTCTCCATTCGTTTTGTACACAAATTTTCAGATTTTCCCCATTTTCTTTCGAAATATATCTTACCTCCTTCTGAGCTCAACATGTGTTATGTGAAATATATTTTCCCATGACATATTTTGAGCTCAGAAGTAAAGAAGACATATTTCGAAAGAAAATGGGGAAAATCTGAAAATTTGTGTACAGAACGAATGGAGAGTTGTCCATAAGATCGGCCATTTTGAAGCCAATGATGCCAATTTGAGGATCCCCATAGAAGAAACAACTAGACTTTTCAAACTTCCATAACTCTCTTATTTTATAACCGATTTTGATGAAACTTTTTTTAGATTGCTCCTCTCATTTTCCTCTTTCCTGTAAGGTTGATTCTCTCCCCGGGTTGGATTCCCCTTTAAAGTGTATAGGCCTACATCCCTCCCAGATCACCCTGATTATTATTGTGTATTTCAGCTCCCTTTCATATTTTTCATTATCATTATATCATAAATTCATATCTTCGCTATACCCTGGTTCTATTGTGTCGTATAATATGATGTATCTTTCTTTTATTATAATTATACAGTGATGTATGTGTACCTTCGTTTTTGCATGTCTTATAACAATTTTTGTCTTCCATTTTTACATCATAGAAAATTGATTAATGCTGAATGGAGGAACTCCATGAATGATAGTAGTCGAGTCTACAATAAAAATTTATTTGGCAATTCACCATTGACTGACAACACATTACTCTACTTTTCCAAGTCAATAAATAACTTTTTCCAGAAGTTTTCGAACTTTTGAATTTCCCACATCCTTTTTTTTCTGGGTAGTTCTTTCTTCCTTTTCTTTTTTAAGCACTTCAAATTTCGAGTCTTCTTAATTGTGTCTGTTAGTTTATTAGTTCGTCCAGCTTCCAAGACCACATAATTAATGGCATGTTTATCTTCTCAGATTGAATTCTAACCAAAGGAGTCCAAATCCCCTTGTGTTTCATTCAAATAAACTTCTGGTTTCGGTGAAAGCTAGATATTAATGGTGGGGTACTAGTATAGTTTGTTTACTTTTAGGATTTCAGAGCCCAAGTCTGGAACATCCATCGCACTGTTACGCAACACACGACAATCTCATCAGCTGCAAATGACCCGAAAGAACGAAGATGATAAAGCTCAAACTTCCGGTGACCCTCCAGGCAAACGGCGACCCCTGATTGGTCAGTTGGGTCCCTACTGATGGACAGATTTCTGATAGTAGACTTGCTTACGGTGCATACTGTAGTGTAGCTGTACTGCGCAAGTTCAGCTAGTGCATGGATAGTTTGTGTGCATGTCAGAGTTTGGATTTAGGAAGATGTGCGCAAGTGTTGTGGAAAATGTACTGTTGAGGAAATATCTTATGTATGTTACATAGACTATGACTATATACGATGATTATTATGCGGGCAATATAGATTGTTTTATTTACAAGAGAAACAACCATGGAAGAAATAATCGTGCGGTAATGTCAACCAAATAAGCAATAGATCAGCACGTCTGGAAGTTATATCCGTGTGGAAATCATTCTGAGATTATGTTACACTTTCACAGTATTTTTTTCGTTAATGCCCTTTCTTGTGTCAAGATGTTGATATAATTTAGAGTCCATACTGAGGGACAGGATTCGGTTTATTATTTTCCTTGTTTTGTTGAGAGGACTGGAAATTCTTTGATATTTTTCATTGTGGATGTGGCTACTTGGAGTATATCGGTGAAGACATTTCAGCCGTAAAGATGGGCGAGGTTATGGCTGCCGACAAGGTGTCGTGGCCGCAGCTGTTTGATATGAACCTGAACGCAACCTCGGCTGTCTACTCCCCCCACCAGTCCCGACAGATTCTCTCCAACAACGGTGTCTCGTTTTGGCCGGGCGACAACAACACAACAAACTATGCCACCACGAATGGCACCATCACAGAAGCACAGTTGCGCAATGAGTTGAGTGCACATCGAGCTGCTGCCACAACTAATGGCTACCACCATAATATGGGAGAGCAGCAACAATCAAGTCTTGGATTGACGGGCAACTGGCCCGAGAAGTATATAAATGAGGTATAAACACAACCCACAAAATACACGTTCACACTACACAGCGCGCGCAGAATTATGCCCAATTTTCTATTCACTCTTATGTGGCATATCACTTTTTTTTTAAAAATGAATTATGCCTTATTTTTTGATATGGTATGACTTCAATCATTGTTTTCATTTATTGGTGTACTTTTTATATTTCCAATCAGTTATAAAAAGTGCAAATTTGTATTTATTTGAGCAAAATTCGTTAAACGCAAAGTACACAGTGACATACCATTCCGCATGCAAGATTCCAACGTGCACGTATACGTATAGCGCCTACACAGCACAGCGATTGCACAATGTTGCATTATGATTATATACGTGGCGTGTATATTATATATACTTTTTCTTTCACATATTTTCTCTCTCTCGCTTATCATGCTTATAATAATTTTGTCAAAAGTGGTTTTAAATTATGAATTATGTTGGCATGTTAGTCAATTATATTAGTAGGCCTAATTGTATTTTTCGATCTAATTGATTGATTGTCATGTTGGCATTGAAGGAAAAAAAAGTTATTCATTATCTTTCAAAAATCTGAATGTATTGTTATATAGTTATCTAAACATTTTCTGAATATAATCTTGAACTGGATGCTTTGAGGCGAGACAAATAAACATTTCAAATAAAAATATTTTATTACAATTTCTAGATAATAAAAATCACCATCATAACACATTAACAGTTCGTAAAAGTAATAACTAACAGTAAATACATTTTGAAAAATTATCATGTTCATTATCCTGGATTAAAATTATTGTACATGACTGTATCATGGGACATAATTATTGTCTATTTTTGTGAATGGAAATCAAAAGAATATATCTTGACCATAATTAATGTTTACAAACTAGTTTGGCCTATTGAATTCCCATGGAACTTTCATTATAGGCCTATATACATAGATAAATGTATATTATATACTTCACGCTAGTCCATAAAAAAAAAAAATGACTGGTCTCTGGCCATAGGCTACACTGTAAAAAAAATAAGTAAGAAAATAAGGACAAGAAATCTGCGAAGATGGGTAAGTCGCCATACCAAAAATGTAATTTTAAAACACAGGTTTTGTTGTTAAATTCAACCTCTTTAAGAATGGATGAAAGGAAGGAAATATTTCATTAAAGGTTTTATAGCAGTACGCGTTATTTGGTTAAATCGGAACAATGTGGTTACTCCTGTGTATATTTTGTATTTCGTCACGTAATTATTTGCCGAGAGAAACTTATTAATACACATCAAAAGTGTTCTTAATTGTTATATATTACATTTTCTATGGCCGATTCTCTGCTGACATAGAAGCAGAATTTGCTGTAGAAATACACATATTTGACAAGTGTACTTCAAATGGCAGCTTATAATTATAATATAATTTTCATCATGAATGGATGAAAAAGTCATTTTCTAACTACTGTCTTTTTATTATAATTAGAAGAAAAATATAGGCCTCACACTACCTACACTACAATAAGAAACCATATGCTAGACTTACATTAATACATGAAGCGATTTACAGACCGATCCCATCTATCTTGGAGTTTAATATCCAATTTTCCATGTGGTGATTCCCACACTCTTAAGCCTATCATTGCTTCATATACATATAACATACAATATAAAAGATTGGAGCCACAGGACATGAACGAATGCCAGAGAGAATCCAGTAGATCTGATGAATCTGTTGAAGGCCAGTATTCTTATGAAGAATATTTGCAAATCAGCAACCATGGAATAGTAACAGAAAATTTTGAAACACCAACCCAGAGCGTTGAATGCTGTAAAGCGTGTATGGTTTAGCAGTTTCATAATGTTTCACTGAAACCAGTACAAGGTAATGAAATATATAGTCTCCTCCTCAATACCAATTCAAATCGATTACGGATTTGCCCTTTAATACTTTACCCATATTATAAGAGGATTAGTATACAGTCTTATACCACTGAAGTACGCACTGTTTGTCATGTTTGTGAATAGGTCACAAAGTTAGTTTACACACCCGATTAGAGGTATTATACAAACGACAAATGTCAACAAAAGGCGGATAAATTCGAGGAAGAAAAGAACCAGCCGTTGGTGTCAGTAACAAGTACTTCTTTCCAAATAGGTTAATTCAAATAACGGACGGCCTTATATATAATCGGCAGGCGCGTGCGAGGGTATGTATGAGTCCAAAGCACGTGGTGCGGAAAGTCAGAGCGTGAAACACGAACGGGATTGTAGGGGAGAATCGCTGCGTGAGACTTCACGGTTCCGCATAGCTCGAACAACCCGTAAATAATTGATGTCTGAACTTTTTTTGTTTCAGCAATGCATTGTTCTGTAAACAGTGTAGCTAGGCTAAAATCATTACAAAATCTATTCATTGAGTGCCTTCGGTAATAACTCTCCGAATGACTAAAAACTATTTATACACTGTTGCTCATCAATAACAATGATGCTATATCGCAAGTGACTT
>CALNVZ010003433.1:9974398-10098996 GCA_940671915.1 Paracentrotus lividus
GCCCTCGAGAGAATAGTACTATGTGATGTTCCTTCGATGCGAATAGTTTTAACCAGATCCTCGATTGTCATTGTATATTTGTATACTACCATAGGAATTATTAGATTTTGGAGTATGTAGGTCAAATGTCTAGGGTCACAGAGGTCAAGTTATGAAATTTCATGTTTTGAGTTCGTTATCACGATATCTCAAGTCAAGAGACAATTGAGATATGAAAGTACTGGTACTTGGTCTTAGGTGCCATATACCTCGTTTACACTGTGACTTGGGTTGCGGGTTCGACACGGCAATTGTATGCCATGTAAACGGGATCAGTGTGATCCGCGACCCGGGTTCAACACGCCTTTTTTGCTCCGCCAAAATCTTAGGTTTCGATCCAGGAGGAAGGTTCGACACGGCAATTTTTATGTGCGTAAACAGAAAGCCGTGTCGAAGTCGATGACCTTGAGGTCAGATTTGGAATTCGGCTATACATTACATCACAACAGCCTTTTTTGTTGCATATAAACACGATCACAGGTTCGCTCTTTGCAGTGTCGAACCCTTCCTGAGGATTCGACACGAGAGTCGTGTCTCAATGTACATGCGGTAATAGAAAAGCATTTTGATTAGATTCTGAAGTGCATAGATCAAACGTCAAGGACACAGATCAACTAGGAAAAAATGTTTCGGGTTGTGTGTCAGACATAAATGTAGGGCCTATTGTGAAAGTAGACCTTTTAACCATGTAGTGTGTTGAGTCAATGGAATCACCTGATGGCACCTCCTTTAGCGCTAGAAGGGCACAACTCATATCCTTTGATACAGAGGGAATGTCTTTCTGCCACTCAGTAGACAGGTCTATGGCCTGAACTGTACATGCTGCCAGCAAATTGTCTCAACTAATTTGTCGCTTCCTCAATTACAGTACTTAGTGTAGACTGCACGTTGCCTCAACAATGGGATTTTAGAGTTTGTATGGCTACTATATAAGCACTAGTTAGTGTATTTACTCAACGTAAGATAACATGTTTTGACGTTTTGCTTTTTTCTATCTTTACATTTTATTTGAAAGATACATTCTAAATTGCTGGTTCTGACATAAAAATGGGAATGTAGAAGTCTTATCAGAAACAAAATTTTAACAAAATATTTAGAAACTATGATGTCATTTTCAGCCAAACAATTTGGGTGGAAGATTTAGCTGAGGGATAAGCCTATAAAATTGAAATATTAGGTAATATAGCTTCTGTTAATGTACATGGTCAACAATATAAATGTGGAACCATATTGATAATAGTTCCCCATCCAAAGATTTTTGGTTTATGAAACAAAATCAATCTACATGTACCTACTGGCAAGATAAACAATCCCAGAATTACATGAATGAAGCCAATGAGACAGTTTTTCTTGAAATTTAAATCCCCCACCCCCCCCCCCAAAAAAAAGAGAGATATATGAATTCAGGCCCTTTTTGGGGTCTAACCATTTCTCAGCTGGCAAAGCAGAAATTGAAGAGTTTTCCCCTCTTATCTGTAGGATATCTGTCTCATCTGTACCAAGCAATAAACAGTGTGTATAACCTTGATTGATGATAGAGAGGGTGTTTATTTCATCTTCAAACATAGGTCAAAGGTCAAGAGGTCAGGTACTTTTGGTGTCATATTCCATATTGATGCACCTTTGGTTTTATGATGTTTTGAATGAAAATATGCAGACAGTCATGGATGTAATCAATTGAAATTATTTCATATTAGGGGGTTATAGACTAGAGAACTGTAGGCACATCACTAGAATAATGTACCTAATATATTAAATTTGTTTTTTCTTTCAGAATAGAATTCCGATACTGTGCAGATTTTACACCATTATTATGAAATTGAATAGAGGGCTCTATAAAAAAATTTTTTAATGTTTTAATTGTTTTGGGTTTTTTTTTTTGCTGATAAAAAAACAGATAGATACTTTTAAATCAGTTCTTTAATATTTGCTTGACCCTACCCCATAGGCCTAACACCTGAATCCTAAATATTCATTAGGATTCGGATGAATGGTTACGCTATCATATTTTAAAAATTTTAATTGATTATTATTATTATTATTTTTTTTTTACAGCAACCCAAGCTGATGACATCACCGTATGGCAGCGTAGGAGATTTAGCCGACCAGTTCAGCGATCTTTCTCTCATCCCTGTCAACGACAGAAAACCTGGAAAGAGACCGCCCCCAACATACCTCTGTCATCTTTGTTTTAACAAGGGTCACTACATCAAGGACTGTCCGGAGGTAAGTTTGAACGCTTTTTGATATCCTTGGGCAAAGAATGTTGATAGAAAGACCCAGCTTGTGTATTCGAAGTGGATGAAGAATGTACTTCTAGATGAATATATTAATTAATCAATGGAATTTGTAAATTTGATTTTGAAGGTTATTCATTACAACCTATAATTATATAAATTAGTGAACATTTGAATAAGCATGTGAATGAATGGATGGAATTATTCAATTATGAAGTAAAATTATTTCATGACTGATAGATGAATAGCAAACTATAGGCCTATATGTAGGCCTACAGGGTAATAAATTCTGATATTCTGGGTATAGTTGGATTAGCAATGCTAAAGAAATATAGATTTACATAATTCATGGATGGAGAAGACTGAAGGGCCTCATACCATACTAAAGTAATTTTCCATAATGTAGATGTAGGAGAGTTAAACTAGAGATGTCCTAGAATAAAAAACTGCTTCATCATTTGAAGAAAAACAAATCAGACAAAAATGCTTTGCCCTCATCCAGAAGCAGTGATGAATCAGCCCTCTAATCTCTCATTTCTTGTGCTAATTTTTTGTAAAAGTTATTCCACATACTTGGGGTGAATTTGTACATGTTCTAGTAGTAGTCTTCCCATTCTAGGTACTATACCTACCTACATGTATATACATGCAGAGTTGTTTTGATATGAATCAGCTGGATAGGGAGACTGACCTAGTTTTTTGAAGGCTAGGAGCAGCAGTAGGCAATTGACCCCTTGTACCTGAGATATGAGCACCTGTCTTGGGGAACCTATAATAGAAATTCTGCAGTTATGTGATATTCTTGTCACAAAATGAATTAATAAATATTGGGATTATACAATACAAAAGATAACATTCTCGGTTTCATCATGGCATCTAGATGCCTCCATTTCAGCTGGTGTGCGGTCTTTAAAAAAATAATTTTTAAAATATGCCATTATGATTAGTTTCACCGAGTTTTGAAACTATTTTTAACATTCAATCAGCCATTTCAAAGAGGCTATCATCCGGATTGGTTTACCACTTGATCTACAGCCAGTTAGTCTATGCATCATTTCGTCCAATTACTATTTGGTCTAATTGTTATTTGGTTTAATTACTATTTGGTCTAAAGTCAAGTCGTCTAATAGCCAATTGGTCTATAACTATTTTGTCTAATACCAATTCGATCTATTATCATTTGGTCTAATTGCCGTGCCGTCTAATCATCAAACACCGATTTGGTTTATTATTAGTTGGTCTAATTGTCATTTCGTCTAATCATCAAATGGTCTAAAATGAAACTTAATTTGTCTAATACCGATGTGGCGTACACATCATTAATTTTGGTCAATTGCCCAGTTTGTTTAAAGGTAGTGTCAGCCTTTTGCAGGCAAAAATATTAAATTTCTAGTTTTTGACAGGATATAGTAGTATACCAATGACTATATCTTCCCACAACATGATCAAGCTCAAATGTGTATGTTTGTCTATATATTGCGATTATCAAAATTCATTCCTATTTTTTCGAACCTCGAAAAATATACCGTACGGTGCGAACCGCTGACCGCTAGCGCAGAGAATAATGCACGCTGATGCGCCGTGTGTATATTGCTGTGTGCGGTCCGTGCCGCACGCGCTGTAATATCAACGATGTTGATGGAGAGCTGGTCAAGATTGGTAGTCAGATTTTCGTTTCGTATTACTGATCTAGGCAACCTATGACTGTAAGATTAAATAGACAGTATAGGTCGATCATATTTTACAGTTACGCCAAGTTGCATTAGTTTTCGCAATTTGTGAAAAAGGCTGATACTACCTTTAACCTCAGTTGTTCTGTCATTTAGTCTAATAACAACTTGGTCTAATTGTCATTTGGTCTAATATAGCCATCAGAGAAAAAATAGAAGACCAAATGAACATTAGACCAAGCGGTTATTAGATGAACTGAGAATTAGACCACAGGATGAATAAACATAATGGAAATTTGACGAACTAATGATAAGACCATTTGGATGTTAGACCAACTGGCTGTAGACCAAGTGATAATAAACCTATCCGGACGATTGCCTCTTTGAAATGGCTGTTTGAACGTTAAAAATAGATTCAAACTAATCGGAATGGCGTATTTTAAAAATCGTTCCCAACGCACTCTTTCAGCATAACGTAATAATACATTACCACTTAATGGGGGAACATGTATTTTGACTTTTTAAGGAAAGAGTCATTATAATATATTGTGGGGAGTACAATTTTGGTGATTGCTCAGAGCAAGGAATATGACTTACTTCAATGCAAAGTGGAAAAGTAAATGTCTAGGGCATGGCGGAACAATGTAATAGCTCAAGAGGAAACCTCAAAGGAAATTTATTTCCCAAGAAATTTCCGGTTTCTCTCAGAATATGGTGTCTTGTTGATGCACAAGTGGAATCTCCTCAACTATCGTTATGATGCACAGGTCATGTGGAGTGACAACAGAAGAGAACCTGAAAAGAGAAAATGAGGGAAGAAGAATTTAGAAAATAAAGTAAGGAAAGGGAGTAATGGAAAAGAGAGAGAGAGAGGAAGGAAGAAGAGAAAGGGAAGGAGTGGGGGAAAATAGGAAAAAAGAGGAGGGTGCGTTATGATGGGTAGTGATGCTGAGGGGAAAATATGATGAGGTTTGACCCCTCATGGCCAACCCTTCTGTTATTGAACGAACCTTTAAAAAATGGTGGTTAAAAAAATATCCTCAAGTACAAACATACACACACATGTGAACTGTGCATCAAATCATATGAAGATAATTGGTTTCTTGTTTATATCAAAAACTGGGTGTCATATTTGAGAGGGTTTGTTCTGTTATTTCTCTTCTTGGAGCAATTGAGATCCTTTGAATACTCTCCAGGAGGCTATCATTAGAGATAATGACTTTGTTTTGAAACTTTCATGGAATAAACATGCAGGTTTTTCATTTTTTTTTTCATTGGAGCACGGATGTTATTGGGGGGGGGGTAAAATAAATGAATGTGCAGTCTCTCAATAAATGAATGTGCAGTCTCTCAATTCATTGAGTTCTGTGCAAACTCTCCGACAGCTGTGTTCTAGGTTTTGATGAAAAACAGAGAAATGTCAACAATCTGATTGTCTTTTAGTATAGACGTTCTTTATTATCTCGATGCAAAATGTAGCCATACTCTTTCTTCCTCTTTTATCTTTCGCTCAAACTTTCTCTCTCTCTCTCTCTCTCTCTCTCTTTTCCTGGTTTTAAAAACTCTTATTTCACAATTTGCTTTATTTTGAAAGCAGTTTGATATTTTCTGGCTTCATGTATTTGTATATAATTGTACTCTGTCACATAATGCTTAAATATTATTTAGATTACATGTATTTATTACAGTAAATGTCTGAACACTATTCATTCAACTTCTAATTGAAATATGAATTAAGAATAGAGGAATGTAACAAAGCAGAATTAAGGAATAAAGAAAAAATATATATAATAATGATAAAGAAAAAAGAGAGATATAAGGGGGAAAAAGAAAGATTGAAATAAGGAGGCAGAATTGGATGTAGGGCACATGTGCATTTTTTTTTTTTTGGAATAAAACTTTTCATCAGTAATATATTCTAATTTGTTGGTATTTCCATGGCAACACTCCTTATAAGTTTACCAAATCAGAACACAAGGAATTTATCGTATTCACCATACTACATGCACTGAAAACAAAGTCACTCCTACAATTACGAACATGATAGATGCAAATTTTGAACAAAGTCATTTTGAATAACAGGGAATTACTTTTCAGGATTTCCTTGTAACTTGTATTTTCTTCAAGTTTGTTGTAATGAGAGCTAGGTACAAACAGCATGACTTCCAGTATGCCTACACATGTACAGTTTGGGTTTGTAGATGTAATGCATGCTTCCAATGTCAAAGGGGAAGTTTCCTCAAATTAATGTTAATTTTTAATATGTAAAAAAGGAAAAATAGAGAAACTGGTCAGTAACGGTTTGACAAAAATAAATGAAAATCCACCAAACCGTGAGATACCTATAATGAATTTCTTATCCTCTTTAAATTCCACATGGATTTCATATCACCCTTCAGGGGTCCCCTTGGATTGTAAACCATGGCATTAATATTCCATCAGGCTCAAATATTTTCCTGGGATACAATTTTTATCTGGACAATGTTTGGGTAACTTAGTACACCAGTCAGCTGAGAGATAATTAGCACCTGGTTCAACATCTTGTGATGCTCGCATTCATGAACATTGTCATGTAGGCATATACTAGGAGCAGTGAGCATGTTCAAGAAGATTATGTATATCATCATAGACCAACCATCATGCATTATGTTATAGATATTATTACACAGGCTGCAGAACGAATTTGAAAGTGGGGGATCATGATGGAAAGGTGCACATTTTCTGAAAAAAGGGGCACTTGAGATAACAGGCAAAGTATTCGAATGGGGATAGGGAGGGGTGTGCAGAAAATTTGTCTTTTCAATTTAAGCTTCTAAGATATTTAAGATTTTTTTTTACTGTTCATTTAGTAATGAAAAAAGTAATACGAGCGCGAAGCGTGAGCTGAAAATGTTAAGCTAAAAATTGGAGATAAATGTGCTTTATGGACCCTATTTAGTATCTGAGTGCAAAGTGTGAGCTCAAAATCAGAGTTTTAAAAATGTGACAACTTCTTGTGATTTTGCTTGTCTACTCAAGTGTCAACAATTCAGAATAAATTTTAGCCCACTGTTTTTGATGTATAATTCCATTACCAACGGTCTAGATTGGCTCTAGCTCATCTAGTGATGCAGGGGAAACAGGAGAGATAATTTATCGTCAAGATATGATATCAAGCTGCATGTATCTGGTGTCATAGGACAGCACTCATTCCAGTCTGCCTGAGTCATCAAGCACTTGGTCCCTTTTTCACACAGCAATTAATTGTGGAACTTGTCTCTGGAGCTTGTAGAAGATGCTGCGCTTAAACCTGGTGTATAGTTTTGGTAACAAAAAAGGAATTGGCACAAAACCGATCAAATATAGGTACATGTTGTCCACATTGCACTAAAAGATACGTGTGAGAGATCTTGTGATATTCCTTTCATTAAAATTTAATTGAAATTGTTTGAATGAAGGGTAACTTAACTGCTGTTTAGACCTCTGCTGACAAGTTCGCACGCCGAAGGTTACGGCGTGAATTAGTGCGAACGATCTGTGTGTAACACCCACACAAGAGAATCCCCATTGGACTTATCTTTTTTATCCTTATATTATGAAATAAAGACACTAAAACGAGATTTCAAGTACTATAATTTGCTTTATTATAGTTCTTGGATTCAATCTTTCATAATTTATCTTAATGTGAATCCAAATTAATTTTTCTTTCTCCCGAAACTATACACCGGCTTCAACATTCTAGAAAACAGGGAGGAGACTGAACTCTTATTAGAGTTGAGTGTGAGAAGAGTTGCGGATGTATATTAATTCAAACACACATGCTGTACATAAAACAGTGAATGCCAAATTAAAATAATAATAATAATATGTGATTCTTATTTGGCACATAACACTTTGCCATAGTGTAGCTCTCTGCACTGTGAAAATGAAATGATAGCAGTGCTGGGTTTTACTTGCAAATTCTTTTAAAATGTTTTCAAGTTAGATTTAAATTTTCAATAATTGTGATGTTTTTGAGAAAATCTGGGAGACTATAGTATGTAGCATTATACTTGTCTTATAATGTTTCACTTTGAACAGACTAAAAAGTCAGTTATATAGCCAAATAATAATCAATTTAATTGTTTTCAAGGCTATGTCAAAGTCAATGTAATATTGATATTTATATAAAAGTCCGTGCCATTTGACTGGATGACACTCCAAATTCCAATCGAATGCTATATAGTATATATTTTCTATCTATAGGCCTACACCATAGAAATAATAACTAGACCTATATTATGATATTTGTGATAATTTGACAGAAATGATTTGTCAACCTTGTATGGGGTCATCGCAGTAAGGACAACATTGGTTGCCAAATATTTCACTTCCAGCATTTATAGCCAAGTTTTCATTCAAAAGTTTTCTGCACATACATACATTACTCTTTTTTTTAATGTTTTTGATTTCGTAATGATTGTTTGTCAGCATACTTGTAAAAATTCAAAGTATTAAAGAAAATCAGAAATTCTCTCCCTTTTCTTTCTCTCTCTCCCGGTCTCGTTTTCATTAAAAAAAATAAGATTAAAATCTCAGTCTTTAACTATTTAATTAGGAGCAGCTAAAATAGTTAAACACATATATATTGTGATACTGTTAAGTGTTATAGCAAGGAGCTTGAAGCTCCTTGGTTATACATGTAGGTACTGGTCTACATTTTGTTGCAAGATTCATGCCCGTTACATGAATTCCAATTGCATACTAGTTTACCACCCTTTGAGGGAGTACATGTACAAGCGTTGAGGAGAGAGCGACATTTTTGCGGATTTAATTGATAGTGTTTGGCCTGATGCCTTGTAATTAGTCCGTTCTGATTGACAGCCATATGCAATCTCGAGATTTCACAGATACCCCATGAGTAAAATGTGGATTTGCCATCCCCTTCTCTGGATCCTGATTTTCGTTGAAAGATGTGATTTGGGGGATGGTACTCAATGTTTTGTTTAGTTTTCTGGTTCATTTTTATTTTGTATATTTTTTTTTTACAACAACAGGCTGAAAGGATTTTTTGAAAGAAGATCAACTTCTGATTTTAGATGAAATTGACTCGTTTCCATAGTAACGAAGTACATGTAAGATGAATTTCAGGACAAATACAGTACACTGTTTTCATTTCAGCCTGAACACACACATATAAATGTTGTATGTTATAATATGTTAGCCTTATGCGCACCAATTTCTATCTCTTACAATTTCTTGAATGATCTCATTTTCCTCACAATTTCCTGATTATATTTAGTACCTGGTATGTTGTTTCATAATAAATTACTACACATTTTAATGCATATAAATTGATTGAAAGTAAAGACACATTGCATGTTAGCCTACATGTAATTTATCTTTTTTATTATTTTGGCAGAAAGGTTGGTTTACTCTCACTTATTTAATTTTTTTTGTAAAGATTTGTTATTGTTATGTAATGATTTATTTTATGAATTTCACAAAATTTGAAGTGTGGCCAAATTGCATGTTAGGTCTTTCTAATTTTGCATATTTTGCAAGTTGGTTCACATGAACAGTTCTACTGGATTAATGAAATCGTCTCAATATCGCTTAATTATACTCTCACAAATTTTTCCACATTGTCCGAAATAACAAAATTTGGCCTTTACAAGATAATACAGAATGTATTATAACAATTTCATCTACACTTCAATAGTCGTTTAGTTTATGTGTAGTGTTTCTTTGCACTTAGAGCAGGACGTTTTGTTTTTTCTATTTGGATGATATTTTTCCTATTTGAACAGAACGAGAAGCTAATTTTCAGCCAGCTTTTTGAAAATTTGTTTTGCTGTTTGGCACTTGTTAGCCACTTATTGGCCAGTCTGGCAACTCTTTTCCTGTGTAACTCAATTCTAGCATGACCTTCCATACATGCACACAAGTTAAGCAACAAACAGGAAACACTCTCTAATTTATGATGGATCTCTTTTTTTTTCTTGGACGCATTCCTGTTGAATGGAAAGTCCAGACATCATTTAACTGTCAAATTAATTAGGGGTATGCTTTGTCACTTTCCTATCTGAAGGGGATGCCCATTTTGTATGTCTTTCCTTTGCCAGTCTGATATCCTTCCACCTCCGTAACTTGCACTCCTACAGGAATAGAATGTTTGAATCCTAAATTGCGATTAATGCCTGGCAAATTCATTTGGAGGGAGAACACTGAAATAGGTTAATGTATCACAAACCAGTTTGGTGTTGGCATAAATATTCAAAGTTGAATTCAAAAGTGAATGATATGTGCCATTGCCTCATTGCATGCCTAGTGTGTAGTGCTGAGAAATGAAGTAGATTTTTTCTTTTAATCTATATCACATAAAATAGTCTGCTACAGACCAATACAAGCAGTGTTTTATATCTTCTTACATTAGCGTTAATGAGAAATGACCATTATTGTTACCATATATACGTAGCAGGCAACTTTCGAATTCTAGACTAATATAACAACAACAAATTCAATGGTGATTCACAATTAAAATATTACTCCTTCTGTCAGTGAACATGAAAATCCCCTACATGCACATGTATAATAAGTAATAATTGTGAGTCAAAATCAAATACATAATAAAAGTGATTGTTTGTTGTATGACCTGTGTTCCAAAATTTGTTCATAAGTGATTCTGTGAGAAATGATTCAGGAATGCCCCTGCAAAATGAAGTTGCATAATCTGTGAGAATCACCAACTTTCTCAGGGAACTTATCTTTCCTTTATCATGACCAGCAAAGACAATATGATTGACCTGTAATTCAGTTAGCTACAACAATGCTAATGATTATGTAATCCTAAATCTAGAGTAACACCTCCCAGGAGGCAGGGCTGTTTGGTAAATTGGCCCCCATTTGTTTATTTTCCCACAAGTATCCAAGCCCCCCTGTTCCACCCCTCTAATCTGGGTTTGTTTCCTTCCTTTTTGTATTTACGCATCATTATGCACCTGCCCACTTCCTGGACAGAAATCCTTATCAAAACAATGATCTTTGAATTGGCAAATCCTGGAAGTTTATAACCTCATCTTGTTATTGATGTTTGCTTAGCTTTGGAGACCCTTTCCTGTTGGATTAGAAAGATGTACAGGATAAATTGAATATTAACATGATTGATCAATTCCTGTTCTCTACACTAGTAAAAGTAACAAAATGCCAAGGACATGCAAAAATATCACAATGAACCGTCAGTCGTCCATGAGAAAATCTTTCAAATAAATGTAGGTAAGATTAATGATGATGGAACATTGTGAACTTCTGTATTCTATCAGTCAAAACATTACCTTATATTTATACCATATAAAGAGCTAGGAACATAGAGGACATAAGTTAACACTTTTACTTCTTGTCAAATAGGCCTATATAAAAAATTCCATGAAATGGTTATTGATTACAAATTTTTTATCTATCAATTACTGAGGAATGACCATGTAAGTGTGTGTTCAATGTCCAGTTTCAAATTTATACGCCAACATGAATCATGATACAAAACGCTGATATAAAGAGAAACAAAGTGTGTGTTCATTGTCCCCCATCCCCAGTCATAAAAGTAAACATGTTTCAAATCTCGATTTGGAGGAAAATTTAAACACAGAAAAAGATGCGTTTGAAACACAATCAGCTTCAATTTTACGACCTTGAGCATCGCGATTGCAACGAAAAGCGACACTGAACAGGATTGAGTTTTCAAACGTGTTTAAATGTACTCTAGCAATGGAAGCTTTTGGTGCAAGTGAAAAAAAAGGAGAAGATGTTTGTTTTGTTTTGATTTTTGACACTGAACGGTGCACCACTGATCGCGTTTGTGTTTGTGTTTTGTAATTGCGTTTTGTATCTTGATTCATGTTGGCGTATAAATTTGAAACTGGACATTGAACACACCCTAAGCATACTCAGTAGAAATAGAATAGAAAAATTATACTTTCTCACTATCTGCTTTTTCATTTCAATTTTGGGTTGGGTCTACTTTGAGACTCTTCTAAATATACAGTCAGAGACCACAGCAATCATTAATGCTACATCCACACCATTATGTTTAATGAGCTTTATAAACCACTTATAAATTAAAGAGTCTGAATCATTGTCCCACTAGACAAGTGTGTGTAATTAGCCTTTCCTTTTTATTTATTTTTTTTCTTGAAACAAAAGGTATATCTTACTTTTATCTTAATGTCATTAAAGTAGCTTGGTGTTAGTGAATCACTGTAAATTTCCAAGAATATGTTAAACTTTAATACACATTCTGTCACGACTTCATGTTCATTAACAAATTGGCATTGAGCTTCAATTCTATGAAACGAGGCGTTTATGATGCCAGTTACGGCTATTTGTCTGCACTTTGAAAATTCCAGACATATGACAATGAAGTGAACAGTAATATGAAGCAGGTCTATATTGAAGTCTACTTTTACACAGCATGTTAGCCTTATTACCAGGCAATGTATTTTTATGCATTGGCTTCAGTGAAGGAGATGGAACTCAGCCCATTTATCTCTTTTTATCATAAATGAAAATGAAGGGCACTCATCAAGTTGTTTGCAGACTACATTGCTTTAAATGAGTAGGCCTAGGCCTATACCTCTGAATCTTCAAAATTTGTTTGTTCTTATGTGTAAGTGAAAATGGACAATAGCAAGCAGGAAAAATATGATGTGTTTTCTGTGATGTTGCTCCAAATTTTTTTTGCTCAAAATTTTATTGTCCGAATGGGATATTCTTTTTGCCCTTGTCCCGTGGGCTTGGCAGCCGCTGAGCAGCGCCAGATGGACGTTGCTCTGTCCCCCTCTTGTTGAACGCCAAACGGGGAAGCAACAACTACCACTTTCTTAACATCTTCTGGTATGACGCGGCTGGGGATTGAACCCACAACCTCCCGATTATGAGGCGGACGCTCTATCCACTGAGCCAACACATCGGTCTTTACTATATTTCAATGTTAATTGCTGACAACTGGGTCAATCACTAAAAATTCTGAATAGAATTTGCCATGGATCGTGGGATGAAACCATACATATATCGGGCCCAATGATATCAGTCAACAGCACACAACCGTATCTGTGCGGGACTGAATGAACCGCAGATGTAAAGAATGTGATGCTGATTGTGGAGAAAATGTTGTATGAAAGCTTTCCTGTAACTCTTGTCTATCTGCAGTTAACATCCACATGTGAAGTGTGAACATTTCATATATATACATCCTTCTTGGTCACTCCATTGATCCAGGGATCATGCAATGTGTCATGAATATGAAATAATAAAGAAATTACAATATGACTAATATATGGGCAGTGTTATAAATGCATAGCCTTTTCATCTCTCCAGTTAGCCCCTCTGTTTTATTGAAGATGTTGTGTTGCATTTTTATCAGTCAAGAAAAGCCCTGTGACATTTGTTTGAAGGAATAGTGGAGGAAGTTGATGTGCCTGCAGTCAGAATTGTATTGCTCAAACTTTTATAGGCTCTGAATGAATATATTGAAAGAACTTGAACAAGTATTGCAACAATGTATCACCCTTCTTCTGTTATATTGAATAATAATGATAATTATATCTGGTTAATTGAACAAAATATAACAAGATATAGACAGGTCATCAAAGAATATTGGTCTCAATAAGTTACAAGAAACTAGAAAAATATTTAAACTAGATCAAACAGGTCCACGAGACCGACACCACAATAATATGTCCCACGAGACAGAAAATTCGCAAATAAGGCCCACGACACCGACGGTATAGAGCAAAACAGCCCACGAGACCGACGTTACATGAAGTATACCCACGAGTCAGACGTTTCTTCAATTAGGCCCATGAAAACGAATAAAGCGAATATCCAGGGGTATCATCGGGGCACAGGGCCATGCGCACCCCCCCCCCCCCTTATCGGGTAGGCAAAGGGACTTCCAAAAGGCAAACAAAAAGGGGAGAAAAGAGGGAAGGAGAGAAATTACAAGGGGAAGTAAACAAAAAAGGGTGGGGAAGGGCAACAGAGACTAGAAGCAAAGAACCATAAGGAGGCAGGTACGTAACAGGAGGTTGTAATGACCCCCCCCCCCCCCTAAAAAGAAAGAAAAAAAAAACGCTTGAAAATAGACCATTTTCAAGTTGATATAAAAAAATTAGGCTCCCAATATAATTTATTTTTCCTAGGTCGTTATTCGGGCTCGCGTATCAACATTAATAAAGAAAGGATAAAACACACACACACACACACACACACACACAAATAAGTAAATAAAATACAAGGTCTTCATAGAATTTTTTACATCGTAAACATCTTAGCTTGATTAGTTCTACAATTTATTTTCCTCTTCTTTTTTTTTCACAAACCTCTGTCAACGTGGGGGAGGGGGGGGCGAATAATAAAAAATCCCAAAGTAGTTGGTACAAAAATTGAGTACCCCCCCCCCTCCTGAAAATCTTATGGATATGAAAAAGCATATGGATTGTTCGAACCTGCCGTTGGTCATCTGCCTCCTTAGTTCTTTGATTTCATTATCTCTCTGTTGCCCTTCCACCCATTTATTTATCGTTTTTTTTTGTCTCGACTTCTCGGCCTTTGCCATGTCTCTCTCTCCCTCTTCCACCCCTTTCTTGCCTTTTAGACGTCCCTTTTCTGACTCGTGGGTATACTTCATTTAATGTCGGTCTCGTGGGCTGTTTTGCTCTACCGTCGGTGTCGTGGGCCTTCATTGCGAATTTTCTGTCTCGTGGGTCATATCGTTGTAGTGTCGGTCTCGTGGGCCTGTTTGATCTAGTGTCGGTCTAGTGGGATGTCGGTCTCGTGGGCCTAAATTGTTTATAGTCGATCTCGTTGGCCTATTTACTTTACTGTCGGATTCGTGGGTCGTCGGACTCGTGGGTCGTCGGTCTCGTGGGTGTCGGTCTTGTGGGCTGTACCCGATTTTGTGATATCATTGATCAAATTTTTCCATTTCATTCTATTTTTTAAAAATAAATCTGGATTTTCACTGCTATTAGTTACATCCCATTTTAAAGTTTCTTTAATTCATTTCTCAAATTTTGTTTGGTAAGTCAAATTTATGGCTTTGATTTGATAAAACCACAGACTATGACCCAACTCCCATGGTAATACACCAATAAGAATAATTAACAAAATGTTGATATGCTGTATACACTACAGAATTATCCCTCATTTTACCTTCCCAATTTCAATACAATAGAGCTAGCAGAAGCTGGCTTCTGTTATTTTATCTTCCCTCAAAATGTTTGGAGTAAATCTTATCTGTTTCTGTACATAAATAGACCTAGGAGTTTGAATAGACTAGGCAAGCATGCAGAGATAAGCATTTTTCCAGCAGCGTATGGTATTGGTATACAGCAGTTGTACAGACCCGTAAAGGCCTACAATATACAGTAGAGCTACAGTAGCTGTACATGTGGTAGTGTGTCTTCTGGATGCACAGGTCAACTAACCTTGTGTCTGCACTTCAATATTGTAGACCTATTTGATATTGTGCTATAGTTCCAATTTTCCTATTTCTTGTAAAAAAGGGGGGCTTTAAAGGTGTCCGTTTCAAAGAAAAATGTTGTATGTATGTAGTTATATATGGTTGTGACTGGTCATCCCCTTTCATTTCCCCCCAAAAATGCTCCTCGAAGGCATATTCCTCTTTAAAGAAGTTCTTTATCCTTAAAAAAAATGTTATCCTCGTGAATTACTTTGTTCCCATACTTGAAAAACATAGGGCCTATATATTTGAACAACATTGCCTCATGGTTATTCACACCAAGAAGACATTACATTGACATTGTAAGATCTCCTTGTTTAGACATCCAGTAACATGAATGTCTTTGAATGGTACAATAGGTTATGGCTAGTTAACCTTATAGAAGACAGTATTAATGTTGTCTCCTGTTTTAGAAGCCTAACCTTTCTTTGAACCCACAATGAAGCCAACAAAGCAGCACGACATCAGATCACTCTAAACCAGGAATCTCCTACATGAATTTTTGTCAAGTTATGAAAGAAGGGCAACTTTTAAAACTGTCTAAGTTATCATTACATGAATCATGTTCATAATACTACATGTATGACAGTGGTATATTTTATGGCTGAGTGAAAGGTTTTATTGAATAATGGAAAGAGAGTTTATACATGTATTCATGATATCAGTGTTTATTCATTATCATACTATTCATGATGACAAATGCAAGTTGTGTTCTGGTGGAATTGTGGAAAGGACAGGTTTATCTAAAAGTTTTAGAAAATATGGATTATCATAAAAACTTAGTATTAGTTTATGGCTGATTAAAAGTTGTTCAAGTTCAAGTTCAATTTATTTAAACCAATCAAACAATCGTACAAAGATCATTATAACATCATGATAACAACAGTAAAATACATGTATAATATTATGAATGTTATATCAAGTTGTGAAACTAGAGATTTTCAAGAAAATGAAGCTCCAAGGGGAAAGGCTAACCCTCAAAATATATTATTTGAGGTCTGTGGCTTTTTATTAGCTACCCTATAGTATTAATAATTTAATTAGCAGATATAATTAAATTCATGAATATTTGAAGAATATTTCAGGGCGCTACAAACCCACTTGCCCGCTTGCCCGGGGCAAGTGAAAACCACTGGCGGGCAAGTAAAGATCAAATTCACTTGCCCGATCGGGCAAGCCATGATTTGAGAGCAAGATATACATGTATGTGCGAGATTTCACCCAAACAACACAATGAAATATGTGTGTATGAATATGAATCAGACGAAATATAACACACAAAAATGCCTAAATATTCTTGTATGCAATCTCCCTATACGCCAGTCGTTTATGGACTCTTATTACATGTAGGTCTCAGATAAAATCATGATTAGGGTCTAAACAAAGAAAATGAAAAGAAAATCCGGGCAAGTGTCTTTTTCTTGTGGGCAAGCCAAACCAAATTTCACTTGCCCGACAGGGCAAGCAAAAAATAAAATTTTTGTAGAGGCCTGATATTTTGTATATCCTTGGGTTTCTATTATTAATAATCTAACAAGGAACAGGTATACAGGTATGGCCTATATTTAATATTGATGACACATGGGACAAGTTAATCGGCTGCTTCTTATGGACGGTTTTGTTTCCCCTATTTTGGAAATAGCCAGCATAATACAGCTGTAAAGATGATGTTGATAGCCGATGAATAATAATGGCCAAATGTTCAAAACAAGAAATGTTATGATCTTGTGACCTTATCCTGAACCTATCACTCTTAATTGATAATTTCCTCGCAAAGAAAAATAACAACGTTGAGTGAGGTTGGAAAGGGTTATCCAGTTGAAGTTAAATATGGAGGTGCTTATTAAAAGCATGCATCGGTCAGCTAATGTCACTTTCAAAGTCTAATCTCAAAATAAACTTTCCACTTTGTATGTGTTTGTAACATTAAAGGCAAGAGTTCTTCTGTTAATATTCTCTTGCAAGTCATTTCCATGCAGACAACATTTGTTTATTAAAATTATGCAATAATTGATTAAACTGCCATTTTAATGCATTAAATGTGAAAGGGAAATTATAATAATATGTTTCTTTTTAATCCTTGTGAATTGTAGAAAGAACACTATTGCAGGAAACCTCAAATTTTTTTTCAAGATACAATCAACTAAAAATGGATAAATAGGTTATGATGCTGGTTATTGTAGGCCTAATTATTTGTGGCTTCAAAGATAGCCGACCTGTATAAGCATGGAGGTATGGTACTATTTAATAAGCCTGCGATGTTTGGTGATATAACATTCCACAGAACACTCTAGAGAACTGTGCGTAATCACACCAATGTACAGCTTATTCAATGAAAAATAGGTATTGTAGGTTATGGAATGACATACCAAACTATGTAATAGAGCAAAAAATTTGAAATTATTTTCGCAATCTGCTAACAAGTTATTTTTTGCTAAATTAGAAATGATTTGATTGTTCTCAAAACAAGAGAAGGTATTTTAGTATTTTCTCTTCACCTAAACTATCATACACTCTCAGAACGCTGGTAAAAAAAAATGCATATTAAAACCAGTTGGTTAAAAATATTAACCAATAATGTATTAAAAAGAAAGGTTGGTTAAAAAACAAGTTGGTTAAATGTGTAAAAGCATGGGTTGGTTAAACAAGCCCAATTCCAATTTTAACCAATAGTTGGTTTAAAAAATTGGTCACGAGGAAGAAAAACAACCAATGGGAAACGGGGATTTAACAAAGATACGCGCTCCGCTCCTCGCACTAGAAATCTTGCGATTTTGATTTATACACGTAAGATATAGTGCGCCTAATCATTATGCACGTACTTTGTTCGCGACGACAACATGGTTACACAAGCTGACTGCTGGTCTGGCTGGACCTATCTTGACAATCTGATCAAAGTATATTGGCAGGTAGAAATGACTTGAAGAGTATAGGCCTGTGATATAGGACTAACATGCATTATGTTCTGGACTACATGGCCAGTATGGTTCTTAAAGGGACGTATAATTGATAAAACATGGGGAATTCACCTTATCTCGGGTGAAATGATAACATTCCAATCAGAGCCCGGCGTGTTGCGTAATCTCCAGGCGTCAGGGTGTCTGGAGTATAATCCTTCATGGCTAGACTAACTAACCAGAAGTCCGAAGTAAATCTAACCTATGTTTTGTTTTTGAAATGGAGCATTATACAAGTCCTCTCTTTGAATTAATACGAAGAGACCCGTTGAGACTCTATAAACTAATCCGAAGCTATTGACCCTATTGACTGACTGCCATTCGGCCAACTTCGTCATGTTCTTGCTGTCTGAATGTTAATCCCTAGTAGGCCGACCCTTGCGTAAGCCTCACTGTAGATTGTGTATGAGTCAATGGAGCTCAAGAAAAACGCGCATTCCCCACGATCTCCGACTTGCGAGGGCCTTCAATGATTTCGGTTGAGACGTTAGACCTAGCGTTAACTTAGGTATTAAACTTGCTTGAAATTTATGCAGCTCCGGTCTAGAATCTAAATACTTCGCTCTCCAACCAGCTTGCTCTCGGAGTGAGTCTTGAGGTCATAGATTTAGTTGGCTAAATATTAGAACTACGTTAGAACCATCACTTGCATCTAAATTTAGCCTAAATATTTTTAGACCTCTCGATGTGGATATAGGCCTAGTCCCATGAGGCCTACTTGACTGGTTTAAGAGTGATGACCTTGGAATCTAAACGTAGAATCTAGCATCTCGTTTCTATATTCTAGATCTATAATTAGATCCAGTTAGATCTCAGATACTGGACTAGATTGTAGACCTAACGTCTGAACCGAAGTAATGATATTGTACTGACTACTGGACCAATACTTAGGCTACTGTAGGCCTACCCTAATAGGCCAACAAATAATGCATGTAGTCTAATAATACAGGCATAACTCTTCATGTTATTTGTACCAATACTTTGATCAAATTGTCAAAAGGCCGGTCCAGTCTGGTCTATCGCTTGATTTTTTTTTAAACCAACCATGATGTATTAAAAAAAGAAATTAACCAATTAAGTATTAACAATTTTTACCAACTAGGGTTGATTAAAATAAATTAACCAACTTTGTATTAAAATTTTAATACATAATTGGTTAAATTTTAACCAACTGGGGTTGGTTAACGCGTTTAACCAACAGTTGGTAAGTTCATATTTGAACCAACGGTTGGTTAAAATTTTGCCCAGTTGGTATTCATGTACAAATCTCAATCGGCTCAAAATAGTTCATTTCTAAAAGATGCGTTTATTGTAAATTCTACTGTTCATCAGTATAACACACGTCAGAGAAACCTAATCCATCAACCTCTAGCAAGGACACAAACTGCTTTGAACTCTTTTGTAGTTGTTTGCATCAAAGAATGGAACAAGTTACCCCTAAACATCAGGTCCAGCCCAACATTATCTAAATTTAAACTTTCATGTAAAAAATATCTTTTTGAGAAATTACAAAACAAGTTAAAGTAAATACCGGAAAGCCACGTGTGTGTATGTCTGCGTGTTTGCTGCGTGTGGGTGTGTGTGTATGTGTGTGTTAATTTTGTGTATGTGTGTGTGTATGTGTGTGTGTGTGTGATTTTAAACTTTTTTGGTATTCCCATGTTTAATCCCTACTTATCATTGTAAATATGTTTATGCCATATTCAATATACTACAAATGTATTATACTTGTTTTGTGTTTATACTGTACCGTGTAAGGGGCCCCTATCACAAGCTCTGCTTTCTCCGGGGTCCCAAACCCATCATGTTCTATCTTTGTCAATTATTTGTTAAAATGTTGTGTTTTTGATTGGTTTGAATAAACTTGAACTTGAACTTGAAATTTTTCTGAGAGTGTAGAAGTAGTGTCACTTTGTATGCTTGTGTAATTTTGTGTGTATATTTCTTTGTTCACGTTCTTAATGATATAAAAAAAATTGTAGTTGTTGTCTATAATAAATAAATGGAATTCAGTTCAATACAGTTCAATTAAGACCATGTTTAGGCCAGCCTATATGACCAAACTGAGGTTTCTACCTCCAAACAAACGTCCAACATCACTTCTTAAGCTGCTGTGATCCATCACAGATGCACTGAGGAATATATGTATTTTTATGTCACTCCCTAGATAGTATTTGAAGAACAACCTCTCTATTGTATTCATCACTACTCAGAGAATGCGATTGGAGCAGGAGAGAGATAAAACTGGATAATGATGATGGATGATAGTCTCACATCAAGGCAAAATATATATTTAAAAAAAAATGATGTATGACATTGTCATTGAAGTTATGGAACCATTATTTTCTCCCCATGAGTATGAAGAAAATAATATCTTTTAATGAAAAAATGAGTGTTCTGGAATTTCTATGATATTAACAAGACAAGGGATGAGGTTAAATGGCCATATTTATCCCATAATTATGCATGACAAACAATTGTTAGGGTGCTAAACAATATCCCACCCGTACCATCTTATCATATTTTGATATGTTGGGTCGATGTCCTTCGGCATTTTATTCAACTTTGTGCTTCATTTATTTATTTCAACTGAAAAAGTTTCAATTCTATCATCAGTGTTTATATTAATATTTGGGTATTTTTTATTATTTAATTGAAATATGATATAAAGCAAAATTACATCAAAATATATGAATCAGATAGACCTATATATTGAGGCCTGTTTTGTTCTAATGCCAAAAAACAGATCAATAGACAGCTAACTCTGCATGCTCTGATTGTAGTTATCATTTAGCTAATTAGTCTATTTTAATTTCGTTATTACTACCATCTCATATATTTCAAGTCTGATGATTTTCCAATTTGATGTCCTTTTTAATTAGCATGATAATGCATAGAACTGAAAATGACATGTGTTTCTTATCAACTTAATTACCCGTAAAATCAAGTGATCACTTATCATAAACATTGAAATGCTTGATTCAACATGAAAAATGTTATTTTATTAATTGATAGAATATGCTCCAAAACAATGAAACAGTGAAGTAAGTTAAAAATTAGTATAAATTAGTTTAGGATGGATCATATGTGACAACAAAAAAAAGAAGAGAAAAAGAAGAATTAAACAGATTCACAGTCCTAATAAATATGGTTAACTCATGGATATTATATAGCCTGATATAAAACAATGATGATTTAGGCCAAAAAAAAAAATTGTTTGGTTGTCCAATGAATGCCTTTTTTCAAAAATCGGGTCGGTCGGTCGGGTTTTTTTTTTTTTTTTTTTTTTGTTGTTTTCCTCCCATTGAAAAACAAAGAAAAACAAAGAAACGAATGACTTCCATTTTTGAGATCACTTTTACGTTTTATTGAGTTATGTAAAATGGGACTGCATGGAAAAATAACACATGTTATAATACTGTTTATGAAAAATTATTACAAATAAATATGAGCTGTGTATTTTCGGCGTTTGGGTGAAAAAAAAAAAAAAAAAAAAAAAGAGGTTGGTCGGGTCGGGCCGTTTCAGAGGGTCGGTCGGTCGAGGACAACCAAACAATTTTTTTTTTTTTTGGGCTTATAGGCCTCAATACTTTTAAATATTCTAGATAAGTTGTTATCTAAAAAATGCCTAACATGAAGGTAAAGTAGGTAATTTGGCTAGTCAGTCCTATCCATTGGCTTCTGTGTGTTGTGTTGCAGCTCCAATGTCAAAAAAAGGAGGTTCCTTCTTTGTGTATAATATAATATTCTGTTGATGTGGAGAGTGAAAGCAATAAAAAGTATCAAATTGCTGCCTTTTTATGTCCCAACTAATCTACTCCCTGGCAAGATATATGAGGACTTGGGAGTTCAGTCACTCAGGGATGGTTTAGTTGTCATGGTGACCATACATTCCTGGGGAGCTGGGTCATGGGGAAATGACATCTGGATGCTATCCATGGAAGGCATCAGTGAATGGAGAATGGACCTATTCTTATCATGGATGGTGTTAGCTACAATACACACTTGACATGTAGTCTGATGCGCATACATGTCTGTAGTCTTTCCCATACATTTTTGTAGTTCATAAAGTGGAGTCCGGACTACAATATGACATGAACACTTGCATTTCAGAGTAATAATTGGGAATTACAAGACTATATCTAGACAGTACTGGTAAAAAAAAAACAATTGAAACACTACATTGTAAGAAGAGGTTTCATTTTAAATAATTTTGGCATAGTAAAAAAGGCTTCCATGACATTTGCAGAGATGCCAACAGAACAGAATAATTATAACATTAAAAATTAGAACGCGAATAACCCAACTAGTTAAAACAGCTGAAACAAATTTCTTGTTAACAAGAAAAAGAACACTATTGTTTTGAACGCATTCGTAAACGTGAATGACCGAACAAAATATTATTATTCATGCTTTCTCTAGTGAGAAGTCATTTTTATTAGCTTTTTTAACTATTTACCTTATTCAGGTTCTAATTCATAATGTTATAATTATTCCGTAGTGTTGGCATATCTGCATTTGCCCTCCCATTAATTGTTCTGCTGTAAATTCCAGACACTGATTGGATGACTATAACTAGGGCTTCCGACCTTGAACTTAAAACTAACCATATTCCAACCAAAAAATAGATTTAATGGTAAAAGATCGTAGGGGACTTCCTGACTTCAACTTTTTATGATTACTGATATAATGAGAAGGCCTAAATTATGTAGAAAATTCACTTTGTGATGCACCCTTTATCCACACTTATGGTATATCTTTAATTATGATTCCCAAATATTTTGTAGTTAAATA
Organism: Paracentrotus lividus; assembly: GCA_940671915.1. Lineage (NCBI taxonomy): Eukaryota > Metazoa > Echinodermata > Echinoidea > Camarodonta > Echinidae > Paracentrotus > Paracentrotus lividus. Next base: position 9,997,572 of record CALNVZ010003433.1, read on the forward strand.
ATTACACGACTGGCATATCATTAAAATTAATTAGCTTAAGATTCAACAACTTACAGTAAGATTTAATATTTGAAAACCTAAGATTCTTACACATAAATTGAGAGAATGTAAAGTAAAAAGTGGATCATGAAATTCTATATTTTGCCGCTTGTTTATAATATAATGTAAATAACAAAAGCATAAATGTGTACTCTCTTATCTTGCAGCATTTGGGGAATTCCCTTTGGAACATTTGTATTGACTGGAGCCCCCCCCCCCCCTTTTTTTTCATTTTGTTGTGGGGATATCCGCTTAACCAACCTGATTTCTCGTTGAAAAATATATATTGAAAATATATTAAAATATCTTAAGATCTACTTCAAATGTGAAATTTAAAATTTATATGTGTATTACACATAATGAAGATGATCTGAGTAGATTTTGGAGATTCTAGGTCAGAGTTCACAGAAGTTCACAGAAATTCCAGGATTCCATGGTTGCAAGGAGGCATACATGAGATATAGTCGCATTTGTCTTGTTTGTTTTTTTCTTCAGAAGATCATGAGCATGTATTGTTTAAAAGCTTGATCTTTTTTATGAAGAGGTTACAGTCTAATTCTATAATAAGGTTCAGCAGTAAATGGGGAAAACAGAAAGAGACTTAATACCGAAGTTTGGAAATGTTGAAATGTTATGTCTGGATCTTGCCAATTCTCTTTCACTTTCAAAGTTCATGTTTATAACAATATTCCCACTGCCAGAAAATATTCCATAGTGATGATGTTAATGGTGTTATTGTGGGTCTGCAGAATATGAGATAGACCAAAGCTACAACAAGAGCTACACCTGGATATATTTAAGTTTGATTAATCAACTTGAAATTCACTCAAGCATTTAGTGATATCTACATGTAAACACTACAGGTTTGATTTCTCCTGAAAGAATATTGGAGGCATTTACGTAGGCGGACCTAGTTGAATTGATGGTTAGGAAACTAGTTGGGATTGGGGTAAATTAGGCTGTGAGAACGTCTCCTAACCCTGAACTCCTGTTCTGCTGAAGTAGAGGAGCTGTGGCACTGCCAAGTACAGGCATATGGTTCTGCGATATACTTCATTTAACTTCATAGATTCGACAGAGAGTGGCGATTGACCATGCATAGCCTGTTTTGGAACTTGCTGACGGAGTCAGATTTGCAGTTGCCTTCTATGACCAGAATGGGAAAACCTTATGTCTATATTTTTTTCTGGTTGGTCTTTATATTGTTCTTCGTTATCTTTTCAGTCAAGTCATCTGAAAGCTGTATACTTGGTATACATCCAAATGGTGTGGGTGTTTCCATGCGAGGACAACACATGACACTCTAAACCTAAATCTAATTTTAATGTTTAGGGTTTGAATTTGTTCGATAGTTCTAAATAAACTGTGGTAAATTGTTCACTTTCCCAATCAATATCTGCCTCTCGTCCAGTGTCTCAATTATCCCTAAGACAGGTATTTAAAAGTTCACTCAGTGTAAACTATACTACGATACTGCAGGACCCTATACTTTTTACAAACCCAGTAGAGGTGTCAAAGGTGAGCAAATGGGTTCCAGGACATGCAACTACCCCTGGACAACCCCCCCCCCCCCTCCCGACATCTACCCCCTTACTCTAAAACCAATCTTAACCTTGTTTCAGGGGTTAGTTGCCCTGATACGGAGCACTTGAAAATACCCAAAGTAAATCAAAAGGAGATGTAGGGAGAATAGGTGCTTCAATGTAGGTCTTCACACAGGCTTTCTGGACATGCATGGATGAAGTGCACTTTATGTACTCTCACTATAAATCAGGAATACATAATTTCCCCCAATTTTTCTCTATAATCGCTATGAGGTAATTCAATGTATGTTATCAATATATTGAGAATGTCTCATAAGCATCATACATGTATACAAACTAATACAATGTCTTGTGCAATATTTGTTAATGAAAATAGTATCTCAGCACCCATTACATAATGATATTGTTTTAATCTTCATGTACACTGTAGGCTTCAATGTTTGTATAATATTGCTTATTGAAATCAGTTACCCCATACTAGGCCCAAGTGCCATGTGGTGTGCATTGTAGAAACTTTTTTTCTTCCAGAAATTCATGTTTTGTGTAAGCATTGTTATTAAAACAGTAATTTTCTTACAATCATGCTTTACACCACATTACTACTAGAAACTCTGGTGAAAATGGCATTATAGAAATGCTCAACTACAAAAATGTAAGGAGTCTGTCTACCAGGAGAAAAGGCCTCTGTATGTTCCAGAGCCAAATTGAAGAGATATAAGGTCTTATGAGAAAGAGAAAAGAAAAGGACAGATCAGTATTTTCCAATTTACTATAAAGACTATTTACTACATTGTAAAATGTAGGTCAGTTCCAATGTGTGTGCAGGCAGACAGACAGTAAAATTGAAGGACAGTGGAAAGGTCAAGGGTCATAAAGATGTAGTCGTCACCAGAGGGGGTGCCTCAACATTGGAGAAGCAATGTCGCTTTGAAGGAAGTAGTGGAAAAGGCATGACATATACATTTCTGCTGCATACATCATTTAACTCTGTGATTGCATAAGGAGCTTATTTGAAGCCCCTAGTGAAACCACAGTAGGCCTACTATTATAACAATAATATAGGCCTCTTTAATATGGATTTGTCTTGCAGCAAAATCTACTTATAGTATATATGAAGTAAGCTAAGTTAATGTATTTACATTAATTTGTTTTAAAAGAATCTTTCTTTTTTTTCTTTGTTTCTTTTTTTCATTTTGCAGGCAAGGCCGAAAGGTGAAGGTTTAACCCCCTACCAAGGCAAGAAGCGATGTTTTGGCGAGTACAAATGCCCCAAGTGTAAACGCAAGTGGATGAGTGGAAACAGTTGGGCTAACATGGGGCAGGAGTGCATCAAGTGTCACATCAACGTTTATCCACACAAACAGGTATAAATAACGTTTGATATAACATTTCAAACCTATCAAAAACAGCAATGGTTACAGAAATATTGCCTAGTTCCCTATATATGACGATTTGAAAAAAAAAACTCAGTTGAAACATTTTGCTAAGAGACAAAAAGTTAATACCGGTGGGGTTTTTTTTTTCCAAACCTTTTTAACAATCCTTTGACTAGTTTTAGCAGGTGAGTGCAGGGATTTATAGTTTATGATTTGCCGTCTCCGTCTCTTCCCCCGAAAAAAGTCTGCAAAGAAATACCTGTGGAAATATAGAGATTAAAATTCAGTCATCAATTATTCATAAAAACATGTTCAAACCCTGATTCAATGGATTTTTATTAAGCTCTAGATCTGACAATAGATTTTAAGGACAAAATAACAACCTGTTCATTATCCTGAATATGTAGATGACTCAAAACAGACTTACATTAAGCTAAAGGGATAAACTAATTTCCTTCCTGACTTCGAAGTGCTGTTGTTTCTTATTTTGAGTTTCTTTTTCACACACAAAAAAAAACACAACCACCAAATTTCTACTTGTGTGCACTGTTACTTTTAACAAATTCTTTTTACATATTAATTTTGCACTCCTTGAATTTTGTCAGTGTTATTATCACCCATCACTTTTGCATGGTTGTTTGAAAGTTGTTTTGCATAATTTACTCAACTCAAAACAAACAAAGCCCATCTTAATTCAAAATGTATGTGCTATTCTTATCTTATAAGCGTAACCATATTGCCCACATTTGCATGGATGATTTTGCCACATGTATCCATACTTTGATTATTTGACATCCAAGTATTGAATTGTTCCGTGACTTGTTTTTGTTTTCAAATTGAATGGACAAATGCCAAGTTGGATATGTGACAAGATATCTTTTTTAGTATATTTTGTAAAACCCATTTTACCTCATGTCTAAGATTTTTTTTTTCTTGTAAACAACTTTTGAAAGTGAAAATAGTTGAAGAGCAGGCATATTTTCCAGATTATTGGAGTGATAAATCAATTTTAATTTTAATGTCAAATATTTAATGGACATAATTGTGTGACTGTTTCTGTCAACATTTGTGAATTAATAAATTTGAAATTATTTCTCAAATGCAAAGCTTTAATATGAATCTATACAGTGCCATTTTTTGCCATGATTTGGCAGTAAATTGTTGTTTAAATTAAAACAAAAACAACAAAATCAACCTAAAAAGAACATTTTTATATGCATTTTGATGTTTCCTTATATCTCATCTTGCATGTATTGTTTGTGTGTAGCTTTTTAGAGCTCCTCGTGCCTATTATATTCTCCCTGTTCTCTGCTTTCCCCCTTCTTTGTTTTCTTAAACCATTACAGCGCCCCCTAGAGAAACTAGACGGATTGGACGTTTCCGCTTACGACCACATCAAGACCAAGGTATAGAGGTTATGCACAGATCTTCTTTATTTTTTAAACCTTTTTTAGTCACTCTGTATTTTTTTATTTAAATGGTTCTCTGGGTCCTCTATCCATTCCTGAGTGGCAGGCAGTAAATTGGCAACTTCAGGTCAATTGTCTACTAACGCAGAATTCAATATGTGGTGCAAATGCCGAGCTTACATAATGATGAAACGTCAGTTTGAAAGTATTTCAATTTGCGAAGGAAAGTGTTAATCCTATACTTCAATCATTGAAATCATGTATCAATAAGGTCATTTTTTAACATATTCGTAGAGGTAAAAGACATGACCATATTCAGTTTTATTGAAGAAAGTTTCCTTTTTGTCTTAAAGTTTCATTTAGGTGGAGAGAAAATTTGAAGGGTTGTGAATATGAGGCAAAGTGACAAGAAGAAATGGACATGTAAGTAGTATCAAACTTAATCACGACATAACTTTCACGTCGTGCTTTCTACATCTTTTTTGGCAAATGAACATTTTTTGTTTAAGGTCAAATGAAGGGAAAAATCTAACCCTGTAAGAAATAACAAGTTCCTAGTGGTTAATTTACTTTAAAACTTTAACCCTCGACCCATCTGGGTATCGAGGAAAAATATTCTCTTTTGTGAATGAAATTGATAGCAATATTAATATTGCAATGATCATTTTTCCTCACATTTTTGAAAGAGTTGTTACTCTATTATGTTCTATTTTGAAAACTAAAATACTAATTTACTGAAATCTGAATAACATTACATTCTTTAAGCCTCAAGTTGTTCTTTGTCCAGGGAATTCCAATTCTATTTTAATTTCAATGGATCACTTTTGTTCCTGATTTTTGGGAATATTTCAGATCAGGCCAATTTTTCAGTAAGAACATATTTTGATTAATTTTGGATAGATCTTCTCCAAATGAAACTTAAATTTGTTGTCAAAATTTCTGAAAAGTCCAGGTGTCACTCAGGAATGGTGCATAACCTTTGTTATAACCATCACTATGGTAGAGAAGAGGATATTAATTACATAGTTCAAATTAAGATTCTATGTTATACTCTTTATCTGTCTTTAACTTAGTGGGTTTTTTCCTCCTCTCAAATTTGCTAGTTCTTTGAAACTGGAAAGGAAAAAAATCTTCTTCATGTAATATTGCTGTACAACCTTAATACCCTGATTCATCTTATATCTCATATTGAACAAATTCAGTATAATTTTGTTCATCTTCATTCTGGAAACCTGTTTTGGGTTGAAAGGAAATGTAACGCATCACTGATCAACCGTGTGATAGCGTTACCATTCCAAGTCGCACCAGTGCATAACCTCTATGTGGTAAAAAAATTGTTTATTGTACTTACTAGCAAACACAAAAAATTGTAAAATATATATTCATACTTTGTATCTATGTTTTATGTATCAATTAGTGACAAATAGTGCCTTTTAATTCATGTGCTGTCATTACACTATTATTTTCCCTGGTTACCCACATGTGGATGATATATAATTTTTTCTTTGTTTGTTTATTGTTCATTGGCTTGGAAAATATTAATAATAACTTGCCCATAGCACGTCTGGCTGAGTATTTTTTTCAGAAGCCTGCCATTGTTTAATCAGAATCAATGCTTGTGTTGTGTTTTTATTCTGCCTCACATATAGGGTTCGGTCCCATCCCCGACCTAACCGTCAAAATATTCTTGAGCAATGTTTCTGGGGCTTGATCTCATCAAAATTTAAATAAATTTGTAGGTCTTATATAATAAAAACACATTTAATCATAATGGAAAGTATAGAGATTTCATGTAAAGCTATGATGGTTAATTCAGTAGCAAGGGGCCGGGGGGGGGGGGTGCAAATTGCCCCAGGCACAGCCCCCTCCTCCCATCCTAGGTATCTCATAGCAACCTGCCTACACAATTTTAGGGTGTGGTGTGTAAATGATTTATATCTGCAAATATTACATACATCATCTCTAATCATATATCAAAGGACAATACATTCATTTAATGATGGAAAATAAAAACAGAAATTCGTATTCACTTTGATCATTTTACACACTTGTGTTATATTCACAAAAACACATAAAATATTAATATTTGAATATGTTTAATGTTATAGCCAAAAGCTGAGCACAATCATTTGATATAATATTGTAATAACGCTGTCAGATGCATTTGTAAAGATATTACACAATGTAATTTCATAAATTGTAATTTTCTCAGATTTTTGAGAGGACCATTTTAACTTAAAATTTCTCATTTGTTACAGCGCCCCCTTGAGAAGCCAGACGGACTTGACGTCTCGGACCAGAGCAAAGAACATCCCCAACACCTGTGTGAGAAATGTAAGGCCCTCGGCTACTACTGCAGGCGGGTCCAGTAACGTGGTTTGACCCTTGACCTCGATGCTCACCTCTTTGTCTTGCCAGACAATCATTCAAACATGTCCCATCCATCAGGGGGAAAAGTGTTTCTTTGCAGAGTAGAGATGTTTCAAAAATTCTGCTCCAATCCTTGATAAAATCATAATATTAATGTCCCCTTTCCTTATCTCTTTTTTTTTTGTGATCTGCAAGGTAAATAGGGACTTACTGTGACTCTGATTCTTTTTCTCTTTTTTCATTCCCTTTTGATTTTGCTTTCCATATAATATATAATTTGAAGTGATACTGTGTCGAAAACTTGATACAGTCAGATTATTCATACCTGCTAAAGAGTAATAAATCTTTTCTTTGTTGTTGTTCAATGATTTTGTAAAGTGTCAAGCGGCCTTCCATTGTTTGTTCTATAGATATCCCAACTAAAAGTATAAGAAGCCTTTAGAAGGGTTCAACTACGCACAAATGTATGAATTTCTACAGGTATCGTGTAACATGATATAACGGGAGAGTCGTTAAAACATGATACTGGTATCCCTATATTACTCAGAACTGTACTTTTGGTCTTCTTTAGAATAACATATTTAATAATATTACTAAACAACTATTGTTTATGCCTACCCGATATGCCACTACTTGCGAGGGATTGGAAACCTAAATCATGGCATGTCGCCAAGATATGTTTTTTTTCTTCATTTAATAATACAGTTCTCTGGGGTTTTTTAATCAATGTAGAATATGGAAAAAAAATCTGTCCCTGACATCTAATCTCAAGGAAAAACCTTTTTTATTGTTTTCTGAAGCAAGTTGTTGTTGTTGTTGTTTTTTTTTTGCGCAAAATAAGTTCTCCTGATTTTCTGTCGCTTATCAAAAAATATCAAAATTTTAAAGAAAACATAGTCTTAGCCTTTCTGTGTATGTGGCTGACTGTTGTATTGTGGTAGATTACATCGTCCGCTTGGAGCCAGAAAGGTGCTATTTGCAGATCAAGGATGTTTCGTTTGGAGCCAGAAGGGCGCTATTACCATTGACTTTGTACAGTAATAGCGCCCTTATGGCTCGCAACGGAACATCTACAAGATGCAATAAATAACGCCCTTATGGCTCCCAACAGACGACATGTGTGTGATGAGAGGTACAAAAGCATTATCACCGTCTTTAAGATGATGTGATAGCGCCCTTGTTACACATTTTTTATGTCACCTTTCTAGTAACGTATATGAATTTTAAACAAATTAACAGGAATCAGAGTCCAGTTGGTACCTGTAAGCTTTCGATATTGATGAGTATTAACCATTTTCATTTGCTAGATATGTCTACAATCCTTTAGCCTGAATATCTATCCCATTAAGTCAAACTATGATGAGATTATTTTCCCTTAAATCTTCTCTATCCATAAAAAGTAATCTTCAGTACTTTTGCAACAGCATGTATTATACCCCTGTTTATTTGCTTTGTGCCAGTACTTAATGATTGTGTTGTTACTACAAGACTTTTCTGGTGATTCCACTCTCGATAATATAGATTTCAAAGGACTGCCTAAATACCGCAATGGAACAAATTGTGTTTCTCATATTCATGGTACTACCAGCTGTTTCTATTTTGGCCAAGTTATGATGTCGAAAATGGAGTAATCAGTTATAATTTCATGGATGGGCATGTTGTTGTATAAGCCTTCAATGTGCTAACATCTATTCAGAACTTGAAACCACATCAAAATACCTGCTGAATGGTAGGTTTGGAATAAGATTTTCACAATTAAGATTTTCCTAGTAAGTTTTTTTTAGGTTTGAACAACATTCTAATTTGTTAACCTGACTATTTCATCTAATTGGGCACTATATTATTACAAATTGTGTGCTATTTGACCAAGAAGAAAAAAATATATTTCTTTAAAGGTCTGTATTTATGAGGTAACAACTTTAGATGATTGTGCTTTTCTACTAACAAGGCTTCTGAGATGATATTATAAAGCCTTCTTGCTGTATTCTTAGTACTGTTCTTCTTGCAATTATGAAAATACTGCTTCCAATTGACATTATGTGTCAATAACCAGCATTGATTTAGCAAGTCCATTCTACTGTATGGAAAGTGGACCCATAAGAACACATCTTATGTTAAAGGGAAAGACCATCCTGAAATTAAGTTTGTTTGAATAGACGCAGGAAAATATGAGAAAAGTTACAGCACTGAAGGTTTGACGGAATAGCATGAAGTTTTAATTGTCCATAAGTTTGCCCTTTTCATAGTCTTTAGCGAAAAATAAATCTACTTTTTAGAGGATGTGATTAAAAAACAAGGAAAATTTCAATTTATGGAATTTACAGTAAACAACATAGGCCTACTGGAGATCAACTGTGACATCGCAAAATGAAAATTTAAAAAGTAAAAGTCATAAATTATTTTACTTCTGTCTGATCACCATCAAAACTCAATGAATATGCTTCTCTCATGAATCTTTTTGCTTTTATTTAAAAAGAACTTAATTTCAGGTTGGACTGCCCCTTATAACTGCATGAAACAAAAGTTACTTTAATACCTCTGTCACACCATGCTGAAAAAATAACATTGCACTGAATGGCGAAGTGTGACTGAGTTATAGAAAAGTAACCAAAACAAACAGTAGAGAGATAGAGATGAATGTAAGAACTGCCAAAGAGGAAACAAATGTCCTCCTTTCTTTTATATTCAAACATTAAAAAAAAAACCTGGCTGAAAAATAAAGGATCTTATGTATATTTAGATTAAAAAGATTGTACATGTTGGGTGTTCACTTTTATGCAAATTTTATCAACGAGTTATGGATTTATATATTTGTCATACCTTAAATGGGTTTTTATTGTTCATGTTTAAATCTTATGAAAGCCTAGTACGTTACCCACAAGTTGTAAATATCTATAGTTTCTGATGAAGATGTGTACTACTTTCTTTGTCAAGTTTTGTATATTTGTTGGATAAAACTAAGCTTGTTAATAACTATATAAGAGCACAAAATGGTAACCTATATGGATGGGGAGCCCTGTAAAATATTTTGAGATATTTAAGCCAAAACAATTAAGGTTTTGTCGATAATTACGGATTGATTCCATAGAGGAAGGTTAACCTCTAAAGCGTTCTTTACTGTACAGATTTGATATGAAATCATGCTTTTTTGAGAGAAAGAGATTGCAATTCATCACATTGTCACAACGGTTTTCAATGTAGCAAGCCTCATAGAGATACCCATTGTGATATAATGTTCCTATTTCATGTGCTTATCATGTAGGAAATAATGATCAATTAAGATCATGTCAAATTGTGGAACAGGCTGAGAGGATCATGATAGAAATTGTTTTAAATGTTTTATTTTTCTTATGTCTCTCTATGTATGCTTGTATTTGATGAAACTTTGCAATGTGTGCTAAATAGAAAGTGCAAAAAAGACTAATGTATACGGTTTTCTCACAGCGGGCTATCTATCATAATATTCATCGAAGTGTGCTAATATTGACTTAATATTTTGGAGAATATTTGATCAAGTCAAAAGGTAACAGGAATCTCTGTAATGTGTTGGCTGAAACTCATTTCTATAGTCAATCTTTTCTCCAGTATTGCAAATTATTGTAACCTATTTGCCTTTATATTTGGAACTATCAGGAAAATACTGCAAATCTTTTTTGGATAACAATTAGGGATGTTGAACATGAATCATGAGCATTGCTTTGTATTCACTGTCTCACAAAATAATGAAATGCTTAGAAATTATCTTTACAAAAAAAAACTTTAATAGAAAGGGAAATGCAATTGGTTGGTGCTAGAGAGATCTCATAAAAAGACTTCCAGTAAATTGGCGATAAATCAAAAAGTGTAAATAAATGCAATGTAAGTAACATGTCTGGTGCTGTATCTTGTCTGTAAGATAATTTGTGTTGATCTTGCAAGGTTGTCTGCGATCAGAATAGTGTCATTTTCTTGTCTAGGTACTGCAAGTCATTTTGTCTTGCCACTGCTCTTAAACTGTATAGATTTGGTGATTACACAATGGCAGATATCTTTGACAGAAATGTATAAATGCGGTCAGAGTTATAGGGGAGGGGTTTTACTGTTTGAAGGCATGACTGTGATGTTGGAATTTATCTCAGAAACCTTTGTTTCTTTTTGTTTTGTTGTTGCATATATTTGTGAAAGAGAAAATGGCAACGCTCACCTCCTCACAGATGAGGGTCAGGAGATGTCTTTGTTTCAGTAATATGCTGTTGTCTGCCATATTTGTTTTTATTGCTGCCTTGTATTATTCTTTTCCAGGATGTGTACATAATTTTGCCTTCAAAGACCATAGGGAAGGGTTTATTTGTCGTAAGAGATGGGAGTATAAGGTTGGAACCAGGTGTATAGCCTGCCCCTTGTTCAGATTTTTTTTTATTTACAAAAATGCAACATACATAAAAAATATTGTCAGGTGTTGGGTCTTTTTTGAAAACTTATTTGATGTAGAATATGGAGCAGAAATTAGTATTATGACATGGAGACCAGATATTCTTCTTGATTTTCATAGTTGTATTACTAGTTAGCAATAATGTGGACATCTTTGGTGCATTGGACTATAATGCATTGCACTGAAACATTATAGAGTCAGAATAAATTCATTACACATCTCTCCATTAATGCACGGGTTCCTAAGTAAGCTAATGCTAGATGTCAATGCAGAGCTGCGTGAACAACAATACAAGAGGTCTTATATCCTGGTAAAATTCACATTAGTTTTATAAGATTGCTGACTGACTTCTAGCAAAGGCAATAAATAAACAAGCATAACAATCACGTTTTTTAAGGTAATGACTGATGATCCTTTACATTTCATTCGTTCTGCCTGAAATATAACCAGCAATACCCATAAATGAACTTTGAAATATAGCACATTCATAACATTGGTAAGTTCACATAAAATTAACTGGGTTAGTGGGAGGTGTGTAACATTAACCTGTTTCATGAAGTCTTCTCCGGATCTAAACCATTCTGTGCCAATTGAAACCTTGGAGAATTCTTAGTACTGGTACAGTTCTCTTTATGCACCTGCTTACTTTCAATTCAGTTTGACTTAGATTTCCTCTCATGGGGGTAGTTAGGTAATAAAGTGCATGAAAGAGTATGTTGCCCTTTAGTAAGTGAAAACCCTTTAGTCAGTCTTCTGTACTTTGCACTTCAAATACATTCTCATTTGCACGTATAGAGCACATGGCGAGCACATGCTCTTGGACCATCTTGGGGTGACTTTGTATCTTTCTTTACTAATATCACAGCCATTACATATTTTCTATCAAAATCGTTAGTCAGTTATCATTGATTTTGTAGTGTTAAACATTTAGTGGAAATTTCTTTGGATTTTGTTATTATTTATTTTTAGTCAGGAGTCCATATCGTTAACCTTCTTGAGTTGTCTTTTATGACATGTGCAGTGTATCTAACACACTACACAAAATCTGGCAGACTACGAGTTAAATTTCTGACAAAGAAAGAAAGTTAAAAAGCTAACATCTGTCTTTTTTTTTGTTGATGATGTTGCATTTTTGTGAATAAAAAAGTATCTAACTCGCCATTACACAAAATGGAAGACACTGCTTTTTTTAGGAGGCATGAACTTCTTTTTTCTACATGCCTTCCTTTTATTATCGTTGTGCTATTTATCGGATGTGTATAATCTTCAGTATTTTAAGAGTCGAGAAGAGTGGGAAATATTTTGTCATATTTTCTATTACAGGCGTGATATGTGTATTTAGGTCAGTAAGCTCATATGGATGGTTTTTCTTATCTTTTTGTTTATGGAATAACAGAGAGTTTGGATATAAGTTTGATATATATGTGTATAAATGGGTAGTTTTAGACAGATTAGATGTTACAGTTTATGGTTCAAATGATTAGAGGTCGTAGATATGTACATTATTGTCCTTATTTTCATGATTTGAATGTGGTACTATTAACTGTCTTGTGAGTTCATTATAAAGAACAACTGTCAATATTTTTAAATAGATATATGTGAATGTTGATTCTTTCGAATGAACTTTATATTCTATTTTATGGTTATTTTTAATGTACAGCTTTGATTTCGTGGAAAACAGTCAATGCAGAAACTGTTCTCATGTATAATTTTACTTCATTTTACAGTTAATATTCACAGATTCTTTCATTTTCTTGTTGAATGTATTCAAAATTGTGTATTTCCGTTGAGCCCCCTTTTGATTATGCGTATTTGTACATAAAATATTGCATTTACATCTTATGACATGTTGTCTCATATTAACATTAGTAAGTTTAGTGTTCATATTTGAGTTTTTAGATTTTGCTTTTCATGAATTTTACCATTACATTTTTCATTCAAAAGTAGTATGTTTAGATTTTCATATTAACTTTTTATTATTTTTCTTGTCTATTAAAACATGAACTATGACATCCTAAAACATAAACAGGTTTTTTCTAAATATTTTTAAAGATAATATAAAAACAATGGCATTGTATGTTATATTTATTCATACATGTATAAAAGGGGATTGTCTCTCTAAAGAATATAGCACATCTGTTATATCACTCCCCTTCATAGAAATAGGGGTACCATCTGGTTTTAAAATTATGAAGCTTTCACATTATATCGCAAAATTTTGTTCAAATCTTTCACATAAGAATGTTATAGTTCCTAACTCTCTTTGCTTCAAGGTAAATTATTATCCACAAGATAACAGTAGATATTACTTGTTATCTTGATTTGATTGGGAATCTGAGTGCAGAACACAATCATTTGCTCTTGCCATATTTAAGCTATATTAATCTTGCCTAAGCATTGGACAACTCAAAAATTATTAGTATAGAACATTAGACTTGCATAGTATTTGAATCAATGGTTTTGCTTTAGTGTGTATGCCACGTTTTTTCCAATCATCGAAACTGCCCATAATTAAGAATTAAGGATGAGAAATGCTAGACATGGAAATGTGTAGAAATGATTACATCAACATAGGCCTATACCATGATTTGAAATTAGCTTAATTAAATTGTTAGTTTTTTTTTTTCCAGACAGTATTATGTATAGATAAGAACCATTTCAAATACAATCATATAAATTAAGAAAGTTCTGTGCTGTTTTCATTCTTCTTTCAATTATCGTCATGCAGTCTTTCACACATGAAAATCACATCTTTGGGATCAGTTGAGCATTTTAAATATTTGGATGTCAAGTTTATTTTTTCTTCTGATAGTAAAGATAGTAGGTTGCATTTATGTTGATAGGAACCCACCAATCGGGCTACAATTCTGATTAAATCAATATCAACTCTTAACGTGAGGACATATTGCTGTTGGTACTCATTAGTTTTGCTGTAGGTACCCATTAGTAAGGGGTTGGAATGGCCTTTGCTCTGCCTCCCTGAGTAGATCAAACATAATTCTCTTATATTTTTACTTTATTAATAAAATATTTTAAGTCATTGAGGGTGGGATTAAGGAAGTGTAACAAAGAGGGGGCAAAGAAAGGGGGTCCAATAAAGAGAGGGCAACAAAATATCCGATCTCGGTGGGCACTTTGGGTGTGATCTGGATACGCCTTTGATAATGAATTGTTGAGCAATATCTTGAATCTAGTCACTATAATCAGGTCAAACATGCTTGTGTGCCAAATCCAATTCTCTGCTCTTATCAGCATTTCAAGCATTGAGGTAAACATGGCCAGTTATTGGTGTAATACAATACTCATATATATTACCACATTTATAAGATGGGCATTTATTTAGTAGAGCTGGTAAGACAAAATGCACTAGAGTTCTTGCCGCATTCTGTGAAGCTATGCAAAACTTGCAATGTAGATAAACGTGTTTTTATTCTGTAAATTCATGATTGTCAATTGCAGAAAACATGTCCACCTTAAAATGTAATATTGTAAGGGTAGGTGCTTCTAAAAGATAATATGAGTTCTAGTAATAATACAGAAATTTAGGTCTGACATTTATCTCATTTTCAACCTAAGTTTTTAGAGCTGAGTCTTGCTTATAGGTGTACCACACATGCATATTTTTGTTTGTTACTTTCAAAGTATGTGGCTGTAAAAAAAAACACATGGCATTCTGCTTGTTTGAAAAATTTGGTCATTTATGAGGGTCCTTTTCTATCATGATGCAACCTTACAGAATAAATTAGGGCCTATTCTATTTTATTATTATCATTATTATTTTTGAAGAGTTTAAGAAGAATTATTAGTTTTGAATAGTTTAACCTCAATCCCTGGATAGTTTGAGATATGGAATCAGGTTTATTCCAATTCATTGTATCCCACATGGTGGTGTTTGTAATAGTTTGGTTGTTCGTTAATAAACATTCATACCATAGAATAACGTTCTTCCTCGTGGCCAAGTGCTTCCAGATTAGATGTAAATTGTTCCAAGACACACCACTGGTAATTGTCAATAGAACTTGTGGATATATCATAATTTATCAAAACCAAGATGTTCAAATTCATTTGTTTAAAAGGAGGTATAATATAGATTTGTTCAAAATTGTTCTCTTTTTTTTTTACAAGAAGTATGATGAATATATTTTCAACATTCTGTTGCAGTGTTCTGATACTTTACAAGGTTTGAGGTGTTTTATATATATTTGGGTTTTTAAAGATACCATAGTTTTATTTGATGTTTCATAAAATAGTATTATTTCATGTAGATTTTGGGATAATATCAATATAAACTAGGATTGTCTGATCACAGTGTTGAGATCGTGTTGGCATTTGTGAATGATGCGGACTATATTACATGGAACAGAATTATTTCCCCTTTTCCCCTGAAAGCTAGGCATTCTGGGGGCTACATTTCCATCATGATATGAAACCCCCGGTAAGATTCATGAAGACAGTTTTTCTGCCCCCCCCCAAAAAAAAAAGTAAAAGTAAAAGAAGTCTAACTCAACTCAAATTTTAAAATTATTGTGATATTTTCTGATACGACAATCTTTAAAAAAAAAAAAATTCTTCTTCATAACAATTTTGTTTTTAATGTTAGCCAGCCAGACCGAAAAGGATATCCGTTCACATCTAGTAGATCTGCAACAAGCGAGTTGAGTTGAAAATTTCAAGAGAGGTCCCTTATGAATTAATATGCTTTTTTTTTTTCCTGGCAAAAGTTTTTTGCATTATTTTCCGCTTACAAAATGTTTATCACATACACATACACTTGAAAATATTCAGTCTTCTAGTAAACATATTTACGGCTACCTCTCTTTTTTGCAAAATATGTTAATAATACCACTACATTTTAGCAGGGCTTATAGGATATTTATTGCATTTTTATTTCAGATATCTTTTTTCATTTCTTCATTTGAAAACTTATCAGTACATCAGTGGCTTCCAAATTTTAATATGTGTATTTGCAGAAAAAGGAAATATATGTCTGTACCTTGATTTACAACAAAATATAATTGTAAATATTGTGGAAAAGTATGTACATCAGCGTTCTTGGTTGTATTTTATCCTGCCTTTTATTGTGAAACAGAAATTAAGCAAGAAATCAGCTTGGTTTCTGCACTGAATGTTCTCATGTGACTAAACCTGCCCCTAGGATAGGATGTAAAAACTAGTTTATTGAATGTTTTACAGATTATTATTAAAATGTAACAAACATGTATAGAGCTAATTTGTACAATACTTGCTATTACATTTCATTAGAGTCGGCAGTCAAATATTCATTACTGTATAAGCCAATATTTTAGCGTACAGATATTTTCGCGATTTTGGACTAATTTGGGAAATTCGCGAGAGCAAAATTTCGCGATTTTGGTGATGACTTCATTACTATAAATAGCCTTGTACTGAAGTGGAAATTTTCGCGATGACCAACTCGCGAAATTCGCGAAAATAAAGTCACCGCGAAAATAACCACTTATACAGTATTGTATTTATGTCATTGTGTTTTGGATCCCAGCAATTTTAATTTCAAAGTATAGGAATTTTTGGAAAATAAAAATATTACATAACTTGGGTATATTAATCCATTATAGTTGATCAATCCATTGCCTATTTTGGACAACCACTTTCTGTTAATAAACTGTACCATCCTTGTTTTGAAAGAAGTGTTATTTTGTGCAGATTTAAATTAAAATCAGGAGATAATGCATGGACACATGTTTAAGAAGGAATTGTTTTGGTTCAGTTTTTCATGTATAATAATATTTGAAATACATCTTAAATTTAAGACTAATTATGCTCAGAATTGAACTCAATAAACGTGTTTGTTCTTGCAATAAGAGATCTATTTGATGAAAGTAATTTTTTTTCTGCAAAAATATTTGTAAAGATTTTGTAAAATTTAAGTCTTGCTAATGGCTGGGCATTTACCACTCATCTAAATTACTAATTACACGAGAATGTTTTAAAAATACCCCCAAAATTGTGTTTCACTCATATTTAAGTTGTAAATATATTAATGCTGCTTAATTTGTTTCTGAATAAGTTCTTGTTTAAATTCTATTATCATTCTTGTGCCAATTTTTCTTAGATCCAAAGTGTGCATGTTGCACATTTTTTGTATCATGTTACTCGTTTCTCATTGTAAATTATGCCATTCTTATTTTCTGTTTGCATGCTTTGAAATCCATTAAAATGCTATTTACTCTGAAAACAGCTAAAGTTGTTTTCTTTGTGTGTGTGTGTGCGTGTGCTTGTTTGCCCATGGTTTTCCTTTGATGACCGAAGATAAGGAAATAACAAGTGGCTATCAATTGGTTTGAATAAATGTATTGAGGAGGAAGGCAGATTGTGAAGTGCTGAGAGGGAGAGTGTGTGAGAAAGATGGAGATAGAGGAAAGAGAGTGAAAAGTGAGAGCAAAAGAGAGATAGGGAGAGAGGTAAATGCAAATTACAAAATGTAAATGACAGAATGGAGAAGAGGGTAAATATGGGAAAGCTAAAATGTATGTGTGAGACAAAAACCACATACTTGTTAAATTTTATGGAGGAAAATATTAAGGGATTGGTCATTTGTGGACAAAAGAGGGAGACATACAATCATGGAGATGTAGAGCAGTGAGGGAGAAAATGGGTCAAGTATCCTGAGGAACTGGCATTGATAAGAACAAAACTTAATTTCCGTTCCGACTGGGGGGTCAATTTGTTGCCACCCCCCCCCCCCCCAGTCAAACTCTCCTCTCGAAAAGCTCAGTCAGAATAGGTTGAAGGGTTTGAAAATATAATAGTATAAAGGAGGAGAAAACTATTTTAAAACTGTAAATTGATCAAAATGCAGGTTGGCAGTTATTAGCTGTTTTATAGGCCCTACTATAAACAAAAATCCATACATTTTACATACTGTTTTGGTCATATATTGGCTCAAGTGGTTTAATTGTTCTACCTTTAAGCATAGATTTCCATATGAATGTAATCAATAAAAAAAAGGTTTTAAGAGTATAATCCTAGCCCAGCCAGTCCTACTGAAAAAAATTGTTTGGTTGACGAGAACTCAACCACCCCCCCCCCCCTTCAAGAAATTAAATCTTAATACCGATAATCCTTAGCCTTGAAGCCATGTTATTGTAACAACTCTCTTCTTTTCAAATTGCTTCCACTTTTTACACCATCATTTTCAACACATTACCACAACCAACATTCATCAACATTATCATCAACCTTTATCTCACTTTAGTAGGCATTTTATTACCATCACAAACATTTTTCTTTAATTGAATATGAGTGTATTAACATATTTATCTCAAAGGACACCACAGACTTGATCACATACATGTAGCAAGTAATAACCAAATACGCATTTGTTTGCAGACTGACCCTTGAAATCTGACCCTTGAAAATCAAATCTGCTTTACCACCACGACCATACATAAACACTAGAGATTAAGACTACAGTCCTCCTTTTTTATAAAGGTGATCAGGATCAGGCAAAGTTGTAATACAGTAAACCTTGTCCAAGTCAAACCTGGTGAGATTGAACAAATAGCTTAGATTTGGAGAACCTTTGACTTATAAGAATTTGATTTTGAAGAATTAAAAACAATGGAATATAAAGATGACTTAAAAAGTCATGCAGGTTGGACCTGGGCAAGGTTGACTCATATAATTCTATTGCAATGCACAAGTCACCAATTGTATCCTCTTCATTATAATGGGAGTGGACTGAAATCAACCATCTTCACATCACACAGACACAGCAGACTTTAAAGCTCGTTCTAATCATACCAATGCGTGAATGTTTACAGAATAACCCCTGAAATTAGTTATAAATGGTTATTTGCCAACACACAAGACAAGAATTCGTGGGTCACATCGTTGAACCAATAAACAATAAGCTGTACAAAATCGCAAGACAGATGTTATAGGCTGAATTATTCAGAGACTTTATTCCCATGAACAGTCGGTAAGTCAAGTCGGTCATCGCACTACATCAATTTTACCATTTTTTTTCTTCATGTTAATAAAGCGTTGCATACACACACACCATGTTCCAGAGTAAACGTTGCAACATCCTCTCTTTTTAAAAGAGCTCCAACGGAAAAGGCTGCTTGTCGGACACATAACCATGGCTGCCTTTTCAGTTAGAGCTTGCATTATTGGGAAAAATATATATATATAGATGTAGCAGTGCATGGCAACACATATTCAAGTTTGATTTGTTCTTTTACTCCAAAATCATTCCCGAAATTTTCAATACCCCCACTGCCGAGAACAGAGGGATTTGAATGGTGTATGACATACACAGACCAATCTGAATTCCACAAAATATCACTATATAATACACAAGGAAAATTAGAAAGTTTCAACTACAAAAGAAAGCCTTTACCACTACTACTTACACATAGATGTCAACAGTGATGACTTGTTAACAATATATATATTTTTAATCAATTTCTAGACAGGATTATACCACAACAAAGGGTAGATTATAGAGATAAATTTCTCATTTATCAATTACATAGATGTTAGGTTTTCATCTCTTTATATGGGGGTTTAAAATTTTCAATCAAATGAAATGCACACGAGTGCATATCAATGATTAGAATGTTAGACATTTTTATAAGGATGATATCAAATTACCAAGTATAAAGACATCCAGTCCATACAATCATAATATATATATAAGATTTACTCTGTATACAGCCCAACACGCATTCAAATCATCATGGAGTGTAAAGAAATGCACACATCAAAAACATGGGCATTTTTTTACAAATAGCTTAGCATAACCCATATCACCTCAGATTCCATTTGAAGTAATAGGTGTGAAAGCCCCACTAGAGAGTTGGTGAAGAATTTGAGAACAGGATATTTTGCGGACTGGCATTTTCAAAGTGGGGGAATTGACATTTAGGGGAGTGGGCGAACAATGTTTATCTCCTTCTTTCTCGTATTGCAAACCTACCATTCCCTGCTTTTCTGAATTCATTGCAATGATGACCTTTCACCCTGCCCATGCAAGGGGAAACCATAGATCATTCAGGTCTTACACTCTCTAGTATACATCATATCTTTCTTATTAAATAGTCGATGGGTGACGAGCTAAGCCGACATTACGCCTCAAGGTCAAGTCCCACACCTAGTTTGTGTCCTCCTTGGTTCAAGCTCTTTCCGTCGATGAGGGTGGAGAGGGTAAGCTTCACTCCTGCAATGAGAACAGCAAATTACAAAATTAGAAAATATGATAGTTATGAAAAAAAATGTTAACCACTTTTCAAGCTAGTTGAAGTATGATAGAGAAGGGAGGAGACCATGTTTTATATGAAGTGAAACTATTGTTCTGGTCATGACATTAAAATGTGGAAGACACCGTCTTAATGTGATTTGGAATGGTTGATTATAGTGTACCTAAGCATTATTCTGTGCTATGAGCTTTGGGAATAGCCAAAATGATAAGAAATTAAGCCAATCCAGCTTTGAGTCACATGCACTTACATAGAAATGCATGTATGGGGTAACACAAAATGTTCGGGACCCAAACATATCAGCTGTTCGGTATATTTCGGGTTATATTATGACTATAAGGACAATTGAAGAGCAATCCTTTACCGTGGAGCTTTTTATTATGATATTCTTCCCAAATAGCATGCAAATACTGTATAAGCCAATGTTTTCGCGATTTTCGTGATGACTTCATTACTATAAACAGCCTTGTACTGAAGTGGAAAATTTCGCGATGCCCAACTCACAAAATTCGCAAAAAATAAAGTCACCACGAAAATAACCACTTATACAGTAACAGGAAAGTTCACAATAATTTTCTTCATCTTTCCCAAACCTTCCCACTACACTAGATTCCCTTTAACCCTTTCACAAAACCTGATACAACAATACTTCTTTTTTTTAAATAAATATTGGATTGCACATTACGAATTACAATAAGATATCTTTTTTTCAGTGCTGCAAAAAATGACTTTCCACATTTTTTTTAACATTTTGTATCAAAAGGAATCTACAAACTGACCATGGAGGAACCAACACAGCTTCAACTACACAAAGTTGAAAATGACCTCCATTCCAAGCAGTAAATACAATGTCCAGCTTCTTTTCAAACCTACAAGATCATTTTGACACAAGTTAGATGTCATGTTATCTCACCTGGCCTGAGAGTCTGTGTGTATCCAAGTCCAACCTGGCTTGTGTTGCTGACCTTGGCGTTCAAGTATGCCTCAGAGTCCAGCACGTATTTGGCGCCCAGGGCAAAGCGGGTGGTGTTTGTGGTGGAAGCCCAGCCGACGTTGATGGCTGTCTGGAGGCTGTCGTTTACCTTCTGGTAGATGGAACCACTGAAGTCGGATCCCTCATTCCTAATGGGTGCAAAGGAAGGTAGAATAATGTTCAGGAAAATTGTGCATCTCTCCACTTTTAAGTATATGTTAAGGCCATTTCATGCTTTTTTGTTTTTGTCACTTTGTTTTTTCTATTATTTTTGTGACCCGTACACATAGTTACTATAATTCATTTCAATTGTATAGGATATGTAATCGAGTCAAGTTAAGTCTTTGTTTTTATGCCCCTTCAGGTACTACTTGAGGACCCCCATCAATCAAGAAAATATTAATTTATTCTATGTCAAGAAGGTGTAAAATGTTGTCAAAAAATGTACAACACAGCATGGACTTGCCTATTAGGTCTACCAAAGTACCTTTCTTAATCATCCATTGTTACTCTTACAAAATTTTAAGTTAAAAGTACTGATCAAGGGAATTTTTAGATTGAATACAATATAACACTAAACACAGCGCCTGCTGTTTGATTCATGATTTACACAAAATTATTTTCAATGTAAATGAAAGATTTTCAGGAGATACATCAACACAACACACATTTTGATCAGAGAATTATGTGCGATCACATTGTACTTAATTAAATGGAACTAAGTTTACCCTGAGTAAAACAAAGATTAAATTGTGATATGAATTATTGTCACAAAATCCTTCCCCACCATTCAATGCAGGAAAAAAGAATGTGAACTTACACAGCTGTGTGCAGTTGGAAGTCAGCTGTCTTGTAGCCAAGAGCAAAGTTGCTCTTCTTCAGTTTTGATTCAGCTGTGTCGAAAGAAACCTGGAAACCAGCGAGCCATCCCTCATACCTGTAGAAAATTAATAGCACATGTAATAAAGCATGATAAATCTCAAGTCTACATGACCAGTAGATGTGCTGGTCTTGTGGAAACGTCTCCAAACTGTAAATCATAAGTTAATGAGTTAATTCTCTACAATTGCCACACAAGACCAGGATGAGGAAAATAGGCACTAGTAGTGCTTTGAACTTGTTAGCCTCGATAGAGTAAAATTAAGGCATTTTTTGCCCCCTTGCATGGTGGAAGTTTAAGCCTATACCAGAAGCAAATTATCTATAATTTTTTCATGAAAGGGTAATAATTTAATATATAAATTGGTTTCACACTTTTCTGATGTTGAAATACTGTATAACAGGTTATCTAGTCTGCAGTGAAGAAAATTTCCACTCCATTATAAAGATATAAATAATAATGAAAACATTTCTAAAAATCATGAATTTATCCTTTCAGGAATTTCTCTAACTAGTTACAAGTGGTCATATTTAATCGTGAGTGACACGACATTTGGACTATTAGAAGGGCGCATATCTTCGCACTTGTAGGTTATGAATGGATCATGACTACCATATTATGTATTTTGTAGGAGTGGCATGTGTCATTACCAGTTGGATTTGAATTTTACAATTAGTCCTGGAAATTATGATTAAAAAACAGTGCGTGAGTGACACGACAAAAAAAAGACATGGGTTTCTGACCATTATTGGTTATGGTTGGATGTGTGCCCAAGTAGATCTCTAAGAATACCATAAGTGCTGGTATATGTACATGAATAGTGTACCTCTCTGACATTTATTATCCTTATCAATAATTCCCTCTATGTGGAAAATGGTCCACCTCTATATGTCGTGAGTGACACGACATCCAAAACGTGAGTGACACGACCAGTGCCTTAATTTCACCATTTCAAGTAAATAACTAGATCCAAATTACCTCTGTTTATAAACCATGTTAGAGTAGTCCATGATAATTACTTTAAGCAAAAAAAATCAGACAAAAGTGACTAGTATTAAGAATAAGAGGCATTTAAAGCACCATAGTCCCATACATGCAAATTCCTGTTTGCTCAATTATTCAGCGTAAGAAAGCTGGATCACTTAATGTTTGAACTTACATAATTGGTTGTATTGTAAAGAAGCCTTTGTGTTGATTCCAGATCCAAATTTGCATTTTCAAAGGCACAGCACCACATTGAAATTTCAGCTGAATGTCCCACTTAAATTAAATACGACCAGATGCAAAAAATGATATTTGTACAATATCGTTTACTTTTACAGTTAGTCAATGAATGTGCAATTTTTTCTACAATCATCTTAATTCTTAATGGCTCATAGTAAGGAGATAAGATGCTCAGCAGCTTGGAATTTAAAATACCTTGCTGACATCAAAACATATCAAATAAACCTTTAGTTTAACTTTTAAAAAAATATGTTTTAAAATTTAGGCAATGTGAATGTATTGATAGAAAACATAAAATATATTTACCCGACAACACCGGTACTGTGTACTGTTGGTCCTGCAAAGTCAAAGTCAACATCGGTAGTGACGTTGATGTAGTCCCTCTTGTATGCGGTCTTGATCTGGCCACTCTTCTTGCTGTAGAGGACAAATAAATGTTACAAAATTATTTCAAAAATGCACAATTTTGATTTAAACAATTTCCTAATGTAGTGGCTCTTTTTCAAGATGGAGAAGACAAACTCTGTGTCATGGTTCTCACTAGACAATATGCAAAACTTCGATGATTCAGTAATTAATAGAATTAAAATTACTGGCCTTGTGCCATATTAATCACTTACAGTGTCCCCAAAAATTATTTGTACACTTCGAAAATATGGAATTAAATAAATCGATGTTGGCTTGAAATTTTAATTACTATTCATATCAAATGGTAGGTAATGTCACTATCACCTTAACACTAAATCTCAAATTTTCCGTCAGTCTTGGAAGTTCTAGGCCGCCATTTGCAATTTTAATGGCCCAAAAATTATTTGTACACTTCAGAACATGGGTTTTTAAATGAGTGTTTAAAATTTTGGGGGTCTTTTTTGGCTTCCAGGGCAGTCATCAAACTTATTGGCATACTGTCTACCAATTCAGCACTCATTTCACCGCAAATACCATTCCAAGTGCGCTGGAGCGTGTCCTGGAGCTGCTGGATGTTGAATGGTCAGTCTAGAGGGCGCTATCGCTTCAGAGCACTTCTCATGTGCTAAATGGGGATTAAATCTGGGCTGCGAGGTGCCCTTTCTTGCAGCTTAACATGTTTCTGTTGCAATATTGCTTTTATATGGTTTGCTGTGTACTTGGGGTCATTGTTATGTTGGACCGTAAATTGACGACCATTCAGACTTGAAGCAGATGGGAGCATCTGAGCTATTCTGAAGGGCAAGAATATCCTCATGGCTTCAGCATTCATGATGCCATTTTATGAAATTTATATCTCCAACTCTAATGGCTGCCGTACAACTCCAAATCATGAAACATCCTCCACTGTGCTTCACTGTTGGCTCCAAGCATTACTGACTGAAAACTTCCTACAAGACACACATGGTCCCATGCAGCATATCCAATCACTTTTGCACTACTTAGGTCTTAGGACAGAGTGCTAGAACTGTTGTTTTGCAAAAGCATGACGCTTCTTTGTTACTGTCCCTTACATTTGGTTTCTTTCTTGCCTATTATTCCACTTATAATCATGTAGCCATTTAGCCTGTTGCAGACACTCTTGAGGGCACCCAGTCATTCCAGCCTGTGTCGCCTTGGATGCAATTTTCTTTGGTCGCAAATTGCAATATCTCATTGCTTCCTGTCTGTCCATCAATATTATCATGAAAACTGATGTCCATGAGACTATTTTTGCCTCTTAGAGGCTCTCACTTGCGTAAAGGCTGATTGGTCTTCAAGTTGTTTTCCAACATAACAGGGACCCCCAGCATGCAGCGAAACATATTAAAGCATTATTTTAGCAGAAACTTGTTAAGAAGCTAGAAAAGGCACCTCAGATCCCAGATTTAATCCCATTTAGCACATGGGAGGTGATCTAAAGCGACAGCGCCCTCAAGACTCACCATCAAACCTCCAGCAGTTCCAGGACACGCTCCAGCGAACATGGAATGGTATTGGGGGTTAAATGAGTGCTAAATTGGTCGACAGTATGGCAAGGAGGTTGATTACTGCCCTTGAAGCCAAAAAAGGCCCCCAAAAAATTTTAAACACTCCTTTGAAAACCCATCTTCTGAAGTGTACAAATAATTTTTGGGCCATGAAAATTGCAAATGGCGGCCTAGAACTTCCAAGACTGACGGAAAATTTGAGATTTAGGGTTAAGGTGATGGTGACATTACCAACCATCTGATATAAATAGTAATTGAAATTTCAAACCAACATCGATTTGTTTAATTTCATTTTTTCAAAGTGTACAAATAATTTTTGTATATAAGACACTAATTAATTTCCTCAAGATTCTTAATTCATTCAATGAAAAATAAGAGTAATGCATGGGGCACTTTGTTAACAATATGCAGGAGAAAGTACTAATATTGTTGTTTTGTCAATGATGAACATTGTGCTGGGATCGAAAGCTCAGGCTCTTTTTCACTAATTTTACTCCACTAGCTCTCTCTTATTAAGAAGATTCAGCAGTTCATTCATTTTTGCAAGGTACTATTTCAGTGCTCTGTAGAGCAGGTTGATGTATTTGTTACGTGCATCTACTTACCCAGTCTGTGGTGAGAAACTTGTGTCGAGTGTGAGTTTGACACCCTGTGCAATCTGGTCCTCAATTGTTACCTCTGTGGCTAGTGTATTGTCTGTGTTCCATTTCTCCTTGAATGATAGACCTATGAATCATAATATAACATTTAAGTCGTGCTTATTACAAAATTCACATTGGTGTTTCTGAATGCTTATTAAAAAAATTATTATATAAATTGTAAAATGGAAGAATGATACTTGTACATAATGAAACTATGATTACATTGGTGTGTACAATGATAGTGGATATAAATAATCAAAGACAAGATCAAGTTGGTTGAAAAAAAAATTATTTTGAATTTCAGAGGATGAATACTTTAGTATACATTTCAAAATTCCAAGGAATAATTTGGTCAATTAACGTGCAATGGAAGGCAGAGGTAAGTATAATGTTTGTTATCGACAAGCCTTCAGGAAAATTGCAATAGCTAAAAAGGAAAACATACAAATATTCGTATTTGTTCATCAAAACCTTGGTTTATCAAACTAATCATTTTAACATGATGTATACGACAATTTCAATTACAATATTTGGTACGTACCATACTCTTTCCATGAATACTTAGTTTCAAGGCTGGCATCAACCTTTCCTGTATCGTTATTTGAGGATGATGACACAGTGAAGCCCTGAAAGATACACACAACGAAAATTATATAGGAGTGGAATTTTGCATGGTTACTTATTATTGAATATAGATGGCCTAACTGCCTCTTCTTGAAGTTTTGGTTGTGTCATGGCTGTGATCTCAGGAGGCGAGTAATTCAACCCCCCCCCCCCCCCCAATATGACCAAAATACCCCAGCATGTGATTACTAATGTCAATAAAATATTCTTCTCTAGTTTTTCATAGTCATGGAAATAATTACCGGTAAGTGGTAATTGTATTAGAAGCTGTATAAAGTTGAAAGAACAAAACATACTCTCTATGGATGCATTATGTGGTAGCACCTATCTTCTTAATAAAAAAAAAGACATAAATAAAAGAGAAATTGTATCAAAATGGATAAATCAAGTGTCAAATGAGATTTTGGAAAATATTTAATTTAAAAACATCTACACATCTATATCTTTGTTTAACTAGACAGTCCCATATATCACATAGATATCCTTGGAATTAAAAGATTTCCTGTTATCGGCTAAATTGACATTGCCTGGCACACCCAATGCTACAAATGTAGATACAATGTACATGTACTAAAGCTCATGTATAGTTTTGGGAGAACATATTTTTTGTTTTACTTCCATAGCAGAATAATATGAATTAATACCTCAAATAACCTCTGTGTTCAAAATTATTGTTATAAAATCCACTCTAAGACCTGAATTTAGCAACAAAACTGTGTAAATCGATTTGTTTCTGGGCCGTGCCTAAACAGGATCACACTGGGGAGAGTGCAATGTGCAGTGGTTTGTGTGCAAAGTATATGCTATTGATACAACAGACTGATACACACAGAATGCCCACATGCCATACAGTCAGCAGTGGTGTGGCATGCCCAGAGTTCTGGGGTGAGAGTGAAGGAAGTATGGCCTCATTTTGATGAATATCCCCCATGTTTTATGCTAACTATAACATATCATGAAAAGACATGCATGGCACATGTTATATTACTTGCCCATGTATTGATATGTTATTGGGACAATATTAGGACAAGTTGAGTAAGTTTTTGAAAAATGCAATTTCTCTACACAATTAATCTAATATTTCAATACATGACGATGGGAAGTGAAATTGCAACTTACCACATTATTGCTCGTTGTTGTCTTAGCATCCAGCTTTACAAAATCCAAACCCTGGAGAAAAAAAAATCATTAAAAATTGAGAAAATTATTTCAGATCAACCAAAAGAAATACATGTAGTTTACAAGTTATTACTTCTGTTCAACTTAGGTTCCAACTATTTTTAATTTTATCTGGAGTGTACAAATGTAACATATGAAATCAAAGGTAAAAATATCAATTTGTATCAATCTTAAAATACTGGCTTCAATACATTTATAAACCCCTCAAAAAATGTCTTGCAATTCAACTTTGAGCCCTCATATCTTTTTATTTGATTGTTTATGATGGTTAAATATTGGAAAGTTGATTTATTCCTTGTCACATTGATACCCCATTGTGATGGTTATGTTATGCTTGAATGCACAGTACTGCAAACTCGAATGAAGAGTCAGAAAAGGAAAGTTGCCAAATGAATGGCTATTGCTTACATCGAGTTCTTAACTGTATAAAAGGTTTTGTGTTTCTTTGTGTTTGTTTGGTTTGTGCGTTAGGCGCTCAATACAATGTTGGATACTCTTGGTTGAATGTCAAATAATGTTTCAGGTAATTTAAGGTAGTATTTGTTGTTAATTTGTTTGTAAAAAGAACTGTTTTAATAACCAGCGAGTGGTTTGAGCATTACTTGTGTATTGGTTACATACAGGTTATTGCAAGTTTCCAGCATAACAAATTCGCTACTCATCTCTTTTTCATCCATCTCCAACAACAAGGCACATTTCATCTTCCAAACAATAAGTGAAAACATTGAGGAATAATGCATGACCATTTAATGATACTCAATAGAAACTCTGCCTTTCAACAATAGCCATTCATTTGGCAACTTTCCACTTCTGACTTTGATTTGTATTCGGGAATACTGTGCATTCAACCATTGCACAACCTTTACAAATGGGGTATCAGTGTAAAGAGGAATAAATGAACTTTCCAATGGTATAAATTAATGAATTATAGACAATTAACAAAAAAGATACGAGGACTCAAAGTTGAATTGCAAGACATTTTTTGAGGGGTTTAGTATAGATTGCAAATTAAGTTTGAGGGATATTTCTGTGTTCAAAGCAGGATATATTCAAGATTATGATGTATTCAAGTAGTATACATGAAAGCTTTCGAGTTGAAGATGAATTAACTAACCAAATCCCTTTCCGAAGACATCCCTGCAGCTTTCCAAGGTCAGAGTATGAAGGTGGGACAGCCATATTTGAATTGTTGGTGGTAGTTGCTGGAGCTGTAAAAAAGAAATAGAAACTTGTTAGTTACTTAATCAAAATTGGTCATTTATATTACTAGAATATTTCTAGAGGCCAGCAGAATATGACTGGTGTCAAGCACTACTATTTCAAACACAAGTCCTAGCCCACATCTAATAAAAGAGGGAGGGGTAAATTCAGTGTAATTTTTTATTTACTATCATTGACAATTTAGATTTAACATGTATGAAAAACCAAACTTATGAAACAGTTGTTGATAATGCATATAATTTGATGACGTTCATGTACATTGTAGACGTAACATAGCGATGTAAGTGTCAACTGTACTGCCAAGGAACTCCTTCGTCCAAAATGTACAATCAACAGTGACATGTACAATAGTCCAGTAAAAGAGGAAATGCTTAACTGCATTTGTAATCCACTCTGTCTGATAGATACAATGATTTTCAATGAGTAATAAAGCATAGAAACAAAACAGCTGCAATCTGAAGTGTACAGACTTATCAGGACCTGCAAACGACTGAACCTGTGCTCAAAAAGACTATGAACTTCCTGGCTACCAGCAATCTAACATCATTGAACATCAAAATTTGTTAGGTAAAATGAGCTTAATTCTAAAAGGGAATATTTTCGTGAGCAACATTTTATTCTTTAACTTAAGATCCGACCTTTGCTCAAGTAAACTACTTTTTTTAAAGATAAAAACTACATGTATATAAAGTTCTACATGTATATAAAGTTCAGTATTGTTCAAGTAGAGATAAGATTTGTTACAAGCTCGCATGTGCATAGTAAATACAGTATGTGCATGTAGGTATATTTTCACATTCTTCTTCATAAAAAATACAACGGTATCTGATTACACAATTTAATTAAGGTAGTAGTGATAAATGAAAGACCGATAACTGAACACTCCTGCCAAGTGTGTTTATAGAATAGGGAAAGGCTATATGTCCGAGAGTAAAAAGGGTTAACTAGGAAAAAAATTAAAAAAAATTAAAAAAAAATCTACCCTAAACTCTACACCTAACCATAACCTATTTCTGGGGGTAACTGTAGTTGTCCTTGGGGTTAATTGTCCTGATACGTATTTTGTAGCAGGAAAAGGAAATAGTTTATACACAACAGATTTCCTTTATTTCTGGGACATAATTGAGACTTTTCATTTATCTAGTATACCAAAATTGTAGACTATATCATAGATGGTTGTAGTGGTACGCACAACACCAACCCCCCCCAGAAAAAAAATAATAAAAATAAATAATATATAAATAAATATAATGTATGGACAAGGAAAATGCCAATTTAGATGCTCTTCAACTACAATTGTAAGGGCCTAGATGATTTTTTTTTTTTTTATAATTCCAATCTTTAACTTTGGTATATCACACCTTTCTAGATATCAAGATTACAACTGACCAAGGAATCTGGCAAATGATGGGTCTTTCATGTAGGTCTTTTTTATGACGTTGAAAGAGTAATGTACGTGTGTGGATCTCTTAGCTACAATGTAGAAGCAAATTGGCCATTTTATTGAATGAAATATCAAGGATCGACTCCTCAATTTTATCATTTGGAGGTTAACTTCTTCATTATTTCTACTTTCTTCAACTTTCTATTTTAGATTAGAAAACTAAATATTCTCTTTTTCCAATGTCGGACAACAAGACTCTCTTACTGTAATTTTTTTTTAAAAACTACAATATACATGTAGATCTATCTACACACAACAAAAAAAGTAAGTCCCCCCCTAATCAAAACGATGTAACTTTTGAACGAGCTTGTTTTGAGTGCAATAATTTGGATGAAGTTTTATCCATTTATTGAGTACTTTCTGTGAAATATGACATCGTTATCCTCTGGGAGCATTGGCATGAGTGAAGTCAACGTTTAAAAAGTCAAAATGGGTCATTTTTCAATTAGTACAAGGGTCCGTTTGTGAGGCTGATTAATAAATAAAACGTTTTGTAAACTTTCCGTCTTTTTTACCTGTTTGTCTTTTAATTGTTTTGGTGGACTTTATCATTGAAAAATTTGATCATCCAACACCAATCACCGATAACTTTTGCACATTTCATTGCGATGAAGTAAAGCACCAAATTTTAGTAGAATTGATGTTCAGGCCTCAAAAATTGGTAACAATCCAATAATTCTATTCAAAGAATTGACATCAGAATATTATCATTCAACATCATCAACACATTTTGTGAGAAAATGAGCACTATCGTACGGTTCATGGAACGAGTGAGCCACACTTTAAAGAAGTGACTTTTGTGACCGTTTTGTAAAGGACAATTTTGCCTGTTAACGTATGGTTATTCATGCACTGACACAAAGGTTTTATGTCATTTTGCAACATACGCTTAGTCGATGAGTGTATTAACATAACCGCCAAACAATATTACTCAACACCTTTTTGTTAAAAAAGTTCCAGCATGGTTGATTGGGGCTTGTTTTTTTCTTCGGAAATTGTACACAATGTCAATGGAGAGGAATCAAAATTTTAACAAAATGAAATTCGGCTTAATTTCATCGATAATTTCTTGTTAATTTACTGAGTTTTTTTCACAAACTTAGCCACAAACTTCAGGGTGTGTGTTACTAAACAGGAACAACGATTAAATTGAGAATCTGACCAAGGCACGGGGTGGGGCAAAGCTCTGAAAAATTCCTTTCTTATTTTCATATTTTTTCTAATAACTTTGCTCACTGAAGCATAAAACATGGAGATTTTCCGTGAAACTCGAATCAAATTGAACCATCGCCCAAGATCGCAGGTCCTGTGACAAATTATCGAAAGGTAAGCGATTGAATTTTAGTCCGCAAGACGAAAAAAATCTTTCACGCATAAGTGTTTTCATTGAAGCGTGAATTTTTAATAAAATGCCATAGCATCATTATTTGAAAAAAAATTATTTGACACAAATAATCACAAATAAAAGTGTGATAAAATATTTTATATTACACACAAACGAACATACTTACCTAAGAAATTTGAAAATATCCTTTTTGTTCTTATACAGTGTTCATTACACCGTGAATTGATGGATATTGTTTAAAAATACCTTCCGAGATTGATATTCCTTCATAATCAATAATTTTTATGAAAAGTAAAAATTTGTAAAAAATGGCAAGTTTTTACAAATTTACCTCAATGTTTCATTAATCCAGACCCGTGAAATTATAATGCAAAAGTCATTTAGTGTGTTAGAAATTAAGTTGAAAAAAACCCTTCTGAACAAATTCATTTGTTAACAAAGCTTCAATTTGTGTCCATAGTATTATTGAATTAAAGTTATGAAACTAACTTGTGATTCGAAAAGATGACTTTTTGCCTTTTAATAACGTGTGCTTCATTGAAGCATGGACTTAACGAATTTTCAGTAAAATATTAATTAAAATGGAAGCTTGAAAAATTCACCCTACAAGCCCACGTAATAAAATTCCAGAAAATCTTCTTGGATCAAAAGTTCACATCATTTGATAGGGGGACTTACTTTTTTTGTTGTGTATTAGTTTTGAAAATCCCAAATATTATTACACATACTAGCAGTCAAGACATGAAACAAAAAGAGAAAATTGTCAATTATTTGTTGTTGCGGTATAAGACCTTCGCAGTTGCTGCTTCTTTAATCAATTTTTCGTGGCGTTTCATCTACTAAATTTTTTTTTCTTCCATCTTTGGAATTTGTGGGGGCAGTTGCTCTTGAACCAGTGCTATACATGTAAGCCAATAAGGTATATCAAATTCCGCTTCTAAAGTTGTAAAAAAAAATTCAATATCACTCTACCTACATGTAGATCTACATTCAAGTAGGTCTATTGCATGTGCAGATATTTAAATTTTAAATGCAGGTTAATGTACATGTTGAAGCCACAGCTGATTCATCTCAATAGTTCGAGTCTCTAGATCTAATTTCATCTTACAAGTTCTTATTTGAAACTAAACTAATTGAATAGAGGTCTATGATGTCAATTTGAATCAATTTCTCCCTCGTAAAAATTTGTTAATTCAATTTATCACATGAAAGTTGAGTTATTTTGTTTTTGCAGGTATCAAATTGCCAAGTTTTCCATAGGTGTCTAAGTTAGATCTAAGTTAGACCTTATTTAGCAATCTCTCTCTTTCTGAATTGAAGGGAAATCAAATAGAGTCTACTCCCTACTTTTTACCTTATAACACATGGCCTTACAAGTTACATGTAACTTAACTGTTAGATCTAAATCTACCAAAAAATTCCAAGACCAAGGGATTAGTTTATCCCTTGGAATTTTTGGTGAGTAGCTCAAGATCTAACTTAGATCTACATCATGGCCATCCATCAGGAAAGTACAGGCCCCTCCCCAAATTGGTAAAAATCTTGTGTTAGGCCTTTTTTGCGCAGTTTTTGCAAAGAGCCTTTGGCTTTGCATCGAAAATACAGCAACACACGTGACATGTTTGGATCAACCACGATGCATAAAATCACAGAGCCATTTTTAAAAAAGGGTTTATCAAAAAAATCTTGAGCCACATTTCACACATGGACTTTTTCATGAAAAAAAATTGGGACTAACAAGTTAAAAGTAAAAAAATACAAATGCTAACGTTATAGCATCGGCATGTCGCATCGACGCAACATTAAACAGACGATTCGTTCAACAATATCACCATAATCACTCAGGCAGTGAAAACTCATTCTCACTGCAATATGCTACATTTCAAATTCATTTTTTTATTTTAGCAGTGAGACTCAATCAAGGACATTTTTACAATCAACTCATTCGCAGTAAAAAACGTGTGCTGATGTCGATGAAGTGAAGAGCGCAATCAGCAATGCAATGGCAAATTTCACATTCACATTAATTCACGTCCGTCTTTTCAGAGCTACATTCATCAAAATCTACACCACCCTGAGCTGCAGATGTGCAGAAAAAAATAAGAATAATTAATCACGATTTTAAAAAAGCAAATCCTAGAGCAATCACAATCACCAAATTATGCATAAATCGTAAAATAAGTGTGGAGAAAGACCTTACCAAATGAGCAAGACGCCGGTAGAAGTTGCAAGCTGACGTACGCGTAATGAGCAACACGTGCATTTCCTATGTAGAAAAATTGCGTACGCTTTAAATGGCCTTTACTAAACGAACGCGTATGAGGTCACCAGTTTTCCATTTCAAAGCAATGCTCTCGCACGTAGAAAAATCTGCGGAGGTTACCGGATACACTTGCACGGTCAAACTTGCACGGTATTCAGACGGGTTTCTCAGTTTGGCTCAGGGCACATTTTATCAATGCTGCTCTTTCGACAGAGACTAACCACTGAAACTTGACACCCCAGCAAGTTTCGACCACGCCCCCTTTATGATGTAATAACATTCCAAGTTGGATCTGAAGATTGGCGCTGGTAGATATGTTCATGAAATGACTATAAATGACAGAATAGCTCATTATTATAAAGTTCGTTTTGATCTTTATATCTGAAGCTTTAGACTTGTAAATTGTAGGGCCTATAAGGCAGAAACGTCTAAACAGGTCTAAATATGGGACTATCTACGAGAAAGTTGTGCATTCTCAAAATTTTCCTGGCTTACAATTGTTATACCCCTTTTCTCTCTCTCTCTCTCTGTCTCTCTCATTCTCTCTGTCTCTCTCCAAAAAGACATTAATAATAGGCCTACATATTTGAAGGCGTTCTTTCCCTTGATAGATCAATGTTCGGAAGTCCTTTGCCATCCAAAGACTCAATACTCCTTGTATTCAAAACGAAAATAGCTCCCCCTTTGCACACTAAAAATGATTGAAGCAATAAAGTATCCTTCCTGATAAAGATCAAAAGTAAGCCTACATATTTCTGTTTTTTTTATCATATTGTATTTTTTAATACTGAAAGGTTTTTGCCATTCATATTTATTAAGGCTTACTCATATCATTGATATATTTTTTTCTTCCAATAGTTGTATTTTGTCTGGATGTTTTACAATATATAATGACAAGTATCTTCAAATATATTCACATTATTGCGAAGGAAAAACACATAGTACAATCTCTGAGTATAGTATTGAAATTTACCTTTTACTAGTATTATAAAAGTAAGTCAAAATATATAGATAATATATCGTCGGTTTGGAGCCAGAAGGGCGCTATTGCAGATCAAGGATGTTCCGTTTGGAGCCAGAAGGGCGCTATTACCATTGACTTTGTACAGTAATAGCGCCCTTTTGGCTCTCAACGGAACATCTATAAGATGCAATAACGCCCTTATGGCTCCCAACAGACGATATATTACCGACATCAGAAGGTGCACACATGATGAAGTAAGATAAAAAATACTTTTTACATTATATTCAGCCAAGAGGGTTGTTCATTTTTTGCATTACAATAGAATTAAAAGTAATATTTCAAAAAGCATTATGACAACCATATTGAAACTTGCATTAGTTTACTTGGTGCAAAAATATAATACTTCATCATATTATGATATGACAAGTATCAATTTCATGTTCCATAACAGAAATCAAATTTGATACTGAAGTATGTTCACATTCTAGCTGAACCATCACTTTATAAAAAAAACTAGTCAACTATAATATATTGCATTTCTCATACCGGAAATTATCCAGAGCTTTCATTCCTAAAAACTTGTTTATTTATCTTTCATATATTCCACTTTCTATTTCAAACTATCTGGTTTTCCAAACTTATCTTTGCAGGTGCTTGAAAGAATAAATAATACATAATTGCAACATTACAGACGCAGCAAACCTGAAGTATATGTAAGGTGAAAGCTACATAATAATGAACAAGCATATAAAACCAAAGACAACATGTTTCTCACCATTGAGATTAGCATGGCACATAAGTACATACATGTACAAAGACAAATTAAAACAGTAACAGATATAAATCAATGAAGCATGCAAAGAATGAATATATTGAGTTGTTGAAAGAATTATGATACAACTTATAAAAAAACAAAAAAACACTATAGTTGTAAAAACTGTAAAAACACACTAAAACAAATAACAAGTTGCTAATTGTTTTAAAAAAAAGAAAGAAACACAGTTAAACTGTCTAAACATCAGCTGTTAAATGCAGTTAGTATAGGTTTTCCCGGCCAATTTCATTGTTTTGTCAATCAATTGCATATTAAAGGCATTCATGTTCGGAAAAAACGCTGCTGCATCGAAATGTTGCCAGTCAAAATCGTATTCAATCATCAAAATTAACGATTGATGTGATTGATTTTGTATTTGCGCATTCTACTTCACATATAAGCATATGCATTCGGCAATAGCTATTCAAATTCGTCTTCATCCTGTCGACATTTCATTCTGTATACTGAAATTCGCACAAATTTGAATGCACAAATAATGAAATTAAATGCCTATATCCGAATTTGAACTTTGCAACCATTACTTTGTGTGCCTAAAAACGAATCTGAGAGCATGAACACGAAATTGTTTGACTAAAGTCAGTCTGTCGCATCAAACACACGAATTTGAATACACATTAAATGAAAACGGATGATAAATGTATGAAATTGGCCGGGAAAATCTATATTAAAAACAATTATAACATTTGTTGCTAATCTAAGACAACAATTTCTACCAAAAAGCAAACAAATTTACAATGAATTGAATATTTCATTACAAATTTAGGATATAAAAAAGATAAATAATTCAGACCACTTTAAAAGGATAATGATTGTGTGAAAATTAATATAATTGTCTATAAAATGAAATAGAAATTATCTTGTCTTTGAAGTACATGATTATTTATAGATCTTTGAAGGACAAAATTACAAAAGCACTCTTTAAAATTGGCATAACAACACAATATTCTTTGGCACATTCTAATATAAGTATAAATTGCAATCTCTCTTCAACTAGACTTTTGACAACATTCTGATTTGTGATACATAGTTATGGCACTCATATAAGGATTAAATTGCAAGAAGGTTTTTTATTAAAACAAAACTTTAAAACCACCTCCTCTATGTAATAAAATCATTTTTATGTATTTGATTACATAATTCAGATGGAGATTAAGAAAAACATCAGTGTTCAGGACAGATCAGAGGTACATTAAGTACAAAGTATGATTGTCTTTTAAACAAAACAAAACAAAAAACAGATACAAGCATTTTTGTATTCTCATTTATTTTTTTGCTGAATATGTCTGTTTTTCAATGATTCCCCCTACCCTAAAATACAGCTGCATCAGCAGGACAGTCATGGGGCCCTATAAACTCGACATTTCACCCCACGCCCTCCAAACTTTTGACAAAATTTTGATTTGTAATACATGGTTATGGCACTCATGTAAGGGATAAAATTGCAAGAAAAACTTTAAAACTACATCCTTTACGTAATAAACTCTTTAAAATATTTGATTACATTTTATCTACAGTAGATGCAGTTTAAAAATAAAAAAGTGTTCAGGACTAATCAGAGGTACATTAAGTACAATGTATGATTGTCTTTTTGAACAAAGTCTTCTAATAAAAAACACCCATTCCCCCCCCCCCCCCCGGGGAAAAAAAAATAAAAAAATATTGGATTATCTTGTCAATAACATATTCACAATTGAAAGCTTTTGGTAACACTATGTGGTGAGTGAAAAACGCTGTTGGTATATGTTTTTGTAATTTTTTTTTTAGGTCTTTGTGTTTGTGTTTTTGTTCTAAATTTAAATTCAAAATCAATTTCATTCACTTGCTTTCTTCTCCTTAATTCCTCTAGTCACCCCATAAGTTGGTCCTTTGAAGGAAGATATACCAACAGCCTTATCAATAAGGCTTACCAAATGGTGTTACCACAAGCTTTCAATTGTTGATAAAATAATGAATGATATGGTGTTGTATACATACCATTACGGACAGTCCTGGTATTCTGACAGTACTTAATATCTTAATATACAGTGCGTCCCAAAAAGAACTATACACTTTTTAAATAGCTACCAAATAGGAAAATATATGATTCTTGGGGGAAAGATTTATGTATATAAGGCTCATATCCTCAACTATCATTATGACACCAAAAATTCCGAAAATAACCCATGCTTCAGTGAGTAATGCCCACCTTTGTAAAGGACATAAAAATTAGCCTGCGCAGAAATTCACTATTCATTTTGCACCCGGTTATGGAACGCCATGAAGGAGTCAAAATTAATGATGGAATCGATCGGCCAACAAAGACAAAAATAAATTGAAGTCAAAGCTAAATCAATGATATGAAAACTAATGGTGAAACATAACATTTTTGCATAATATTAATTGTTTTTTTCTGACTTTTGGTTTATCTTTGACATGTTGGCTGATTAATTCCATCGTTAATTTTGACTCATTCATGGCGTTCCATAACCAGGTGCAAAATGAATAGTGAATTCCTGTGCAGGCTAATTTTTGTGTCCTTTACAAAAGTTGACATTACTCACTGAAGCATGCGTTATTTTCGGAATTTTTGGTGTCATAATGATAGTTGAGGATATGAGTCTTATATACACACAAACCTTTTATCCAAAATCTTATATTTTTTTTATTTGGTAAGCCATTGCAAAAGTGTATAGTTCTTTTTGGGACGCCTGTATATAATAAGATTTGGTGTGGAATGTAAATCTTTAAGAATATGCCAAATTTGTTGTTTGAGGTTAATTCTTCTTTAAAGGAAATGATCTTGGAGTTTGTGCATAGAGGATACAAAATAAATTTCTTGTTTGCTTCCCCAAAACTGTATGCTATCTAATTTCTTTCCATGCAAATTCACCAAATTCACCAAAGTCTCTAGCCATATATACATGACTTGCATGTGTATACACAATAAACCCTGCACAGTTTTCTCAAAATGTTGCAAACTCCATGATCGTGTTACTTTGCAAACCTTTGGGGTGACACGACATTTGCCCCTACAACAATTGTTCCAGGCTTTATTTCGTCAAATATGTAGGGTAAGGGTTAAGGTTATGTTCGGGTTGGGAGTTGGGTTTAGGGTAGGAGTGCTAAGTCCGGGGATGACATTAGTCATTCCATTAGTGTATGGAATTTACAGGAGAGCAATTGTTGCCGAAGCAAATGTCATGGAATCACCTTTGGCGATTAACAGAATATATGCAAACTTTGAACAGCTTTTGGATAATAATATTTCAATTTCTTTCCCCTACTATCAACTTATAAACCAAGGAAGAATATTGCTCTGAGGTAAAATTGATCTTAGCATCTACCAGCTGTCTTAGGGCTTTGGCTCTTTTTACATGCTCATCATGCAAACCAATGTACAGATGAACTGGGCCATGTTCGGTGTCGCTGAACGCCTCTGGTCTGGGGCACTTGTAATGTTCAGGTTTGGCAACATGTGAGATTTGAGATTTACCTTCCTTCTTTGCCTTGATGTTTTGATGTAAACGATTACAAACAAGACACTCAAAGCTATCGATGAAGTTTGGCCGGGTATAGTCATTTATTTCCCACTCTCTATTTTTCATCGTCGAGATGAGGTGAGGATTCGTGACTCCGACTTTCTTGAAATTCAGGAGTTTCTCATAGGCTTCATCATGACTATCAAGATATTTCAGATGATCTGCAAGCTCCTTTGGTGATTTGTAGTCATCAACGACAACAGCAGAGTTATTGTCAGGTAGCCAGTCACGAACTGAAGGTGATCCCCTGTACACCGGCACAGACCCCAATATGAGGGGCCGCCATAACTTTTCAGTGACATAATCTTCACACAAGGCATTTTCAAATGCGATGGTGAACTTGTAATTTGACATGATATCAAAAAAGTCTCTATTGAACATGGTGAGTGGGTTTGTGAGTTTCTCTGGGAGGTCTTTGTTGTGAAGACAAGCGCCGTAGGAATCGATGCGGATGTGCTTCATGAGCTCCTGGACGTAACTATCCCTGTCTGAGGGAGGATCACAATCAGTCTGGACATACACAACAGGGGCCAGCCCTGTGTTTTTCTTTTCCTCCAGAGTCTTGAAATATTTCTTACTCTCCAGATCCTCAATGCTCTTCAAGTACTGTGTTGTGAGGGGGTGGTCTGAGACCCTAGTGAATGTCGCCGTATGGTTGAAGAGCGTCAAACATTCCGGTTGTGACAGCATGTAGTTGTTTTTCGGTGACTCCTCGTGGAGGAGCGCCCACTCATGATGCGGCTTCCTGGGCACTGGGACATCATCTGGTTTGAATTCTGTCCCATAGAACATGAAAGCGCTGGTGTTAGGATGATGGTGGAAGTGACGGTCAATGGTGAAGAAGCACTGGTCATTACCACATTTCTTGACCTGACCTCGTTGACCTGTAAAGGGAGTCCACCACATGATAATGGGATGTGGGATGTCCAGCTTGGCTGCATCAATGTGATTGATGTCATGCTCATCGGTGCCTTCTGTGAAAGGGGGAGAAAAAGAAAGAGAGAACACATGATTTTAAAGAGCAATAACAAGAAACACACTGTGGAAGCCAAATAAATAGAGATAATTTGCCATTTTCATTTTTTCGAAGAATGTGTAGAAATGTAAGAAAAATACTACTTTTAATCTGAAAAGTGCATATCCCACACTTGCATCGATCAAAATTATCACAACCTCGACAGTAGCCCTGCCTCCTCCCCTGATGTACCTTTGGACTCTTTCCCCAGTTGTTGAGAACCTTAGATCTATCTGTCAATGGTCTTGATAATGTCACACCTTTTATACTCCCTACAGGAAAGGGGTCTACATGTATGTCAACAACTACAGGAAGAGGGAGCATCCAGAATATATCCAGTTGCTTTAGGATTATATGCAAATGACAGAAAAGGAAACTATCAACAAAGGAGAAAGAAGCAAACGCTGAGACAGTGATTCATATGAGGCAACTCTCAAACTGCCCCTGAGCTGCTGATACAGACAGTCCCTGTACCCTATCAAGTACTCCATGTAGTATTTCAATCTGAAAGAGTGTATCTCACTGAGTTGCAAACCCAGGCAAATGGAGCAAATTCGCAGTGCCTTACATACAGAGTGTATAGCCAACTTGTGAACAGTAAGTGTCAATAATTATAATGATAATATTTATAAGGCCCTTCATACTGGTGTTTCTAAGTGCACTGATACACATTTTTTTTTTTTTTGCTTTTGTAATTTGATAGCCTAACAGAGTAATACCAACAAAAAATGAGCCATGTTGATACCTATACTGCGTTCATAGAGTTGGCTAGACTCTCTCAGCACTGTGCAAACTCTCTATATTTTGTCTGGGTTCACAATTCATTGAGATACCCCTTAATGGACAGTCTATTCTTATTATATCAAGGTTCTTAAGACCAAGAAAATGCTTGTTATTCTCTGTAATGGATGCTTCCCTAAGCCCCATAACAAGCTTTCAATTAACCCATGACAACATACAATACATAGAATCAAAATTTAATACATTAAATCTCTGACAAGCTTTTGAATGTCAAGAAACAACTTTTGTTTGAAAATCATGCATAAAAATTATAGTAAACAATAATGATCAAACGTAAAGGAATTTACGCCGTTGGGATGTTAAAAGACAAGTAATTTATTTCATTCGAATCCCGCCTGGGCAGCCTATGATTTTTTTCATAGCTGTCTGGTTTCAAATTTATCACACAGCAGTTGCATGTGTTTCTACCAACATGCATGGTTCTCCGTTGGAGACAAATTAATAAATTCTTTGTCAATAATGATCAAATTTGCATCGTTTCTAACAAAAGTTGTAGAAGCTTAATAAAATGAAACCATTATTATTTAAAACCAGACTGCATACTACTTTAAAAACTAGATGAGATCTGATGAATTAAATTACAATAAATAGGCTGTATGAGAGGAAGACAGTATTTATAAGTTTAAAACAAAATGGAGGCAGATAAGCAGACACAGACAGACTTTAGGGCAAAGGTTGACATTTGAGAGAAGTCTGTGTTATGATTTATAACGTCATTGTTTTGAGCTTGTTTCTCCTTTCCTGTTATTGGTCCTAGGATAGTAGTTTGATACATGTACTTATCCTCAAGAGTCAAGGTGTCATTTGTTGTTGCACACAAACTTTCATTAAAGTTGAATTAAGAAGGGGATGAATTTCCTTAAATTGGGTTCTACAGATAATATATAGCATATATAAGTTGTTCAAACTTATAGCATATCACAAAATCCTCTGGCTTCTCAATATTCTGGTTTGATAGTTCATGAAATTAGCCTCCTGCCTGGGCGTGAAAGACTAGTGTACTCTAGTACACTCTGGGGGTGACGTCACGGCCGGTATTGTGTATATCGTGCCTGGATGTTGAATACAGAATGATCCGCAGATAGAATTAGATGATTTTACCAATTTTTTCAAGGAAGTCAATTCAAATAATTAAGGATCATATGTACAAATCTTTACTATCCCTATTTAACAATAGTATGAATAACGATTTCCAAGTCTTAAATTGTGAAGTATTATTGCAAACAATGAGTTATTTTATTGATATTTTCACTATTTTATATATTTTTAACTCCGAGTATACGATCGAGTTCTGTGGAGTGACGTACATTGTAGATCCGGTCGCTCACACAGTGCACACGCAGCTTGAGCAGCTTGTTCCGTATACGTGTGTATTTGTGTAGTTTTATTTGTGTGTGTTGCTCGCTGTGTACTATATACTGTGCATTTCTGTGGCTTGCTTATGATGATTTCGTTTAATATTCCTTGTTGACAAGTATTCAAGATCAAATGGGTGAAGTTTGGATCGAAAATGACCTTTCTATGAATTTCGAAGACATATAGTGAAAGATGATGAATCAAACTCACAAAGAAATTTATAAACAATTCTACTTACTTAATTCGAGGCCTATACCGACTGATTTTCGTATAAATTGTAAGGCAAAACCGAATTCATGAGACGGTATTATTTGCAAAGTGAAGCGCAAAAGCGAACACTTAGCACATAATTATACATGAAGCTAGCTTAGCAAGGCCAACCGCGCCGGCGGCAAGCGCAGACCGATTCCGCTAGCGACTTGGTTTTTCAAGAGCCGGTCGCATCACACGCGGAAGAATATCTAACAATAACACGAACGATTAGCGTCCGCTATGCGATTGACCGGTGAGCATATCTCGATCAAATTTCATATTATTTCTCTTGAAATTAATCTATAAATCTATCATATCATTTAGAGGGCAGTTTCATATTTTGGAGAATGAGTATGTTCATAAATCTACTTTTATATAAGCATTTACGTTTCGCAAATTGATCAACTGCACACCACAACTAGCTGATTTCCATACCGTAACACTACAACAGTCAGTATTTATTGACTTGTTTCGATCGCCACGGCCCTCGTCTTAAAATGCTATACAAATAAGAATATTCTAGCAATTTAGAGGCATATTATTGACTGTATGACATTGCTTCATTTTTATTTCTGTTTTAGAATCATTCACATAAACTTAATAACGATAAAATAAAAGTTCTGACACACAAGTAGATTTCATATGTGTCAGTGTGTACACACGGCATGCCTTTGTTTACTTCGCCTAGACCGAATTCCCGTTTGTGACGTCGACGGAGAGAACACTAGTATTAGTACACATCCCCGGGGAGCGAAC
Source organism: Paracentrotus lividus (assembly GCA_940671915.1). NCBI lineage: Eukaryota > Metazoa > Echinodermata > Echinoidea > Camarodonta > Echinidae > Paracentrotus > Paracentrotus lividus. The sequence continues at coordinate 10,041,191 of CALNVZ010003433.1, forward strand.
TCGGAAAATATGGGTAGGGGTACATCGTTAAAATTCACTATTCTTAACTTATTTTGAGGGTTGAAACGCCACTCAGTATTTTTGGGGGGTTGTAAGGATGATATTAATATAAATATCTCAATATTTGGGATCGTCTTCTTAATTCAACTTTAAGTTCCCAACCACTATTAAAACTAAACCCATTAATTTTTTTTTACATTGGATTCTATCATTTTCCAGTTACAGCAAAATGACGGTCTGGAGCGTCTTAACTCATGCAAACCACTATTATTATTAGGGGTCTACTACCTGTACATGTTTTTCATTTCATGTGGTTGAAGTACACAACAATTAAAAGGTGCCATAATCTTTGCACAGAATTATCCTATTGTACTATCTTTGAAATCAATAATGGGGTTCTTAGGTTTTATAAATAAAGCTTTTTCATTCAAGTTCAAGCAAAGGACCACTAAATGCAAATATACCAAAAGTTAGACAAAGAAAGGATTAATATAACTGGCTTCACTTGACACAAAAACCACAAGGCTGGATTTCAGCACTTCAAAAGCACTCTGAGGGAGACACAAAAGAAGGGCTTAATCATAAAAAAGCTGCTCACAAAGGCATGTTATTTGTGTAATGTGCCAATACTGTCCTAGGCCAAGTAAAAAAAAATATATGTTTCTCGTCCGCGCCCGCCTCGTTTTTTTTTTTATTTTTTTTTTTCAAAAAATGAGATATTTTTTTGTTGAAAACTTTGTTTTTAACACTGGAAAGTCCCGAAATTCACAGGGCCGGCTTGCACTGCGCATGCTTACTATATTTTCATTCATAAATTTGCTTGTGATCGTGGCTGGATGATGTCACGTATAATATGATGATAATGGTGCTTTAGTTTAAAACTTCATTTGAATATTAACCCTTTGAGCGCGGGCCTGTGAAAAGCGATTGTTAACCCTGTGGCGGAGCGATTTTTTGTACACTGACAGTATAATAGAAATTTGTCATGTTTTGTGCTTTCATTACTCCTTGCATCTAACTCGGTCATTTTCATGATTTGCAGTAAATATAAACATGAAAGGGTAGACATTTTTCTATCTAACACTGTAAGGCAAAGTCATCAAAACGAAATATAAGACGCGTTATTTTGTAAAGAAAAACGGTCATTTTGGCAGAAGTTCCGCTTTCTTCCTTTCCAGTAGATTCACAATGCAAAGTGCGTAATGCATGTACAGCACGCACGGTTCGATCGATGAGCCTACTGAATAGCACTTGAAAAGAGGTCCTGTTTCTTTCAAATTATTTCTATAAAATATGGATTAAAGATCATAGCGGCCGGCTTCGCACCTCTGGACAATGGCATCTTTGACTAAGCACCATTCATTAAAAGCGCAGGTGTAAGTTTTGAAATAAAAGCGGGACTTTTAACTTATAATACCTACTGCATGAGGCATACTTTACATTTAATTACATCGTTATAGTTACAACAAACTAGTTCAAGCAAAATTCAGATAATCAACCTCTCTCATTATCGTGATAAGTATATATAACATAGGGAGAATCGGAAATCGACAGGCTTAATTTCCATGCAACTAATGTTTGATATATCTGTAATAATGAACATTGTTTTAATCCCTTAACCTTTCTATTTCTCTCTCTTCTTCTCATTCTCAATCTTTATCTCTCATATTTCTCCTCTCGAGCTAGCTTTATTTGATTATTTTTTCCCTCTGGACGCGTACGCGTACGCCAAAAGTAAAGATCGGGAATTCGTTTCTTATGTAAAAAATTATGGTAATGCTGAAATGAAGTGAATTTTTCTTGATTTTTTTCCACGTAACTAGGTTATTTCTTTAATGGATATTAAAAATGAATATATCTTTGTCCTATTCCTCAAGAATTTAGCCCCAAAAAGCTGGTGAAAAGCCGAAAAAGCTTGTCAATATATTAGAGAATTATCTCGGCTTCTGTAGAAGCCCGTCGTAGCAGACTGAACACCTCACTCGGCTTCTGTAGAAGCCCGTCGCACCCAAAGGGTTAACATAGGCCTACAGCATTTTAACTTTTGTAAGGGTGTGCTAAAACATCGGGGAAAACATATACTAAAATTCTAAATTCTGACAACAATATTTTGTTTCATTTGTGATACTGGAGTAGTACTGGATATTACTTGAATTTAAACATCATTTGCTATACACTGACATGATACCGGTACTGCACATTTACATATTTATGTTGTGTGTGCTGCATAAGCTTAAAAGCAACCGATACTATCCCTTCATCACTAAATTTTACAAAATATCATTGTCTGAATTGAATTTTATAGGTGCTAACACTTGATGCTAACATTATTAAAACATTGTAAATATGTTAATTTCTTGTGTGAATTACAATGTCTCCATTATTTTAATGTTTTGTGTAATAGGAAAAACACACAGGATTAACAAAAATCTCAGATGTCCGCCATTTTGAAAAATAAAAAATAAAAAGCCCCTCTTTTTCATTTTTTTGCAAAACCCGGACGAGAAACATTTTTTTTTTTTTTTACTTGGCCTTACATTTATACTGAGGACCTACTCATCGATGTGAAATGTGTGTATGTGTATTGTGTGCGAGAGTGGGTATTTGTTGGGTGTGTGCATTTGACTGTGTCTGTTTGTAAATAGTTTCTAGTCTAGTTTAGCATTTTTTACCTTTTATACTTTCTTTCTTTAGCTACATTGTACATGTTTATGCAAATATTGATTATATATGTGTCTGATATAATGTACATACGTTACACTATGTTAACTTTACCACGTTTCATATTCATGTACTTTTGATCTATTCTGTAGTTTAGTACATTGTATCTCATGTATATTATTTTATTATTCACTACGGGGCCCCCACTCACAAGCCTAGCTTCTAAAGGGGTCCTAAATACAAATCATATACCATGTAATCTAACTGATGTGTTATTGTACTCACAATATATTTATATATGTATATTAATGTGATTATATTGTGATGATTTTGGTTTTGAATTAATAACTTTGAAACTTGAAAACTTGAAACTTACATGTATACCCCATTCACAGTGGCCTCAAACACCGCTACAGTCGCGGGACTGTCCCGCGACTGTAGCGGTGTAGCCCTTAGTGTGAATGCTCGGACCCGCTATAAACTATCCCGGGATAACCTCGCCCCGCTATAACACCGCGATAAACTATCGCGCTCAAACCATAGTAACAGCACTGGGACAGTCCCGCTGCTGTCGCGGAGTGCCTTCAGTGTGAAGGCACTCCGCTACAGCACCGGCATAAAAAACAGTGAAATACATAAGAATTTCCAGAAAAGAGAGTGAAAGAAGGATAAAACACGGAAATACATAAGAAATTATAGAAAAGATAAAGAAAGAAGGTGAAAACAAAGAAATATATAGGAAATGACAGAGAAAAAAAACAAAGAAAAACATAGGAAATGATGAAAAGGAAGATGGAAGAAGGAAAAAAACGAAGAAATACATAAGAAATTATAGAAAAGAAAAGGAAAGAAGGTGAAAAACAAAAAAATACATAAGAAATGATAGAAAAGAAAGGGAAAGAAGGAGAAAAAAAAATACATAAGAAATGATAGAAAAGAAAAGGAAAGAAGGAGAAAAAACAAAGAAATACATAAGAAATGATAGAAAAGAAAAGGAAAGAAGGAGAAAACAAAGAAATACATAGGAAATGATTTTAAAAAAAGGTAAGGAAAGAAGGAGAAAAACAAAGAAATACATAGGAAATGACAGAGAAAAAAAAACAAAGAAAAACATAGGAAATGATGAAAAGGAAGATGGAAGAAGGAAAAAAACAATGAAATACATAATAAATTATAGAAAAGAAAAGGAAAGAAGGTGAAAAACAAAGAAATACAGAAGAAATGATAGAAAAGAAAAGGAAAGAAGGAGAAAAACAAAGAAATACATAGGAAATGATAGAAAAGAAAAGGAAAGAAAGAGAAAAAACAAAGAAATACATAACTAATGATAGAAAAGAAGAGGAAAGAAGGAGAAAAACAGAGAAATACATAAGAAATGATACCAAAAAAAAAGGAAAGAAGGAGAAAAAACAAAGAAATACATAGGAAATGATGAAAAAGAATATGGAAGGAGAATAACAAAGAAATACAAAAACATGCAAGTATTTTGTTACGGAGGTCATAAAATTCACACGCTGCAGTGTGAATGGGTACATGAAATCTATCCCGGGACTGTCCCGGGATAACTTTTCCACTGTGAATGCATTTATAGCGGGTTTATAGCGGTGTTGCCGTCCCGCGACAGCACCGGGATAAATTTGAAAACCATTGTGAATGGGGTATTACTCTCAATGACATAAGACATTGTGAACTTCCATTGTCTCTAGATCTAGATCCACTATATCCTAGCTTCTCAAATGTCAAAACAAATATTAGGCGTGCTGACATACATGCAAAGATGTTTTTTGAATATGCATTTAGGTTTCTGAACCCACTGGAAATACCATCTTGCAATAAAAATAAAACATTTCTATGATACAAACCAAACTCCTACAGGGTGAGAAAATCAATGGTCTTTTTTTTTTTTTTTTTGTTATCAATACAATTTCTTGATGTTACTTGGCCATAGTTCAACAAAATGACAGGTTAACTACTCAAAGTAATTAGTCAAAATTGACAGGAAATTAGAAGTAATTAGTTCATAATTGACAGTGTAGAGACTAATTCACATTTAATATAATGTAACTGGTGGGGCCTTCCAAATACCTGTGCAAATTTCTTTGTAGGCCCATGTACTATGACATAAAAACATGTATACTGAATAAACAAATGTACAATATCTAATTCAGTATTACCCACACAATATAAAAATTAATTCAGAAAGAACTACATCAAAATTATTTCCTTCCTTGTAAATCATTTCCTCAAGTTCAACTTGATAAGGATCAGTGATGATCCTAAAACTTATTGGCAAATAAATTGTTAGAAACACCTAGTTAGTTATTTGACTAACTGCTTTCATATTTTGTAATACCACTACATCATGTATGTCGAAATATTAAATCTCATAAAATTATAGAACATATGCATTTATTTCCACTTTCCTATTTTTTTTATTTTCCTTCATAAAATATGTACCTTAAAACTTTTGTTGTACCAAATTTTGAACAAGTTTTATATGATTCAAGGGGGGAAATTCAGAATTCCTTACCACACAATGAATGTCATCTTTTGTTCTACAAGTAATGGTTTATTGCCTACCCCTACTACTAACCCTCCCCTATCTCTCTCTCTCTCTCTCTCTCTCTCTCTCTCTCTCTCTCTCTCTCTCACTCTCTCTCTTCACATTCACATACTCATCCTTTTTTTATGAGATATACTATTATAGTATAGCATGAATACTGCAATTTTATAGTCTTAAAATAATGAAAGTAAGCAATATGTGAGGAAGGAAGGAACTTGAATCTTTCCCTTTTCTCTCATCCTGCAAGTCACCTGAAACTAACATCCTCAAAAAAAAAAGTAATTGTTTACATGATATAATCCTACGCAATAAATCATCCAACTGTGCATTGAGTCAGGCAAAATATCAAGAGTTATTGCCCAATCGATAGCGAATTGAAATACAACCTTCTATTTTTTCTCTACAAATTTACCACTGATAACAATACCATGTTTAATCGCAGTTAAATCAGCAACTTTAAAATTGGCCCTGCTTTATACAAAATCTGTAACTATCTCTCTCTCTCTCTCTCTCTCTCTCAGAATATTGTAATCTGTATGGTCAGAATTCTGTGCAGTATTTTAGAGAACTTTTTTTCTTCTACATGTAGATGTCCCATTCAAGTTGTTTCAGGAAATTAAGTTGATTTGTAGTTTGTCAAAATACATATTAGGTCCATGGATATGTTTCCAGTAAAACCCACATGATGTACCAAGCACAGGTTCCATTCATACAAATACATGGCACATGTCCAAAATTTTGCTGATTATTTTGCAGATAACTTTACTGATAGTGGTGTTGGTTGACAATCAATGCAACATTGATATTCCTCTATAGATAATTTATTGCTTATTTGCAAAGTATATTGTTGATACTTGTACAATGTACATGCACATGTATATAAAATATAATAATGTGGTATCATTACTACATGTATATGAACAGGTTACAAAAAATGCTGGTGGGTATGCATGTACACGATTCATGTAGATTCCATGACAATTGATTCTGCAACAATTGCTCTGCTGCAAATTCCATACACTATTAATGGAATGGCCAACTTTAACCCTGGATCTAACACTATACCCTTCCCTAGAAACGTTACCCTAAACCTAACCCTAAACCTAACATAAAACCCTATTGCAACCCTAACCCAACTTGTCTGACACAGGAGCAAATGTCATGTTAGCTATAGTATGAACTTGGTTATTAAATACTTAAGTTAATCAATCTTGAGTCATGTATCAGTAAGTGTTCCTAGTCTGTGGATCATGTGAACACAATTTCAAATGACACACACTACTTTAACACAAAAAATACATCAGAAATCTTTCTAATCAGCAGTGATGGATTTCGGCATGTTCCTACATTGTAAGCTTGTAATAATTTCAAAACATATTACAACTTGATAGTACAAATCAACCCCTTGTACAGAAAGAGCATACTGAATCATATCCCATTCCCGAACTTTTAAACTAATTTGATTTGGATATCAAAAAAGCTAACGTTTCTCTACAAATTTTTCAGGTCACAACTGATTCACACACTAGAAGATCCTGATTTTTGTCTGAAATACAACAAGACGGTACATGATCTTGTAAGATATATTTGCATTGGATATGCTAATTAGCACCTCCCTCCCCCACTCTGCATTTTTTAACTTATTTCCATTTTTATTTTTTTATTTTTTATTTTTTGTTATTTACAGTTCCATAATATTTTTGCCATGGTTCCCCCATGCAAGTGAATACACATTGGGGAAAGGGGGGCTGGTTACCTTTATCTTGTTTGACCTTCTTTTTTTAAATCCTCATTTATGCTTTAAATATTCCCAGAATAGTTTAGCGGTGCATATTAAGGCTGTTCTTAATTTTTATGCCTCCGCCACCGAAGGTGGTGCCGGAGGAATCATGTTTTCGGGTTGTCCGTCCGTCCGTATGTCCGTCCGTCCGTACGTCCGTCCGTACGTCCCTCTTGCTCATTATCGCGATATCTCAAGAACCATTTGAGTGATCAACTTCAAACTTGAGGATAGTATTAACCACCATAGGAAGATGATCTGACTAGATTTTGGAGTATGTAGGTCAAAGGTCAAGGTCATGGGGGTCAAAAATAGTGAAATTCTATGTTTTGAGTTCGTTATCGCGATATCTCAAGAACCATTTGAGATATCAACTTCAAACTTGGGGATAGTATGTACCACCATAAGAAGATGATCTGATTAGATTTTGGAGTATGTAGGTCAAAGGTCAAGGTCATGGACGTAAAAAATAGTGAAATTCTATGTTTTGAGCTCGTTATCGCGATATTTCAAGAACCATTTGAGATATGAGCTTCAAACTTAGGTGTAGTATTTACTGCTATAGGAAGATACTCTGTTTAGATTATGGATTATATAGATCAAATTTCAAGGGTCACAGAGGTCAAGATGTGAAAATCCATGTATTGAGTTTGTCATCGCAATATCTTGGGAACCAATTAAGATATAAACTTCAAATTTAAGGGTAGTATCTATCACTAGAGGAATATGGTCTGATTAGGTTTGGGGTCACAAGGTCAAAGGTCAAGGTCAAAAATGTCATTCTGTAAAGCAAAATGAATAGATGAATGTGCGATATTTTTCTGATCTGGCAATGGCGGAGGCATATATTTCGACCGCGCGCGGTCGAGGATTCATCTTGTTAATTAAAAGACTTCAGAACTTTGCCAAGTCACAGTCATGTATGTATGTCACTAATCTCAGTGATGACACTGTGTGCAGCCAACTGCAGATTAATGAGTCACAAACTACTAGGCATGTCCTCTATAATATCTGACCTGGATGTTCCCTAATACTTTCTACATGTAGTATAGCCATGATCTAATTAAAGTAAAACCCACCTGCTCTAAGTAGCAATTTACACATTTGGTTTTATTTTCTATTTCACTTTAGGCTAGAGTCAATAGATTAACACACAAATTTAGAAGATTATGAAAATAAATTTTTGTTTTACAACTTTGATATTCATTATTTAAGGGGTTTTTCTTCTTTTTTATACTTTGTTTAATCTTTTCCATTTTCTTTTTTCCTCGTCTTTTCAACACATTTTTAACAATATAAAATGTATTCAGGATTCACAATATTCAGAACAATGGTAAAGCTTCTTTACATAATTCAATCGTTAGCAACAAAAAAAAATGATTCTCAGGATCATATAAACACAGAATTACAATTATCACCACAAGCATCATCATCACCACCATTATCCTTATTCAACAATATAATCATCGCTGTTATTGATCATCACAATTATCAACGTCCTTATCATCATTGTCATTATCATCATCATCATCATGATCATCCCTATCATTATCAGCATTTATCACCAACATTATTGTCACCACTATTGCCAATACCATCATCACTAAGACTATCATTCAGCACTACTATGATCATCACCATCATCATTATGATCCAGCACCATCACAAACGTAATTATCATCACCATAATCATCATCAACACCACCACCACCACCACCACCACCACCATCATCACTATGTGTAACATCATCATCATCATCATCACCGTAGACACCACAATCATCGCCATCATAAGCATTATGATCATAATCTATCACCATTGCCATCATCATCACAAATACAATTATCATCATCATCATCATCACCACCATTACAGGTCCACCACCATCATCTCCATCATTATCATCATCATCATAGCCATCATAAACAAGTATCACCATCAGCACTACCACCATCATTAGACCAACACCACCATCACCATGTCATTTATCATCACCATAGCCATCATAAACAATAGCATCATCATCATCACCATCATAACCAATACTATCATCATTACACCGCTACCATCATCATCATCATCATCATCATACTAACCTTTGTCCACTTGCTTTCCTCCATATGCCACATCCTCTAGCTGCCAGAAAGGCCCATCTCCAGTGTATATTATATCTTCATCCCATCCCACTGCCTAAATAAGAAACAAAAAGGTGACCAATGGTCAAGAAAAACAGCCGTAAAGCAACAACAATATCATTCAATTGCTTTTAAACAATTACATTTTAAAAGCAATTAATGCTTCCTCCTCTCCCAAAAACTTCCGTCACAAAAAGTGCCACTGTTATAAATAAACATTTAGTTGCACCATTCATAGCTTAGATATCATCAAAAAGAGCAATTAAACAGTGATAAAAAAAATAGCATGACATGTTCATGTACATCATGTACTTCCAAGATTAAAGGAGTGACGAGTATGACGAGAGAGTTAATGTCAATCTTCATAGACATAGGTTTAACGTTAGATTCTAAAACTATAATTCTATATTTGATGAAATAAAATATCAAGAATTAGATCTAATTGGCTTGCCATGAAAATACATAGAATATAATCTAAATTTAAGATAGAAAAAAAGATAAGGAAATGCTCATAGGCCTACTAATATTTGTGATAAACAAGTTATAATGCACTCAAGCACACAAGCTGATCACACATACTTCGACTGCTACCACTGACTTATTTCTTTGTAAACTCTCCACAGCATTTGCATTCAGTTTCCACTCAGTCAGCAGCAACTGAGCAAACACCAAACACTGGTGCCAGTGGTGGTATCCTTGCCGACCCGCCGGCGAGGGAAGTCTCGGGGTTCCCGCTAAACTTACCTGCATTTGCAGTGAACAAAAGAGTGACAAAAAGAAGAGTATGATGACCGCCACAATCATAAATTTTACTGTCTTCCATCTTAGAATGGCCATCATCACGTCTAAGTTTCATACTGAAGAATATCAATGCTTGCAACACCTTTTTTGAGGAAAATTATGGAGCCATAAACTGACACAGTTTTCACTTGACATGAGATGCGCATGCATGTCGTTGAGGGCGAACAAGGACAAGATTTTTTTTTTTTTTTTTTTAATTGAAAGACCACAGGCCCGTAACTAGGGGGGGGGGGGTTCGCGCCCCCCCCCTTTTTCAAAAAATATTTTCAATTTCTTTGGGGCCGATTGAACTACCTTAACCTTAACCTACCCCTATAGGTAATATGGTACTCTTCTTAATGACAAAAATTTTTTGAACACCTACCCCCCCCCCCCCCTTACCAGTAACCAGATGATGGATATGATTAAATCATTTTAATACGATGATGTTTAGAATACGTTTTGGTACATTTCAAAATAGATTTCATTTGAAAAATAATCTATTTAAATTTAGAAAAGAGTAATTTCTTTTACTTAATACTTAATACAAAAGCCAATAGTACATTTTCTCTGAAGACTTCAGTTACTGTGGTCTTGTTATAAAATGTCACCAATATGTACTTAAAAGAAAATATTACCAAAAGAAGATGTTTGGAATAATTTATGATATAATTTTGGATTAACATATTTGCATGTTAAAAAATGGTACAAAGGGAAAAAAGATTAAATTAGGTATTAGATATTCTTAAACTTTGTTGATATTGCCCACAACCTTAATTATTTCTGATGCATTTTTATTTGGTATACAATATGACTTTGTAAACAAAAGTTAATTGATGGTTATACATGAAATAAATAAAATACAGAAACTCTTACAAGTCACAAAGACATGCATTTTAGCGCTTGACTAGTTGATAAATTAGTAGCAAGGATGGAAGAATAGCGTAAACATTCATATTATGAATGACAGCGCCATTAATAAAAATCAACACCAACTTTCTAAGAAGGCTAAATGTGCTGACCCAAAATAGAAAGGATATTTTGCATATTTAAAATTGAATGACATGCGCCGTTAAAACCAACCAAACAACAACAACAAAATAGAAAGGATATTTTACGCAGAATCATAATAGATTGTAATAATTTACAAAAAATATCCCATTTAATAAATGAAGGACAATTTTTATCTGATTTCCAATTGTTTTTTCATTTTTCATTTTTTTTTTTTTTTTTTTTTTAATTATTATTTATTAATTTTATTGAAAATGTCAACGCCGTTCTTAGTCGTCATCCCCTCCGTATTATCAAAGTTTGCAACTTATTTGTGCCCTTTCATCATTGATTTTTCCCCAAGACTTATGGGGCTAGCTGCAAGCAGAGGGGTATCACGAATTCACGCTTATCCTTCGAAAGTAAGTTTGCTTAATTGTGTTCCATTTTCCCTTTTATTTGGTCTTTTCTTCAAATAGATACCACGTCACTTTTCATCAATATAATGTTTCAAACGCGAGATGGCGCTACAGCAGTTATTCAGTTCCGGTCAAACATAACGTTGTGCGCATTGGCAAAAAGTGCTTACGGACTTACGTTATAATGCATTTGACGGAAGATGGCGCTATTCCACAATTCGCGTTAAGCAAAGACCATTAGACAACACAGTACTTTTTTTTCCCCTCTGTAATATACCAGATAATTAATACAATTTTACATTATTTGGAGACGATGATGTCTAGAATACCTTTTGGCACTAAATGATTTCATTTGAAAAGTAATCTATTTTGATTTAGAAAAGAGTAATTACTTTTACATCGGAAAAAAAATGTTTTCTACTTCTTCTTGAAAAAAAAACTAAATATTTTCAGCTTCAGCCCCACGTCACTTTTCATCAATATAATGTTTTAAACGCGAGATGGCGCTACAGCAGTTATTCAGTTCCGGTCAAACATAACGTTGTGCGCAATGGCAAAAAGTGCTTACGGACTTACGTTATAATGCATTTGACGGAAGATGGCGCTATTCCACAATTCGCGTTAAGCAAAGACCATTAGACAACACAGTACTTTTTTTTCCCCCTCTGTAATATACCAGATAATTAATACAATTTTACATTATTTGGAGACGATGATGTCTAGAATACCTTTTGGCACAAAATGATTTCATTTGAAAAGTAATCTATTTTGATTTAGAAAAGAGTAATTACTTTTACATCGGAAAAAAAATGTTTTCTACTTCTTCTTGAAAAAAAAAACTAAATATTTTCGGCTTCAGCCAATTACATTTTCTCTGAAGACTTCATTTACCTTTAAGTTTGTGCGTTTGTACTGTGGTGTTATAAAATGTCACCAAAAGGTACTTAACAGAAAATTTTACCAAAAGAAGATGTTTGGAATAATTTATGATATATAATTTTGGATTCACATTTTAGTATTCTTTTTTTTTTAATGGTACAAAGGGGAAAAAAGATAAAATTAGGTATTAGATGTTGATACTGCCCATAAACCCTAATTATTTCTGATGCATTTTTATTTGGTATACAATATGCCTTTGCAAACAAGTTAAGTTAATGGTTATACATAGAATACAAAAGCGCTTACAAGTCACAAAGGCATACATTTTAGCACTTGCCAAGTTGATGATCAATGATTAGTAAGGATATAAGAATAGCGTAAAACATTCATATAATGAATGACAGCGCCAAAATTGAAAGGATATTTTACGCAGAATAATGATGGATTGTAACAATTTACAAACAATATCCAATTGAATACACGAAGGAACATTCCTATCTGACTTCCAATTATTTTTCAAAAAATAATTTATTTTCCCGCTTATTTCTTGGTTGAAAATATCAACGCCTACCTTTTCCAATCGTCATCCCCTCCGTATTATGAGAGTTAGCAACTCATTTGTGCCCTTTCATCATTTATTTCCCCCCAATACTTATGGGGCTAGCTGCAAGCCGAGGGGTATCATGAATTCACTCTTAATCTTCGTAAGTAAGTTTGCTTAATCGTGTTCCAATTTTCCTTTTATTTGGTCTTTTCTACAAATGCATTACATCGATAGATACCATATCGCATTTTTTATCAATATAATGTTTTAAACGCAAGATGGCGCTACAGCGGTTATTCAGTTCCAGTCAAATATAACGTTGTGCGCAATGGCAAAAAGTACTTACGGACTTACACTATAATGTATTTAACAAAAGATGGCGCTATTCCACAATTCGCGTTAAGCGAAGAAAGTTTGAGTCTGACCATTAAATAACAAAGTAAATTGTTTTCCCCTGTAATATACCAGATAATGAATACGATTTTACATTATTTTTTATACGATGATGTCTAGAATACCTTTTGGCACATTTTAATTCGATTTCATTTGAAAAGGAATCTATTTTAATTTAGAAAAGAGTAATATCTTTTACATCAGAAAAAAATGTTTTCTACTTCTTCCAGTCACATTTTCTCTGAAGAGTTCATTAATTTTAAAGTTTGTGCGTGTATATTATGGTCCTGTTATAAAAGTTTACCAAGATATCAAAACTAAACCCCCCCCCCAAAAAAAAAAAAAAATACCAAAAGAGATAATTTTGGATTTATGTATTAACAGATAATAATCTTGATAACTTTTTTTTTTTTTTTTTTTAATGATACAGGCAGAGGAAAATTAAATTAGGTATTAAATGATCTCAAACCTTGTTGATACTGCCCAAAACCTCATTATTTCTGATACATTATCATTTCGTATAGAATATGCCTTTGAAAACAGAAGTTAAGATAATGGTTATACTTAAAATATATAAATGCTTACAAGTCAAATATTCATACATTTTAGCAATTGACTAGTTGATTATTAATAATTAATAATAATTGAGGAATAGTGTTAACAATCATACAATGACGGAAAGCCGTAAAAAACTTTCAAAGAAGACTAAATATGCTGACCCAAAATGGAAAAGATGTTTTATGCAAAATAGTGATCGGTTGTAATAATCCAAAAACGATATAAAAACAAAATTTATTCAACATTTCTTAACACATTTAATTATAAAATTAAGAAAATAATAATAAATGTTTCGGGCCAAGTTAAGATTCATTAAAGCAATTAAAGAAGCAAATAATGAGAGCCGAACTCCATATCCTGACGTCATCAGGAAATCGCTATATTCCCTACCGAAAGTGGGCGTGGCCAGAGTGATTGACAGGTGTTTTTAAATTGGCGTTTTAATCAATTTCCAATAATCGATATGAGTTCTAGTTGGTACCATTGTCTTCTACATGCTCTCTAGATTACTCTGATACATAAACCACTGATTTTAGTGGTCTCCAATAAAGTTCAACTTTAATAATAATGAATTACTAGTATTGATATTCCCAAAATCTAGCTCCTTTTGGTTAAATTTTATGTTGAATTTCGATATTTTGGTTATGTTTTAAAACAGGACCACAATCAACGCACACAAACTTGAAAGTAAATTAATTATTCAGAGAAAATGTAATAACGGGAAGCCCAACACATTCACATTTTATTTGTACATGTAATAATATATTGTGTTTTGGTTTTTTTTTTTCTTTCTTCTAAAAGTAAAGAGATATTAATACTTTTAAATGAAATTGGAATTTTAAATTGCCTGCATGTATTCTTAACACCATCATATCAAATGTAAAAGCGGGTCCATCATTTGGTATTTTATAAGGGAAGACAAATTGCTTCGTTGCTTAAATGCTCCTTTGCTTAACACGAATAGTGTAATAGCGCCATCTTGCGTTACCAACATTATAATGTAACTCTGCAAGCGCTTTTTGCCATTGCGCACAACGTTATGTTTGACTGGAAATGAATAACCGCTGTAGCGCCATCTTACGTTTAAAACATTATATTGATGAAAAACGCAATGGTGTAGCTATCGATTTAATACATTTGTAGATAAGACCAAATAAAAGGGAAATTGAAACACAATTAATCAAACGTACTTTCGAACATCAATCGTGAATTCTTGAAGCCCCTCTAGCTCCATAAGACTGGGAATAAATCAATGTTGAGATGGCTAACTTTCATGATACGGAGGGGGTGGCGACATGGAAGGGCTCCTATTCTAATACCATTTTTTTAATGATGCAGTCATAATTATAATGAATATTTATATGGTCCCTACGGCTGTACAGTCTGTATAAATCAAAATGGTACAAATGGAAAACAATTTTGTAGTATGAACTAAGATTAATCACAAACTGACAATGTTTAGTATTTCTTAAAAGCAGAAAAACAAACAGTTTCTTTTGCAATTTTTTTCCTTCATTCCATTTGTTGATGTAGATCTTGTGATATGATATTATTTTTTCAATAAAAAAGATAAATGTGTGCACTGTGTAGAATTGTCAGATCAATAGGCCTTTATGGAGAGCTTGGGCCGAGACCCCAGTAGAGTATATTCTTTTATAAACAAAAACCTTTTGGCAATTTTTCATTTTTGTATTCTTTTCCTTTTTTTTTCAAAGGCATATTATAGACAATAAAGTGCATAAAAGCCATAAGCAAGGAAAATTGGCTTCAATTTGAGACAAGATTTATATATATATATATTCTGTACAGTCTTCAGACTCTCATTTAAACAAAGCAATTACTAATCCCAAATTCTCTCTCTCTCTCAGGGCCACCAACATCGATCGCACCACTGCCCGGTTTGCTACCACATGGCTGCGTTGGGCGCATGAAGTAAAAGAAGTTTGAGAAGATTTCTTATCTAATTAGTCCCCGCTTGAACCGTTTATTTTATATAGATTGTATCTATAAATCAATTAGAGACCATGTACCGAGTGAGTAAAAAAATACTTTACACCTAGAAAAATGTCAATAAAAAGAAAACTAATTTATAAACCCTAAATTATTTTACATATTCTCTGAAAGAGTAACTCCTCCTGCATCTTCTGGTACAATTTGTTTGTGGTATGTCTTTACGCTTGGATGAACACGACGCATTGTTTGCGAACATGCAAATTTCGAATTGTGCCAGGGTGGGGATGAAATTGAAACAACAAAAGCTGACAAAAAAAGTAACTCCATCATGAATAAAATATCGTAACTTTTTAACGAAAATGTCTTCCGCTTAATAAGTTGGCAGGGGTGTTGTTATACATATTGACTACATTTTGTATGAAAATGAGATAAATCTGTAGAGTCAGGCATGACTGAGCACACGTCAAAGACAAATAATCTCTTTTAGTATTAGGAGGCCTTTTTAGGTCTGTCAGTGGCAATTTACTCTTTGATGTGTACTCATTCATGCATTACTTGACGAGTCGATCTAATTTTCATACAAAATGTAATCAATATGTGTAACAACACCCCTGCCAAGTTATTAAGCGGAAGACATTTTCGTTAAAAAGTTACGATATTTTATTCATGATGGAGTTGCTTTTTTGTCAGTTTTTGTTGTTTCAATTTCATCCCCACCCTGGCACAATTCGAAATTTGCATGTTCGCAAAAAATGCGTCGTGTTCATCCAAGCGTAAAGACATACCACACAAAAATGGTACCAGAAGATGCGGGAGGAGTTACTCTTTCAGAATATGTGAAATAATTCAGGGTTTCTAAATTTGTTTTCTTTTTATTAACATTTTTCTAGGTGTTAAGTTTTTTTTTGACTCACTCTGTATGAATCCCAAGTTATCAATTTTAATAATATTCCCAACATCTCCTCTCTTGAGTGAACTTTCTTTTTTTCAGTTTTGATCATTTTGATAAATTACCCCCCCCTCCCTCTCCCCCCCCCCCCCCCCCCCCCCCTCCCGCACAATATACATAAAAAGAAACTTCAACTGGAAGAAGCCCAAAACTTTTTCTTTTTTTTCTTAAGTAAAAACAAATTGCTTTCCAAATGAAATCAGAATTCAAAAGGTGCCCAAATGTGTTTGCAACACCATCGTATCAAAATGTAAAAGCGTGTTCATAATTTAGTATATTACAGGTGAAAACCAAATATAAATGGTCAATCACGTTTGCATAACGCGAATTGTGGAATATCGCCATCTTTCGTTAAATACATTATAGTGTACGTCCGTAAGTACTTTTTGCCATTACGCACAACGTTATGTTTGACTGAAACTGAATAACTGCTGTAGCGCCATCTCGCGTTTAAAACATTATATTAATGCAAAATAAGATGTAATTTTAATACATTTGAAGAAAAGGGCAAAAATAAAAGGGAATTTATAACACAATAGGCCAACCTACATAGGAACATCAAGCGTGAATTCTTAGTGCCGTCAAGCCCAATAAAGCTGGGAAAAAGCAATCATGAAAGAATACAAATCAGTAGAGAATTTTCAAAATAGGAAGGGGTGGCGACTTGGATGGGCGCCTATTCTTATACACTTTTGTTTGTTTGTTTGTTGTTGTTGTTTTTTTCTTTTGTTCAATGGTGCGGTTGTGATGAATATTATTCTTAATTCTTCATCTTCTTCTTCTTCTTTTTCTTCTTCTAATATTTTTAACTACTTTTTGTGTGTTACTATTTACTGTAAATGCTTCATCTGTATTATAATTAAAATTGAAGTAAGTTTGTTTTGTTTTATTATGTTAAGTTAGGAACTCACTGCAAATAAGATCTAGAGCTTTTTTGAGGTTATGCTGTGAAACTTAATATATGAATCTTGTTTATACCTGTAAAAATAAATCAAATCAAATCAAAGACTTTGTACATGTCTTTTAAAATAAATATGACGATAATTTTTGTCTTAACGATACCGTAGCTGTGAGGTGGCTTTCTCGTCGTCATCAATTCGAATTTGACAACAAAAACACATCTATTGCAACAAAATGTTTGAAGTTACTGACACCCAGAGTAAGTTTTAGAAAATGACATTTAATTTATTTTGTGTTTTTGATAATTCTATTGTAAATGATGAATTAAAAAGAGTGTCAATCTTATTTTATATGTAATCGAAAAAATAGCAGGAAACTACGTGGTCCCATATGGTTATGATCATGTAAGCAATCTTGGTCAGCTAGCAAAAAAAAAAAAAAAAAGCAGCTCTCTCTCGACGATTTGAGATAAATCTTCACAATGATCTAACTGAATATTACATTATTGAAATCAGTTTCAGAACCGTGGAGGACAATCTAATTGAAGATTATCTATATTTAAACATCTAAAAAGTTACATTATTATTAAAGAAAAAAGCAAATCTTGCTGTGTATTACTGTCTATGTGTTTAACTGTTTTTGTTTTCTAGGATAATATAGTTTAGCAGTAACACACTCCCGAGCGTGCGTTAGCGGTGAATGCAGTGCACCGCGAGATAGCTTTAGATAGGGGTCGCGCTGCAACGAGCCGCAGGCGAGTGTGCAGCGGCGCCCCATCTGAAGCATTGAGCGATCACTGCATTTACGTTTAATCGCACAATACAGCACTGGCGTAAATCCCGGGGGGGATGGGGGGGATACATCCCCCCCAGATTTTGAGGAGGGGGGGATGGCCTGTACAAACATCCCCCCCAGTTTTCAAGAAAGAAATGAAAAAAAAAAAAATACACTAGATAATTGTGTTATTGGTTAAAATAGCGCTTTCAATACTAAAATTGGCCTCTTTTTTACTCCAAAACCCCCAAATTTTCCTGCTCGGTCGCTATGCGACCTCGCACTAAGTAACAAACAGTAACGTAGGTATTAGAAGGTTGGATCTAATGCCTTCGTCTGGGAACAAACCTAAGCAATGCTGGGAAAGGGTGTTGTTGACAAACAAAAACATTTATGTAGTTGTGTGCGGGCTAGGTTGTTGGAGGGCTTGGGGCCTGCAGCCCACAAAATTTACATAGCAAAGATTAAGAATTGGTTTTCTATCGCTGTTATTTAACGAAGCATGTAAAATGTATCTTCTAAATGGATACAAAATTTTCGGCTCGTACTTCGCTCTTGCTGATACTAAATAGGAGCTATACTGCCCAAAATAATATCTCCAATTTTTAGCTTAAAAATTTTGGCTCGCGCTTCGCGCTCGCATTACTTTTTTTTCTATTACTAAAATGAATAGGAATCAAGGCAGCCTTAAAAGTATACATTCAAAGACAATTTTCTTCGTACCTCCTCCCTCTCCGAATACATTTCTCTTTAGGTCTATGCCTCTGATCTAAAGTGTCCCCTTATTCAGAAAATGTGCCTTTTTCCCATCGAGACCCCCATTCAAATCCTTTCCGCCGCCTCTACTGTATGTTTTTGTTTAACTTTTGTTTTCGCGCTCGCGGTTACTATAATGACCTTTAATGCACAAACATATATTTCAGCTTAAAATTTTCGGCTCGCGCTTTGCGCTCGCTGTTACTAAATAGGAACTACAATGCACCAATATCTCGAACTTTTACCTTAAAATTTTTGGCTCGCGCTTCGCGCTCGCATTAGTTTTCCACTACTAAAATGAACAGTAATAAAGGCAGCCATTATGATTCATAAAAGCATCAAAGACAAATTTTCTTCGTCTCTCCTCCGTCTCCGAATACATTTCCCTTTAGATCCATGCCTCTGATCTAAAGTGTAACCCTTTTCAGAACTGTGCCCTTTTTATCAAGACCCGTGACCTTCAAATCCGTTCCGCCACCTTTATTATCATTATAGGGCTATAGCCTATATATTTTTTTTCGCGCTCGTGGATACTACAGGCCTATAGGACCTACAAACATATCCAATTTCAGCTTAAATTTGTTGGCTCGCGCTTCGCGCTCGCTGATACTAAATAGGAGCTATAATGCACAAATATCTTCAACTTTTAGCTTAAAATTTTCGGCTCGCGCTTCGCGCTCGCATTAGTTTTTCCATTACTAATATGAACACTAATCAAGGCAGCCATAAGCTAAAAGCATACATTCAGAGATAAATTTTATTCGTACCCCTCCCTCTCAAATCCATTCCGCCGCCTCTGCTATAGGCCTATGGGTATTAAAAACTTGTGGCACGAGTGCTTGTGTATGTCAAACAAGTTTGCAAATTATTTCGCTCATCCCCCCCACTCCTCGACACGGATTTACGCCCTTGCAATACAGGAAGTGTGTTAACGCTTTTGTAAAATTGCAACATTTTGCTAGCCCTAGTAGATCTTGAGTTACGTACCAAAAAAATTCCAAGGGATTATCCCTTGGAATTTTTGGTAAGTAGCTCAAGATCTACATCACGATCGTCATCCAAGAAAGTAAACAAGACACGGAAAAGACCCGGATGTATGTGTTATCACTTTTTTTTGTGCCGCAAAATGCACGCTGGTGCTTTGCATCAAAAATACAGCATCACACGCGACGCATTTTGACCAACCACGATGCGTAAAATCACAGAGCCATTTTATAATAGGAAATACTAGGCTGCCTTAAGTCGAAAAAATCTTGAAAATAAGGATCTGTCGATAGATGGTCTTCACATGTTCAGGCTTCTTGCCAGCTCATTTGTTATTTTAAGGATTTGTCCACCTTTCCTCCAAATCAGAATTGGGTGGCAGAACAAGAAGACAGAAATCCTTGGTCTAAAGATGCCAGCAGCAAAACCATTTCAGGATTGTGGCGTGGTTTTAGTGTGAAGACTAAGAAGTTCCTGAGAATTTTTTTGCCATAAGAAAAATATTGGAAGTGTTTTTTTTTTAAATACATGTAGTTTTTCATGAATAGTGAAATCAAATTTAATTTTAAAACCTATTCTCTGATAAATATAACTACATAGGAATATAGGAGGGCTTAAATTTAGAGTCAATATATGTTGCAAAAAGTAGAAAAACCGTAGAGAAGTTGCAAAACCTGCCACCCATAGTCGCATTACAAGGTCAATGCTAACGTATTGACATCTTCCTAGGAGTGGTCTCAGGCTAGTCCAGTAGAATTGAAAATCAGTCAAGACTATTGAATAATATTATACAGTCGAGGTCAATGAAATTAGTCAGGCAGCCAGCTCGGTTCTGGTTAGCTGAACGAGGTACCAGTAGTAAAGTATTGGAATATATGGGGAGGAATCCCACATTTACTAAACCCAACGTCTGGCAGTGCATCTCTGCTGCATAAGGTCCCTACTGCCGGGGGCGTCCAAAATGAGTGCCCATTTTACAATTTTTTTTATTTTTAATAAAAATAGCAAAAGTCATTTTCTAAACACACTTAATTTGATGTCAAAATAAAGAGTATTAAATTGTCTTAACGCTTGTGCTATTTTGAAATCATACTGAAATCGAAAACAGTGAGAGTTTTAATGAAGAAATGTTTTTTTCTCTCTTTTTTACGAAAATATTTTTTTTCCCTTTTTTCAATAATTTTTAATAAATAGTTGTATAAAACATTGATGTTTGTAACTTTTCCAAAAACTACCTACGTGCATGTGAATGATGCTGTAAAAAGAAGGGAGTTATATCTTATTCCGATAAAGAATTATGATTAGATAAAGTCAGGAACGCAATAATTGTCGAATTTGTCTATATAGACAAAATTCGACAATTTGCCCCGTGACTGAGAATAACACAATACCCTCACGTGTATTATGAAAAGCTGATTGTATGTGATGGCTGTGAGTAGGCAAACAAAAGTGTCAAAAATTCGGAACATTTCGATACTTGTTTTGTCTGCTAAAAGCTATCGCATGTTATCGGCCTTTCCTAATACACGTACGGGTATGGGATTCTTCTTCGATACGGGGCAAATTGTTGATTTTTGTCTATATTGCGTTCCTGACTTTATCTAATCATGATTCTTTATCGGAATAAGATATAACTCCCTTCTTTTTACAGCATCATTCACATGCACGTAGGTAGTTTTTAGAAAAGTTACAAACATCAATGTTTTATACAACTATTTATTAAAAATTATTGAAAAAAGGGAAAAAAAATATTTTCGTAAAAAATTGAGAAAAAAACATTTCTTCATTAAAACTCTCACTGTTTTCGATTTCAGTATGATTTCAAAATAGCACAAGCGTTAAGACAATTTAATACTCTTTATTTTGACATCAAATTAAGTGTGTTTAGAAAATGACTTTTGCTATTTTTATTAAAAATAATTTTTTTTGTAAAATGGGCACTCATTTTGGACGCCCCCGGCTGTAGGGACCTTATGCAGCAGAGATGCACTGCCAGACGTTGTGTTTAGTAAATTTGGGATTCCTCCCCATATATTCCAATACTTTACTACTGGTACCTCGTTCAGCTAACCAGAACCGAGCTGGCTGCCTGACTAAATGCAGGCGAGGCATATTTTTTAATCAAATCGAGTTTACAGATCTTAAGTTTGTTATGTTTTGATTTATTTTGGCTTTTTGTATACTCACTTTTTCAAACCAGTGACATCCAATGCAAATTTACAATTTACATTTAACTGTCTGTTACAAAACTTACATTTTACTTATCCTTAATCTTATATCACTTTCATCCTCTTTCAGAAATTGGCATTGGCCTCTCTGGCTTTGGAATGTTCTTTTTATTCCTAGGAGTTGTATTCTTATTTGACAAGGGATTACTAGCTCTTGGAAATGTAAGTGCCTGTATATTTGGTAACCTTTCTCTGAAATATTGCCAATACAACTGTGTAGATGTCTGAACTACTTTTAAACTTTTAAATAGGTATATAGACTTTATTTCTGTAATTTAGGATTTATAATGATAATTCCATTTTGCAAGATAAAAATTCACTTGAAAGTTTAAAATTTATTCTTTAGAGTTTGAATATTCCTATTGTATGCATTCATCTTTGAAGCAATAGGGATTGCTATAAGAAAAGGACTATATTATGTTTATTTATACAATGTATACAGTCCAATATTACACCATTAATCTGAAGAAAATTTTTGTTTTGAAGAAATATTTATTAATCAGGATGATGCTTATCATTGTTCTTACTGAATTAATTTTTATTATTTCTTTATTAATATCTGAAAAGATCCTCTTCTTGTGTGGTCTAGCTTTTGTTATTGGCCTTGGAAGGACTTTTGCATTCTTTTTCCAACCTCACAAACTAAAAGGAACTGGATTTTTTCTTGGTGGAATTCTCATCGTTTTAATTGGCTGGCCTCTCATCGGCATGATTATTGAGACTTATGGCTTTTTTGTATTATTTGGGTAAGTCTTGAGCTAACATGATTGGACTGGGTGCTCAATAAAATTTTGACAGTTTTTATCTTCATTTCATTGTTAATACAGTTTGAAATTACTGAACTTGCCATTTTAGGCAATATTTTTCAACTTACAAACTGTAAGTCTTCTCAAAAGCTCTGGAATTCTAGAATTTCAACTGCAATGCCAATGGTTGTGATGTATCCCAAATTGAGTACCGATACACACATACGTTATGTCCCTGATTATTTCAAAAAGTGAAGATTTAATTTAAAGATTCAAACTAAAAGTAACACTTAAATAAAATTATCATGAAATTATTCTAATATTTAGAATTTATGGCAAAATTTGAACTAATTCATAATTATAAAATGAGCAGTGACAGATATTTTGTAGTATTGTACCAACTAATGACAGCGCACTGAAGAAGATCACAAAAATGTTTCTCATATGCGATGTATTAATACGAACCATATGTCAGGAAGTGGAGATAGGTGGTCATTGTGTTGCTAGAGTTTAAAACCAGTTCAAGTATTAACATATTCATCCTTTTTTCACAATCACGCTTTACTCAGTGTGCTGTCTGTCTAAATTGAGAATTAAAAAGGCACGTTTTAATGTAATGAATGTTGATTTAGCTTCATTTGAGGATATTTATGATGTATTGAAATTTAGAGTACCTTGAAACATATCCCTGGCAATCCTTAAATTCAAAATTTCTTAAAACTACTGTTTTTATAAGCACTACTATATGTGCAAAAGCAGCATGTTGTTTGTATTCACAATTAATGTTGAAGTACAAATGGATGAGTGTTGTTATTTCTAAAAATTCCAGATTGTTGAATATAAGTTTTTGGTAAAATATTCTAATTTCAGTGGATTTTTCCCTGTGGCAATAAAACTTCTTGAGAAGAGTACCGGTTATTGGAACGATAATGAATTTACCTGGACTTAACTCTGTAAGTATATCAATCACTTAAAAATCCCAGAAGAAAGTAAACCCAACTGAGAGCCTCATACTAAAATTGTACCTTGTATGACCTTGATATTTATTTCATAATAAAGATAACTCATATTCTATTCAATGATACCAAATTATACTGTTGCTGTGACAGATGACTGAGCATTAGGGATTTAAAAAAAAACAAGCGTAAAAATTTCCCTGTATCAAGTTTGGGCAAATGCAGCCAAATGTTGCATTTAATATTCGGGCAGTTCCAAGCAAAACAGGACATGACCCCCCAAATTTCAAATTCATGGTTCCATGACAAATTTGGTATCATATGACAGCTATAGTCCAAAATTTTCAATATTGTGGATGGTTTAGCCTTTTTAGGGCATTTTGGGTTTAAAAATGGCATTAATATTCAATATTACGAAAATTGTCAAATTTATACTTTTTTTATTTAAATTTCATGTAAGAAATGTACCTAGAAAATGAAAATATACTTTGATCATATTTTATTATGAAAGCAGGATATATAAAAAATAAAGTTTTCACATAATATTTGCTTCGCGATCTTTGTTCCCCATCAGTGAGCACAAACATGAAGTTACCTCAAAATGTCACTCCGTAACCACAAAAACACATATTTTTAAAAATATTTTTAGAATAATTGGGTTAATGCAACAAAAATTTATTTGCAAATCTGAAACACCCATACCTATCAATTACATAAACTTTTTATATTTGAATGGATTTTGTGAGAATACGGCCTCATAAAATGTGTTCATCCGTAACCATTATGGTTACGCGATGACATCCCATTTGCATTGCATGTACAATGTACATGTACACTTTGATCAAAGCTCACTCTACACACAAGAATTTTTAAATTCAGAATTCTTTTAGTGAAGTGCCCAAGAAAGACATCGGGGTGTCATGCTTTGAGGATATGAGATCATAAATATGCAAATGAGCCCTTTGTCAGAAATTAATTGCACAACTCAGGCATTTGGTGTGAGGTTTGATACGAGCTCCTTTGAGGACTTTGCAGCAGATTATTTTGAAGAAAGTGGATGAGGCTGTGAAATCAATCATTGGTTACATGTATACCATTTAAGTAAGTTTAAATAGTTAGTTTAAAGAAGACACTGACCTGTACATATAAATAAAAGTAAGACAATGGTGAAAATTACCCCATCTTGTGCTATCATATAAAGCATTCTATGACAGAATTGAAATTCATCAACAAATGAAGGAGCAGAAGCATTAAAAAAAAAAAGTTAGCATAAATTAGCAAAGATTATTTTCAAGTCAAAATTTCAAAATTCTGTGTAGAAGTTTAGTGAACATCATGGAGCTTTACCAGATTAGGAAAAAAAAAATCTGTCAAAAGATTTAAAAAAAAACAAATTGTTTGTGAATTTTGAAAAATTTGCATAAATTAGCATACTTAATAAGTTTCAAAATTCTGTGTAAAATTTTTGCATCTCCCACCTAGTGCTATCATATAAAGCAAATGGAATTGAAAATGATCGACAAATAAAGGAGAAGAAGCATTTATTGTTTTTTTTTAAGAATTTTGCATAAATTAGCATATATAATGTTGACAATTTTCAAAACAAAATTTCAAAATTCTGTGTAGAAGTTTGGTAAACCTCATGTAGCTCTACTAGATGGAACAAAAAAGAACAAAATATCAAAATCGGTCGACAAATAAAGAAAATCCATTATTTGTGAATTTTGAAAAATGCGCATAAATTAGCATACCTACTTAATGAGTTTCAAAATTCTGTGCAGAAGTTTTGAATCCCCCACCTAGAGCTATCATACAGAGCAAGCAGAATTAAAATTGAAACAATCAAGGGTGTTTTTTTTATTTAGCAAGGGAGACATAGTCCATTTACATTGCCATTGTGTGGATGATTCAGAGGTCACTCCGTAACCGTCACTCCGTAACCAGACATGGGTTCAAGTTTTAAGTCATAATTAACAAAATATTCAACCAATTTTCTCATGCAAGGCAGCATATTATATCTAGTATAACATAGAATCCAATCAATTACTCAAAATTATGATAGCCATTTAAAGTTAACAGAGTTTAAGCAAAATGTTTTATGCTCAAATATGCATGTCCATTTTGCGTCACTCCGTAACCATGATTATGAATATTCATATCTCATCAATTATGCAGATTACTATAACAAATGTTATCATTTTGAAAAGAGGGTACCATCAGCTATTGTCATGAACCATTTCTTTGTAAATAAAGATTAAAGTATGGATGATAAATGTGTTTGAATGCTGAAATGTTGCTTCTGAATGTCACTCCGTTACCTTGGAACTGCCCATTCCAAGTAATCCTTTGTCCCATATGAATGGACTCAGGAAGGCTGACTTCAAACAATGAATGAATGATCAGAAAGCCAGGGTTCCTTCCGAAAAAACTTTGCACAATTAGTTTTTGACCAAAGTTTTTAAAAACTCAAGTGCTTAGTCATCCATGACAGTACAGGTATAATTTTGGTATCACTAGATAGAATATGAGTTACTCTTTGTCATGATAAAACAGATGATAACAAATAAGATATACAATTTTGATATGAGGCTCTTAGAGTTGGGTTTACTTTTATTTTGGGACGCCCTGTACAGTTGGTCCTATAACAAGGCAATTTACCAGTTTAAACTTGTCTTCAGACCTATTTATGAAGTATATTCAAATTTGTGGATGGTCAACTAAAATTGTGACAAGTAAATTATCTACAATTCTTGGAATCTGATATGCATTATTTGTTGCTTTGTCAGGCAGGAATATGGACAGCTTTCAGTATGTTATTTGTTTTAAGTGTGCACATAATTTTTAAACAGGTCTAATGGCTTGGTCCAGTGCCCCTCATTATAACAGATGTAAGCTGTAGTGATATAAACAGATTCAAATAAAAATATGTTATTAATTAGAATCTCAAGTATACCAGTATTACTTTTTATTCTTAAAGGACATTTGCTCTCACCCAGAATCCAGTCTGCAAATAAATCTTCAGCCCAAATAAGAAGTTTTTTATTTCAAATTGGGGTACATGAAAATTTTCCTACAGGTTTTAAGCATTACATGTACATTCTCAAAACAATCAGGGGTTACTTATTTGAGTGTCTACAGGAGATGTCTTTATGCTCGGTTGGTAGATGGAAAATACATTTAAACACTGATATGTATGTACATTTTTCAAATTATTTGCCTGTTTTGTGTTTCGATTTCAGTGTGAACCTTGTATATTCTTTAAATGCTACATTCTTAATTTTTTTGTTTTGTTTTTTTAATTTCCAATGCAGTTCTTCAGTAGGTTTGAACAGCACAACAGCAATGTATAACTCCATCAGATGCTCCCACAAAGGTTTCAAATATTAGATGATATCAACCTTTTATAAATGTAGCATGACGTGGCATAATGTAGTTTGTATACTTGCCTCACTGTTTAGTAGAACTGTTTTTATTTTGTTTACTTGCCCTTTTAATTTGTTTATATATTTTAATATTTTGTTTGGCAAGTACATTTTCATGGATTTTTTTTTCATGAAAATCTAAAGTGTTCTTTATATTTTAGATAGATAGGTACATGTATTTATTCATCTCTGTTTCATATTTCATATAAGAGATATAATTCAGTTTATAAATTTATGAGGTTGAAATTAATACCTTTTAATATTGTAAGGTTTAATAAGTTCTACTATTATCTATCTTGGTTTATATCAAGAGCATACATGTATGTGTATTTATCAAAATGCAAATTCAGATGTTTTCTAGCCTTTTCAGTTAAATTGCATGCAAAAACTAATCAAATGGAAGTGTCCATTTTTGGTGTATTTGTTTATTTAATGGCTCATGACATTAGCAAAATTCAATGCAATACCCATCCCCTCAACAGTATCATTTCAAAAACCTTATCACTCATTTATGATATATTTCAGATATGTCATATGGAAGTACCTGATGAATTTTATATGTCAAGGCATTTTCCTCTCTGACTTTTTTTTTAGATTCCAAATTTCTTTCATAAATATTATAATCTTCTTTTGGGGACCTAAATGGACTTAAGATATCGTAATATATATATTTTTTTATTCTGTTCATATACCATTTCTTCTGACTTTTGTTGACTAGATTGAATTATGGTGCAAGTCAACAAAATTTATAGGATATCTGAATAACCACTAGCCCTGTATTCAATTTTCTACTTAGTAGCAGCAGGTTTATATACTTCAGAGACTTTTGAAATGTGTTGATTGCTATCTTTTCGTATTTCCTTTTCCTTTTCATTGTAATTTGTAAATTCAATACATTTTCTCTATTTTCTTTCAAAATTTTGCTGTGTACATTCCTTTGTTTATGAAAAAGGCCCCATGATGATTTTTTTTTCTATCAAGAATAAATGTAGCAACTTTATATAGCAAGGATTTACAGTATGAATGTAAGAGTTTGATGTTGACATTTTGTGTTTGGATATTAACAAGAACAATTTTTAAACATTAAATTGTTCTTGGGGGGAAAATTAATGTGAAAAGATTTGTCATGACAGTGAATTTTGTACCGTTATGCATATATGTCTCAAGGTATTCAATATTGATTACTGAAGTTGTGTTCTCTATTTCTTATCAGTCAACATTAATAGTGAACAAACAAAATATATTGGCACTTTCATTGTAGAAAAGGGGGCTTCCAGATGCATTATGTACATGTAAGCTAAAATGGAATCTAGTTTCCTATATGTACTTTTTATCCAATTTTTGTCAACATCCTTTTGAATTGAAAGAGCATTACTGGACCCTTGACAACCAAAAAGTTAATGCATAGGTCCCCTATTATCAGTTTAACTCTTTAACCTTTGTTTAAAAAATGAAAAAGTAATGTGGAGCCACAGAGAAACGTCAACAAATTTGACATCTCCATTTATAGATTACCAGTATGACATATGTTATTCATAGAATGTAGTATATGTAGGGCTACAATAAGTAATTAATGAGGGCTGTGTTTGTTTTCTCTTTGGCAAAATAAAACACCCTAAAATAGCAAGCACATTCTGGAAAGGAACTTGTCTCTTTTTCAAATTAGGATGATACAATGTCTTATTTTATTGTAATTTTTTTTTGGCCATATCTTTATTACCTCTGTTCTTTGTATTGTTACGTTTAACATTGTAAATATATTTATAACACATGCACAGTAGCCAGGACACTCATGAGAAGAATATTGCATAAAGTTCATCTGTTAAATTCTTGAGGACTTCATGTAAGCTTCTTTTGCAACGTTTCCTTTTTTCTTTCAGAGACTCAAACATTCATCTTTAGATCTGTATTAATTGAGAGAATGTATGACAATTAGTTACAGAAGAAGTGCAAAAAGAAGGATGAAATATTCCATTATGCTATGCACGAATGAAATTGACTGATTTATGGTAGGATAGATGCACCATTTAGTCTGCTTTGCCAAATCTGTAATTTTTATAAAACTGTACAGTCCACTCCGATTATAATGAGGTGGGATACAAGAAGATTGTTATGACGAGTCAGTTGTACCAATTTCAAACATGAGCACATGTAGCTGTTCAATACAACAAGATTTTTTTCAGGCTCTGAGCACCCCGTAATAATAGAAATGGACTATACAATTTAGTAAGATATTAATATTCTAAAGGTTTCCGGTAAAACATGAAACTTTCATGAATAGGAACCAACAGCCTCTTTGCTGGACTCCTTGCGATAGTTGTGAAAGTGTCAAGTTTTACAATATTAAATTTGTGTTTTACATTTAAACATTAAGATGGTTTCGGGACAACTACCCCTGCAAGAAATCTACAGCTTAACCCTAATTTAAGGGGGGGGGGGTAGTTATCTTAGGGGTAATTGTCAGGGGTAATCGTCCTGACACACATCAATATACCATTTTATTATTTGCTGAAAGTACAGGTTCATCAGTTTTATGGATAATAATATTAGACTATGAAGCATTTTTTGTATAAAAAAGTGACATTTTAATGTGTCAGCATGAAATGTAATAAAAAGTTGATAATTTAATTGGACAATTCATTATTGCTTATTTATAGAGAGGCAACTTTGATTTTTTTTTAAGGGAAAATTAAATTTGTCTTTGTCGTGGAGGAAAGAGAGAAGGGAGGAAAGAGGGATGGGGAGGATAGAGAGACGGGAGGAAAGAGAGGTGGGAGGAAAGAGAGATGGGAGGAAAGAGAGAAAGGGAGGAAAGAGAGACGGGGAGGAAAGAGAGACGAGAGGAAAGAGACAGGGAGGAAAGAGAGACGGGACGAAAGAGAGATGGGAGGAAAAAGAGATGGGAGGAAAGAGAGATGGGAGGAAAGAGAGATGGGGAGGAAAGAGAGAAAGGGAGGAAAGAGAGACGGGAGGAAAGAGACGGGAGGAAGAGAGACGGGAAGAAAGAGAGGTGGGAGGAAAGGGAGACGGGAGGAAAGAGAAACACGAGGAAAGAGAGACGGGAGGAAAGAGAGACGGGAGGAAAGAGAGACGGGAAGAAAGAGAGACAGGAGGAAAGAGAGACGGGAAGAAAGAGAGACAGGAGGAAAGAGAGACAGGAGGAAAGAGAGATGGGACGAAAGAGAGATGGGAGGAAAGAGAGACGGAGGAAATTGAGAAAAAATAGTCCACTCACGTTATGAAATGCTCGGGACCGAGCCAATTCCCTTTTTAACACAAATCTTGTATCAGTGAATGTTATAATTGAAGAAGACTGGATGTATTTTTTAAAAAAAGGAGCGTATAATTCAAAATAAAAGCCATTCTTGACCTTGAAACTCGCTAAACTCAATTCTGAAATCTTTATGATCATGCATTATATTGTCTTTTTTCAGCTTAAGAGAAGTTGTTTGAAGACAGTTTCTCTCTTAAAAGTAAGTCCATCATTTAAAAAAGCATACACAAATGAACTTAATTCAATATAATATAGATTTCCTAACTGACACTAAATGAAAACCAAGCAAAATCAAGTATTTTCCATGATTCAATTTTATTATAAAACAATGCAGTACTGCCCTGCATGCATGTGATATGATCAATAGGCAAAACTGCCTTTTACAATCTATGTACATTATTCACCTCGTTTAAAAAATGCCCCATTTATAATAATAGTTCCATTTAATAGAGCACTTAAAGTGCTGTAAGAAGTTATAACTACCCCAGCTATAGCTGACCTACCCTGATAAGACACTCAGATAATTCAAGGAATTCTGCTAACCGAGCACTCATTTACTTCACCCGGATAGAGAGTAGCGAGTATACATGAATGCCTTGCCAAAGGACATTGGTGCTGCGGCAGGGTTTGAACCATATACCTTTTAATCCATAGTCCAGAGACATATCCACTAGTGCATGACCATATTGGGGAAAACTACCCCTTGGAAAATTTTGGACAATCATTCCCCAGAATTAGGGTTAAGAGTAGTTGTCCGAAAGGGGGTAGTTGTCCAAGAAAACCAATTATGAAGTTTCTCCATATCTGTTTCAAAAGAATTTGTAAGGCCTAGCACGGAAGCATATGAAAACTGACTAGCACCACACATAACAAAAAAATTGCATACAAACACAACGCACACCATTAGTGCACAATTATAGTCCACTCTCATTGTGATGAGGTTCTTTGGACCAAGCATTTCACTTGTTATAATGTCATGACCTTATACTTGATCATGAACACATAGGTGTGCACTCAACTTTTATAAAATGGGACCAGGCAAAATGCCTTGAAATGAAATCTCATATCCCTCTTGTGCTCATTATAATGGGAGTAGACTGTACTTGTGATTTGAGATTCACAAGGGCATTATGTAACAGCATATATGAGTAAACGCCCTTCTTGTCCTCAACAGACAGACTAGACAAACAAACTGGTCTGGCTCGTATGGGATATATAAACAAATGTCATTTTGAAGAGAGATAAAATAACTTGACGAGATGGTTGGTCCTATCCATATAAAAAATTTAGATCATAAATTTTGTACTGCTCATTGTACTCTAATAAGCAAATTTCAAAGCAAGTAGGATTATTTCCTTATTCTATAAGATTTTTATTGGAAGAAAATTGACAAAAAACGTCTTTTTTCACTATATAATTTGTAGTGAAATTAAAGTGCAATAAAAATCATTTTATTACAGAAAAGCACCCTTTAGTTTCCACTAAACATAGACTTCTTCAGTGACCTATGTTGCCAAACCAATTTCTTAAAGGAAAACAAGTTCATAACTATAATACTGTCAAGACATTACATACAATACACATGATATTCAAAGACATTTTTTATTTCCTTGGAATCACAGCTTCGTTATAATGAATACTTATTCAATACTTCAAGCAAATAGAAAAGTCATAATTACATATCATGATGCCAAATACAAACTTGTAAAATTAATCAGTATATTTTCCACAATGAACTGGTGTAAATGCTTTTCTTACACTATTCAAACAAATCTTTGGCACAAAAATCAGATTGGAATATTGAATATACATTTAACCCAAGAAAACATATGACTGGTACCAATGGACTTAATGGTGGTTTTGTGCTTTCAGTGTTATGTAACATAAAAGAGTGATTAATTGCAAATTTGAAACGACCATTCTGATTGATTCACAGTTAAACCTTTGTGCAAGAAGTCCATACAACAAGGATTTTCATTGGCTACTTTTGATTTGCAATTGATCATAACTCTTTATGTTACTGGTCTCAGGTCACATATATCTCGTAAACGTAGTTGCATTCAAAATATTTATGCAGTGACTTTGCAATTTCGTGAAGAAGTGAGTCTGACATTACAGGTCTCCTACAGCTGCAAACACAACAACATGTTCAAGTCATTAGAGATACTATCCCATTGCCATGCTGTGCTGAGGTGTTCGTTTTTAGGAATTTGAAAGAACGAGAAGGAGGAAGGATTAAGTCTCGATGCCCTCCTCCTCCATTTTTCTCTTCCATTCCTCCATCTCCTCTCTGTATGTCTCTGACAGCAATGATGCTTCCTCATTATATTGCTGTTGGGGATAGAGAGAACAAGAAAATTATGGAGCATGAATGGGAGGTGAGATTTAAAAAAAAAAGCAAACAAACGAGGGTGGGAGGAGAGGGCTACACAGACGAGAGAAAGAGGAAGGGTTTCATAGTAAACTCAATTCACAGAGCTGTATTAAAGGTAATCAAAACAAAAACAAACAAAATTTAAAAAAATCAAACACATTCATGATCTAAGAGATTTTTCCAGTCGCAGAGAAATCTTCCCTGGTGAGATACCACCGTTATTCACAAACTCTTAATTTTAGATTTCAAATACAATATCTAAATTTGAAAAGACCCAATATCAGACTTTGTTTAGAGTTATTCATATTTTATATAAACCTAGGTCCCACATTTCAATTAAAGGTGGTCCTGCACGAGCATTGCTAAGCTAAAACGAGGACTGAAGATGCGTTCTGTGTGCAAGCCGCCATATTGTTCCACGAATTATTCGCGAAGAGCATGGCTTAATTTGCATACGGTTTTATGCAAACACACGTCAGCCAATCGCGATCGCGCTGCATGTGAGTCCGATTAGCAGTTATTAGCGTACAATATATAAGTGTGTGTGTGTGTATAGAGCAATGTATCAGTGTTCGGATCTTCGCTACCTTCTCGCTTGCACAGCTCTCTCATGCATCCGAGCATGCGAGCAGTCGAATCAATGCCGATAACAAATTGGCTCATGACTTCGGCAATCGTTCGGGCATTCTAGCTTTCGGTTTTTGGACCACTGTGTAAGAGTCGCACATCGTTGGTATGAATGGGCAGCTTGCATAGTTCGTTACCGCGTACGTATTTTGAACTCCCTCTACACTATGAGGAACGTGCATCTTTAAGGGTAAATATACTATCCAAGCCAGAACTCACCTGTCTCTCATACTCTGGTAATGAATGCCATATAGAAGCGGCTTCTTTGAATATAACCTGCAGAAACAGAAAAACACTTTCAAATACTGTACTTGTTGAAATATTCGCAGTACATTAATTTTTGCGGATTTCGCGTGAAGATCGGCTGCCGCGAATTTAAAAATACGAAAAATATATGAGCAGGCTTTCTTATGCATGTCTTGAATGGGTTCAGTTGCATGCTCTTATTCATGCAGCACGAATTTAAGAACCTGCGATCGTGTTTTAAGGCCGCTCAGCGCGAAATAATTAATCGCGTAAAAATAACAGCAAATACACTATATCATTCATTATCATCCCGCTTAAAGGGGAAGTTCACCCTGGGTTTAAATTGGTTTTAGAAAATGCAGAAAAATAAAATAAAAATATGAGTGAAGGTTTGGAGAAAATAGACCAACAAATAATGAAGTTATGAATATTAGTCAGGGAGCCAGCTACAAATTTATTTACCCCATTTTCCCTAAAAGGTTTGACCCCTGAAAGTGATGTAGTTCAGTACAAGGATCGAGGAAATCGATGTCAGCTGCTGCGACAGTGGGGGACTCGGCCCCCAGACCCACTCAAAAAAACCGTTTTGGGACATTTATTTACCCCATCTTCCCCATGGACCAAATTTTGTCAGTGGGAAGTAGTATGAATGTACATTGCAAAAATATATTAGCTGACAAAAAATAGTGGGGGAAGTGCAGAACTGACAGCTTCAAAGACCCCCTCCCCATACTGCGCATGCGTCGGGAGCGATGTGCTCCGTGTATAATAGTGTGCATGATACATTGTTGTAGCTCTGTTTATAAAACATCGGGTAATACTCTGTTTATTTGTTTTTTTATAATTCATTTTCATACTTACTCTGTATTGCCTACGATTATTGATGACTTGCCTATTATTTGGGATTTGATCCCTTTATATGTATTTATTTGTTTATTTTAAGGGGGAAATCCCATTAACTGAGGTCTTAAATTCATCAGCCGATTGAAAATAATAGGAAGTTAATTAATTTTGGTTAAATACAATAGTCTCTGCAATGCAATGAATGTCTGGAATTATAAACTCGATGCCAGGAATATGTGGATATAGACTAGGCATATAGGCCCTATTCGTATACAGATCAAAGCTTTACTAGACCCCCCCCCCCCCCCCCCCCCGCTCACACATCTTTGAAGAAGAACGAAAATTCATAATATAATATACGCAATCAAAATGCAGCTCACTTGATATGGTGCAATTTATTTGTTACTTTACAATTATGATACGGTATATCGTACGAGGAAAGGAATGAGAAGAATCATGGACAAAATATGATCAAAAGGAATTGGATGGGTGTGTAAGACAGAAAGAGATATAAAAATATATAATATTTTATGCATGTAATAATGATGTAATGAAGAAAATGGAATAATCTTTGATTAGTTCCAAAATACTTACTTTCATATATTTTTATATGCCATTTTATTATTTCATGAGTCACTTTTCTTGGAAAGCATGTAGGAGTGGAGGAGGGGAGGCAACCAAATGGGTGTTTTGTGACAATTCTGAGTGCTTTTATATTATCAGGATGACTAATAATTTTTTTAAAGATCATTATTATCTTTCATTGTATTTCTTTCCCTCTTACAAACCCCTTATCTTTCCTGTCCGCTTTCTCTCATCTTTTGTTCGTGATTTTCCTTATTCACAAGTCATCTTCGTACGGAGGACTCATACACTCAGTATCTTCTATTCAAACGATGTAATATGAAACATGAAATCAAAGTCTGGAATTTCTGATACACTGTTCTTTTTCTCCTTTTTGTTAAATAATTGGAATTACATGACTGTACTTTAGAAAAAAAAAATAAAATGAAAAATATCATGGTCAATGTGGCTATGATATTGCATTTTCCCCTGAATTAAGAGATTAAAAAAGTAATGTTCCCATTGATAAATTTGATATCACTTTTCACATTTTGAAAACTATCTTGATAATTTTGTAGACAGTTGCACTAATTGAGTATCAAACAGTTGGAAGTTGGATGCAAAAAAAAAAAAAAAAAAAATGTACTGTACTACTAAAGTTTACATTCTAACATGACATGATATTCTTGTGGATTAATTTAACAGATACTGCTAATAACACAAGATATAAAACACGATAAACCCCTCTAAATAATTATGTAGGGGGCTTACTTTCAATCCTGGATTTGTCCCTGTTGTTGATCCAATATATAAGAAATAGAAGAAATTAAGGGGGGGGTCTGGCAATGTCGTTGATCTGCAAGATAGCCATAGGCCTAGATTTATCCATCTTATAGAAATTAAATGTGTATTCGAAACCTTCTTTGGCTCGAAAAGATTTTTGTATGTAATTAAAAAAAAAAAAAAAAGTGGAGTTGCACAGTCTATTACATTTATTACCCACTTCTCAGATCTCTGCTTATCGAAAAACTTCCCTTAAAAATAAATAAAATAAATTAGAGATCAAAGCCTATTGAACGGGCAAGTCACCTATAATCTAACTTACAAATAAGTCTAATATATTGAATCATCAGCAGAGAACAGAGGATTGCTATGTGTTTTATATATACCATGTATACAGAGAGATAACATGCACACCGTTATACGTGCGGCATACTGACCCGCGCGCATGCGCAGTATGGGGAGGGGGTCTTTGAAGCTGTCAGTTCTGCACTTCCCCCACTATTTTTGTCAGCTAATATATTTTTGCAATGTACATTCATACTACTTCCCACTGACAAAATTTGGTCCATGGGAAGATGGGGTAAATAAATGTCCCAAAACGGGTTTTTTGAGTGGGTCTGGGGGCCGAGTCCCCGCTGTGGCTCCAGCTGACATCGATTTCCTAGGTCACTGTACTAATGTACATCACTTCCAGGGGTCAAACTTTTTAGGGAAAATGGGGTAAATAAATTTGTAGCTGGCTCCCTGACTATATTCAAAGTTTTGATTCTGTGACGTCATGTGAGAGCAGTCCCCCTATGTGTTATGTAGTATAAATTCCATAAAGTGTCATTTTTTCAAAAGAAAATGAATTATGTCATCTGTGCGGCCGATATATCATCAAACATATGTTCATATAACTGCCTCTATCAAATTGACCCATTCCTTTATCAAGAACCATGAAAAAAGACAAATTTATGGAATTTACATACACAACACATGGGAGAGCTGCTCGCACATGACGTCACAAAATCAAAACTTTACATATTCATAACTTCGCTATATTTGGTCGATTTTCTTCGAACTTTTAATAATATTTTTCTTTTATTTTTCTGCATTTTTTAAAATGAATAAAATTCCAGGGTGAACTTCCCCTTTAAAGGGGAAGTTCACCCTGGAATTTAATTGCTTTGCAAAAATGCAGAACAATAAAAGAAAAATATGAGTGAAGGTTTGAAGAAAATCCATCAAGGAATTAAAAAGTTATGGACTATTGAAATTTTGATTTTGTGACGTCACTTGCGAGCTGCTCTCTCATTGTATTGTGTATGTAAATCAATATACTAGTCCTTTTTTCATAGTTCTTGATGAAGGAATGGGTCTATACCATAGAGGCATATATATTAACATATTTTTGATGATATATCAACAGCATAGGTGAAACTATTGATATTCTTTTGAAAAAATGGCAATTTATGGAATTTACATTACACAACATATGGGACAGCAGCTCGCAAGTGACATCACAAAATCAAAACTTCAATATGTCATAACTTCATTATTCTTTGGTGGACTTTCTTCAAACCTTCACTCATATTTTTCTTTTATTTTTCTGCATTTTAACAAAGCAATTAAATTCCAGGGTGAACTTCCCCTTTAATGGCCAACTCAACATCTGTCATCAAAGAATGTCAGCTATGAATTATCTTATATAATCTTTTGGTCTTCATCCCAAAGAATTATAAAGGGATCTTGGGGTGTGTGTTTTGACAAAAGTATGACCAATAAACAACCATATTTACATAACCATAAAAATGAAGAGCAAATCTACAATTTACAACAAAAATTTCTTAGTGATCTGTTATAATACAAGCAGATATTTAGTTTGATCTATTTTGTGACACATGCTTTGTGGGGTTTTAAAGCACCGATAAATTTCCACTTTCTATTAAATTATTATGCCAATTATGTATGAACGTTTTGCACTAAATCATGGTTGCAAAAAAATGTAGAAGAGAGGGGGGCATTATTATGCACCCCCTCCCCCTCTTTCCTGTTCTAGCATATCTTGTGCCCAATCTAAAGGTTTCACTTGCTTACCCGCACTTCTTCTCTTGTTTTGCCTCCAGTAGCCTGTTGGTTAAAATGAGCTTTGATAAAGAGAGAGTATCCAGTCGGTGGCCTTTTGGGTTTGTTTAGTTTCTTCAATTCCTAGTATAAAGAAAATTATAATTGCATTTCAATTAGGCAATCCCCCAAGAAAGGCGGAAGAGGAGAAGATAAAGTTTTGCTAGCCAAGGTACCAGAAGTCAGGGGGAAAAAATGGAAAATGGGTGACCAGGTACACCTGCATTGGCATATCTGAATGTGGTCAGAAGGTTTATATCTACTTGGTCTAACAGCATTTGTCCAATTCTCTCTTTGTTTAAATACCACCTGGGTGAAACCGAATTGGTCAAATTTCCATTTGGTCAGATACAAACTTGGTCTAATGACCACTTGGTCTAATCGCAAATTTGTCTAATAGCCATATTGTCTAATTCACAAATTATTATCAATTTGTTACTGAAATTGACCAAGTGGACATAAGACAAAATGGACATAAGACGAAATGAGAATTAGACAAAATGGTAAATAGGCAAAGTGGCTATCAGACCAAATGGTAATTTGACAAACTGGTTGTAGATGAAATGGAATTAGACCATGTGGGATGAAACCAAAAGGGCATTAGTCGTAGTAGGTTTAGAGCAAATGACAATTTACCGTGAGACAAGGACTCAACAACAAAAACAGCTCACTTACAGACACATAAGACTGTAGTGTATGAAGGGCAATTGTGAATAAAGATGATTCATGGTTATTATCATTAGGC
The DNA here is from genome assembly GCA_940671915.1 of Paracentrotus lividus. Classification (NCBI taxonomy): domain Eukaryota; kingdom Metazoa; phylum Echinodermata; class Echinoidea; order Camarodonta; family Echinidae; genus Paracentrotus; species Paracentrotus lividus. Next base: position 10,080,124 of record CALNVZ010003433.1, read on the forward strand.
TATGACAAAGCAAGTCAAGTACAAGCGATAGTTGGAATACAATCAAAGGGGTCTTTTACAAAGACTTTTTAGCCAGTAGGTGCTATATTATCCCCCAAAGAAATTTTGTGGCATTTATGAAAGTACTTTTGATTTTTGGTGAACTTAACACAGTTTTCTGGGTTTACAACGAATCCATGGAATTTAATTCAAATCAAAAGTGAAAACATATCCCTTTTACCATATCTTATATACTGGTAATAAAGTTGAGGATTTCTCTTACGGCTTTTTGTCTGCGTTTTGCTCTCTTTTGTCTTTTATCTCTATCCTGCTCCATCAATGTATCAAGTTGCTCGTCTGTTAATCTTGATCTGTATTGTTCCATTTCTTCCATATATTTTTCTCTTCTGGTCTCAAAGTCTGACCTGTAAACCTGTAGCACACAAAAGATAATAAAGAGAAATACATCATGACAGACTTATTGATTGATAAATTGATTTATCAAATCATTTAATCTTTATTTAACCAGAATATCGCTTAATGGTTGGAGGCAATCGACCAACTTGTGTTCAATGAGTTAAACGTCACAGCTGATTGCAATGTACACTGTTGAAATCATTTGATTGCAATGAACCGTGATATTGGACTCGGCCAAGACTACTGCTTTTAATCCCACTTGAGTGATTAAAGGAAAGGGTATGACAATTACTCAATTAAAAGTTATCATACCTCTTTGTGTTGGTTTCAAAACAAGAAACATGATTGTGAAATCCTACCGCAATTGATTAAATATACATTCATTTTAGCGACAACTCTTTACAAGACAGTCTAAGGAATTATTGAATGTTGATTTTTTAAAATCCTTCATTAACCCATTGAGGACCGAGCCCCAACATATTCGGGCTGTGATCTATGGGAAATGTGTGTTGTAGCCAAATCAGCTCGTCTCCAACAGGTTAATTTAACCTATTTTGTCAATATTTTATACTACCCCAAAGGATTAGCCCTGACAGGCCAATGCCCTTTGCTAATCTCCCACATCCACCATTCTTCACCTTTCTCTCGTTTAAACATAATGTTAACTTTTAATACATTGGTAATTTTATATTGTTTGATTTGTATTATTTCTCTTGTGTATGCTTTTTTAAGAGATGTGAAATAAAATTGAATTGAATTGAATTGAATATTTTGTCACTTGAACTGGTTTTCACAGGACACACAAACATTTTCATGTTAGAATGTAGATGTCCAACAGTTGATTTTTATGCGGCAAAGAGATTTTGCCGCATAAAATTTTTTTTTGCTGCATGACAGAAGACTGTTGAATATATAGATCTACATTCTACCCTTTGACAAATGATCTTCAGCGTGAACAATCATTACCTCTTTTTGATGTTCAGACATATCCTTCCACATAGCTGCTATCCTCTTGGTCACTTCAGTCACACTCATACCTGCAAAAAAAGTGAGCATTAATACAAAAATTAAAAAATGTAATTGTATACAATTGGCCCTACATCCTACATATTTGTAACATAACACTAGTGGGATAAAAAGAAGTTTCATTACAAATTCCTGATGTCAGAACATCAATTGATTTGTTGCATATCCTAGTTTCAGAGCATTTGGCAAATTGTTATTCTCACACTACTTAAAGTTGAATTAAGAAGGGGATGAATTTCTATTAAATTGGGTTCTACAGATAATAGCATATATAAGTTGTTCAAACAGATAGCATATCACAAAAATCCTATGGCTTCTCAATATTCTGGTTTGATAGTTCATGAAATTAGCCTCCTGCCTGGGCGCGAAAGACTATAGTGTACTCTAGTACACTCTGAGGGTGACGTCACGGCCGGGTATTGTGTATAACGTGCCTGGATGTTGAATACAGAATGATGTGCAGATAGAGTTAGATGATTTTACAAATTTTTTTCAAGGAAGTCAATTCAAATAATTAAGGATCAAATGTACAAATCTTTACTATCCTTATATAAACAAGAGTATGAATAACGATTTCCAAGTCTTAAATTGTAAAGTATTATTGCAAACAATGAGTTATTTATTGATATTTTCACTATTTTATATATTTTTTAACTCCGAGTATACGACCGAGTTCTGTGAGGTGACGTACATTGTAGATCCGGTCGCTCACACAGTGCACACGCAGCTTGAGCAGCTTGTTCCGTATACGTGTGTATTGTGTAGTTTTATTATTGTGTGTTGCTTCGCTGTATACTATATTGTGCATGTCTGTGGCATGCTTATGATGATTTCGTTATTCCTTGTTGACAAGTATTCAAGATCAAATGAGTGAAGTTTGGATCAAAATGACCTTTCTATGAATTTCGAAGACATATAATGAAAGATGATGAAGCAAACTCACAAAGAATTTGATAAACAATTCTACTTACTTACTTCGAGGCCTATACCGACTGATTTTCGTTTAAATTGTAAGGCCAAACCGAATTCATGAGACAGTATTATTTGCAAAGTGAAGCGCAAAAGCGAACACTTAGCACATTTACATGAAACTAGCTAGCCAGGCCAACCGCGCCGGCGGCAAGCGCAGACCGATTCCGCTAGCGACTTGGTTTTTCAAGAGCCGGCCGCATCACACGCGGAAGAATATCTTACAATAACTCGAACGATTAGCGTCCGCTACGTGATTGACCGGTGAGCATATCTCGATTAAATTTCTTATTATTTCTCTTGAAATTAACCTATAGGTCTATCGTATCATTTAGAGGGCAGTTACATATTTTGGAGAATGAGTATGTTCATAAATCTACTTTTATAAGCATTTACGTTTCGCAAATTGATCAACTGCACACCACAACTAGCTGATTTCCATACCGTAACACTAGACAGTCAGTATTTATTGACTTGTTTCGCCACGGTCCTCGTCTTAAAATGCTACAAATAAGAATATTCTAACAATGTAGAGGCATATTATTGACTGTATGACATTGCTTCTTTTTTATTTCTGTTTTAAAATCATTCACATAAACTTAATAACGATAAAATAAAAGTTCTGACACACAAGTAGATTCATATAAAATGTGTTAGTCTGTACACACGGCATGCCTTGTGTTTACTTCGCCAAGACCGAATTCCCGTTTGTGACGTCGACGGAGAGAACACTAGTGTTAGTACGCATCCCCGGGGAGCGAACTCGGAAAATATGGGTAGGGGTACATCGTTAAAATTCACTATCCTGAACTTATTTTGGGGTTTGAAACGCCACTCAGTATTTTTGGGGGGTTGTAAGGATGCTATTAATATAAATATCTCAATATTTGGGATCGTCTTCTTAATTCAACTTTAACCCATTCACAAAAGCATATTTAAATGGGTTCTTTTATCAACTTTTATTCTTTTATCGGTATTTCTTTACACTACAACTAACTTTTTAAAAAAAAGTGAATGCTCCTCAATTGAATCATTATTGCAATTTTTTAAAACATTGATTTTGATCAGGTCAAAGCATCGCTGATATAAATATTTTGATGTTTTATTGTTTTTAATTAATTCCTTGTGGCAAATACCTTTGCGCAGAAACAGTCTATTTATACAAATCACAAAATGGGGGCAATAGTCATGAATGGGTTTGAAGAAAAAAAAACCCTCTTTCTTACTGGGCTCCATTGCTACTATCTTTGGTCTCTGTTCCAAAGCAAATTGGAAGAAGCTTGTGAGAGGTCTCTTGGGTTTAGCTGGGATGTCTTGAGAGAAGTCCCTGGTCTCATGTATCCATGGTAACGTCTGCTGACTACTGCCGAGTAGACCAGATCTTGTCACACTGTAAGTAGAGAGATAGAGAGATTTAACCGATATAAGCACACATTAGTCGTAACATTCTTTTTTAAATATAGTTAGCTGTCTCAATCTTTAATATGAATTTAAATAAAATCAAGTATGGTTATAATTGAAATGTAGATTTTAAAAATGAATAAATAAATCAATAAAAACGATGGACAGAGAGTTGAGAGCTGAAACACATAGAGGTCTGGGCCTACAAACTCCCAGGCTTTTTATGTTTCCAAATGAGTGATCTGCTAAAAATTAAAATAACAGGACTTTGAGAAAAATTATGTTTGATCAGTCCCCCAAAATCAAACATTCGACATGTTTATTATCTATATAAGAATGCCAACACACACAAACACATTCAGTATTGACTACACACACGCACAACGTCACTGATGTCCGACTAACTTTAGATCTAACGTTACACCAGAAAAAGACGGAATCATGAAACATCAAACAGCAAGAATAGTAAAAGAAACATCCAAATACCAAGTTATTGAATAATGGCAGATAAAAAATATATTTTGGTAATAAATTAGTAATCAATTATGAAATTCAAAATCAAGTTGACTTCTGAAAAACTGTCACTTCAAGTTCAAGTTCAAGTCACGCGTGGAGTGGAGCCGTTATGAACTTACCGAGACTAGCATAGACGGGACTACGTACGAAACATCAACACAGTCGTACTCAAAGAATTGAGCAAATAACGATATGAATAAAACATGGAAAATTCACTTACCGAATTGTTTCCAATCTTCTTCTCCTTATTTCCTTTCCTTGAGCACTGCTCCCTTATGTCCTCAAAGTAGTAAATTTTAGTATTCAACCGCTATATCGTACATCTTTGCCACGATTCCACTGACCGAAGAGAACAAGTAATTCAATTGGCGGGATAAATTGTGCTGCCCTCTTTTGTCGAAGGTTGCATTTCGACGATGTTCCCGTCACGAGTCGAATGTGACATGGCAACAGTAGTTACCTTGTTTGTTTAATTCGTTGTTAGGATGATTAGCTTTGATTCACTCGCGAATAGAATGAAAAAAATAATAACTAAATAAAAAATAGTAGGGCCTAGTAATAATAAAAAATAATATAATATTAACAAAAGTTTTGTTTATTGTTTTTAAAGCTATATATGAGGTAAGAGGCCTGGTGATTTCTAATTTTTAAAAGTGAAGGGGCTGGGTCACAAGTGGGGGGGGGGGTGGGCTGAACAAGCTAAAAATCGTGAATGTATAGTAACTTTTGTGTTTTGTACATGTTTGCTGAGAAAAGTTGGCTGAACCCCCCTCCCGCCCCCTCATTATAAATACTATAATGATCTTTTTTTTTGCTTTTAGTTTTTTCATTTTCATGTTTGTTTATTTGTTTGTTTTTGTTTTATTGTTTATTTATTTCATTATTTATTTATTTTATTTTTATTTTTATTTATTTTTTTTTTTATTTTTTTAATTTTATTTATTATTATATTATTATTATTATTATTTTTTTTTTTTTGGGGGGGGGATAAGTCCAAATCTATCCAAGATTTACTAGGGCAATTGTAGGCCTAAATTTCCTGCCCCCATTTTCCCCTCCCAATGAATGGCTTAGATGTATGTACTTTGTTAAAAGAAAATAAATAAATAAACAGAGACAAAGACAGTTAGATGTACTTCAATTCAAGTTTAATTTATTTACAAACACTGAAGAAATACAGATTATAAGGAATTTAAAAGCAAAGACAAAGTAAACAAGACTAAGCTCCTCCGGCCCCCTAAAAAAAAAGTCTAACAAAAAAAAACAAAAAAAAAAAAAGGCTAAGCTGCGGGCCCATGACAAAAATATCTCGTCCCGCCCCCCCCCTTCCACCCCTAAAGAAAAAAAAAAAAAAAGACCATGCAACTCCTCCGGGCCCCTGACAAAAATATCTCGTCCAGCCCCCCCCCCCTCTCCACCCCTAAAGAAAAAAAAGGAAAAAAAAAAAAAAAAAAAAAAAAAGGCTAAGCTCCTTCGGCCCATGACAAAAATATCTCGTCCAGCCCCCCCAAAAAAAAGTTCAAGGAAAAAAAGGGGGATTGACAGCAGGCCCGATTTAGGCACTCAATCCTACCCCTATGGCCGATACACGATGACCTTATATGATGTGCCGAGGGGCGGGGAAAAAAAACATCTCTCCATTTTTTTTTTTTTTTTTTTTTTTTTTTTTTCTCAAGTGTGGAAGGTAGTTAACATTTGCTTATTTTACACATGTTACATAACACACCTCTCGCATAATCGTGATCGCGATCGCAGGCACTCTATCTAGCTAGCTCTATATTTCCATTTCATTTTTTTCTCAAAGCGACCATAACGAAATCGAGTGGCAGAAAAAATCGGGAAGACTGCCTGAAAATCGGTGATTTTTGCTCTCATTTCACCTTTTAGTTCAGTTAAGCATTGTCAGAGATTAGTTTTATTTAAATAAATATTTAAGTGCACATTGACTCCCAATTTAAACTTATAGGGATAAAAGTGTAAATTTAGGTTAGAAATTAATTTTTGTAACCACGCCAGAGTCACGTAGAGTCGGAGGCACGAGTTTGATATATCAAACGAGTGTAGTGCATGAGTGGTTCAAGTCGTCATTTTGTCTTCGCATGCCTTCGAATATTTGTCTGTTAAATTGTTATCAAACGTTAGTCTTTAAACTAATATCTCGCCAAAAATACTGACCTGCCAACTAGTTTATTAAAAGCAAATCACAAACGAGTGAATATTTAATGAGTCTAGACCTTGTTTTTGTTGACTGTTGTACCTGTTCAGTCAGAGCCTCAGACGGTCTACAAAAATGAACATATCTTTCAAATTCAACATGTGGGACTGAGTGATATGCTAGTTTTCAACAACTCCCATTCGCACACCAACTCTCTCAGAATTTAATTGGAAATGTTATCAAAATAATTCTCAATCTCACCTGATGCTCCAGATCCTACATTTCTGTGAGAAAACACGGGAAAAAGCCCCGAAACTAGCAGCCATGTCGAAGTTTTCGCGCCAGTGTTAATTCAATTTTTCCTCTTTTTTTTTTAAAAGTAAGGTGTGATAGAAGAGAAAATGAAAAATGAAAACAAAACACAATCCATCATGGGCCATATCGTGACTTTTTTAGGGCGAGATTCTTTTTTGTTCACAGCTTCCTTTCTGAAAACATGCAGTTTGGAAGTGGTAGAGAATTTGACAAATTATTATTATATCCATTATATCTTCAAATTGGTCACAAGTAATAATTTAAAGAGATTGAGATGTTAGAGAAGGACTGATCACTGACTTCTTTTTGCAAAAGCTTTCCTTCTAGATAAGGCTTAAACAGGGGCTGCGGGGCGTTATTGAAAGTGAGGGGGCCGAACAGACTAAAAATCACAAATATATGATAATTTTTGTGTTTTGTACACGTTTGCTGAAAAAAAGTGTGGGCTGAAGCCCCCCCCCCCTCCAAAGCCCCTGTTAAAAACAAAAAACAAACAAAAAATCCCCATATTTCTTAGTATTTGGCTTTAGTGAATGGAGACAAACCTAAGAAACATATTGGTAAAGTTTTCATTTACTACATTTAATTTTATAAGTATACCTATGATATTATAATTAAAGGGGAATGAACCCTTTAGAGAAATTTGGTTTCAGTGAATGGAGACAAACCTAAGAAACATATTGGTAAAGTTTTCAGAAAAAATCAGGCAATGAAAAAGAGAGGTATGAATTTTTAGAAATAAATATTAGTTTATGATATTGAGATCCTTTAACTGACAACACAAACATGATGTGTGATGTAGGCTAATGTAGGGAGAATGTCCCTTGTTCTATTGCGCACATTTTACTAAAATTATCTCTTTTCCCAATTCTAAAGGTAGAATAGAGAATATTTTTATGGAATGATATCTCAAACACATGCACACAAAATCTGTTGAATGGGAATAAAATAACACTTTGAATAGTTTTTATGCACACCATATTGGGAGTTCTACCTGTATGACACCACACACACACACACACACACAGTGACCGTGCTTCCAATGGGAGATTTTGTATATCATAAGAGATCTCAACTTTCAAATACTCAGAATTATTTTATCTAAAATTTTTTATCTGAATAGTTTTTCTGCATCCAGAGTAACCTCACTGTCTATAAAGCTTCATTCTCCTTTTTCTTTTTCATTTTCACAAAAATTATGTACACATACACTCCTTACACCATATCACATATCTCAACCATGACACAGTTATGCATGTGAATAGTTATAAAGACATTTTAATACCAGAATACCATAAATATTACAATTTTCATTTTGATATAAATATATTCAAATTTTATTCAAAACACTTTAATTCATTTGTTATCTCAATCAAAACATTAAATATTAAGCAATGATGATGATGATGATGAAGACAAAGACAAATATCTTTGTATCTTGATTATCAATAAATCATCAGAACACAGTAAACATGACTCGCTTTATAAAGCAGTGTTTTTGCGAATGATATATATAGAAGCAAAAGAGAGTTCTATTCTACTCTAAACATACTATGAAATTGAATTGCTTTTAAAATGAATACACCGATATATGAATACCAATGCTATACGTTTATACTTCATGTTGGAGCATTTAATACTATTGATAGCAACAATAACTAGCCTTTTGTTGAATAATTGGTCTAGATGCAAGTTTACCGTTTACTTTTATAAAATAATTTTGTATTATCAATAAAGAAGCACACCGAGTACACTACTCTTTTTCTTTAACATGTGAACTATGTAATATTCTCTACGTAATATACAATAGTTAATGATATATTTTCTCTGCAGCCATTCAGAATATTGTAATCTATTGTTTTAGTCTTCAGTTAGTAATACATATAATTTCCAACATTACTTTATTATTACGATTGAACGTTTTTAAAAATGAGCTTAACTTACAATGTACTGTAAATGTATTGAACGTTTGTAAAATGAACATAAAAACACTATAAAATACACTGCATTTCCAGGCTCATTTTCAGAACACTATCATACCATAAACCTTTTTTCAAATTTTCCAACATATTATTAAACCTTATTACCATAAACATTTTTTTTATAATACCTTAGTCCACTAAGAAGAACTTATAGAATATATATATATGCATACTTGTACTTTAATTGTTCTTCCACTTTGTTATCTACATGTACTATCATATATTCCAAACAGTTTAAAATAAAAATCTTTAAAAATCAAGTTTAATCAGTACAGTGTAATACAATATAAAATAAATTGTTATGAATTGTTAATATACATTTGTATGTTGAAAATATGCAATGTATCAAAATAGTTATCTTTGGCTGAGGCTTTCATAAGTAGTATAAATTGGAATGAAGCATTATTTCAAAGGAAGGAGAAAGACAGTGGGGAAGTACAAATTTTTGAAGTATAAGTATAAAAATTCAATATGTCTTCTTGCTAAGTTATATAGGGAAGAGCGGGGTTATATGGAACATTTTTCACAAAAATGGCCGTAAAACTAAAACAGATTTATTTCAAGAAACAATAAACAATCAGCTTGAGTGTATATATGTATGGGACAAATGCACCCCATAAAATTCTTAAACTTAGAGATGGTTCCGGAAAAAAATCCATCTTCAACAAGACCATGTCAAGTGTTCCAACTAACCCCATACACGGGGTTATGTAGTTGGAACAAGGTATGGGATAAGTTGAAACATTGTGAGTGGTATCTTTAGAATTCTATTTAAACTACCTACAACATTATTGCATGGGTTCAGCTAATTTGCTTTATTGATTCCAATTAAAATATTAAAGATTGGTGTTCAATTTTTTTTTTAACTTCATGTTTTATTACACTTGATACCATTCACTCACATAAAGATATTCTGAAGTCCTGTGAAGTATCACTCTGCAGTATATTTTGTTTAAATCAAAATAAAATTGTCCAATGTGCACTAATATACATGTATAGGAATATTTTGAAACACTTCATTGAATTATATGATTTTTATTTTTTTATTCAGCTGAAACCTATTTACTTAGTACATGTTCCAACTAACCCCGTTCAAAATGTTCCAACTTACCCCAGAGGCCCATTTGACATTTGTAAGCTTACAGTACAAAAGAGGGACAACAACATGCCATATATTAACCTTGTTTTGTAGCTTGGTATAGGCCCTAAGTATTTTTTATACTCAAAAACTGGCCAACTTAATTTATGATCTTTTCTGAGATAATAAAATATTTGTAAGAATGACAAAATTTACTCAGAAGGTGAAAAAACAAACTTTCGTTCTAACTTCACGAGGCTTGAAGCATGTCTGCTGTCTAAAATGTGGTTGATGGCAGTTGCTAATAGCGACAACCTGAGGGTAGATTTGCATAAATATATTTATAGCCGTTAAAGAAAATTACAATGTTTCAACTAACCCCGTGTTCCAACTAACCCCACTCTCCCCTATATTTCAAAATGTAAAAATTACACAATAGAATATACAGTGGTGGCCAAAATTATTAGAACACCAAGCATATTTAAATGTTTTTAGTAATTTTCATTCAGTTTACAATTTAACTACATATAAAACGGTTGGAATGTCTCCGAATATCATCATTATGCTTTAAAAACTAAATAACAAAGCCATGCGTTGGGAATTCGCCCCCAAGTCGCCCCTTTTTATGTTACACCACCGATTGAAAAATCGGTCTTAAATATAACAAACATTGTTCTGTCCTGTGTGCTCAGTGATTGATCATTATTCCCCCATAATCCTATTTATATTTGTCCATGTTAAGAAGGGCATTAATAAAATCATGATGGCTTTCAGTAGAAAATTTGCAGATCTTTTCTTTAGATTTATTTCACCTTACCACTCCGTACATGTAAGTGCGTTCAAATCACAATTGGTTGCAACTATGGCAGGCTATTGTATACTGTGTTTATACATATCCATCTTATTGAACTGATCATCAAGTGCTGAAAGCCAGGGAGATATCAACTTTGTGTTAAGTATATGAGTTTGTGCCCTTCTGGCTCTCAGCGAATGATCTATGTTGAGAGTCAGAAAGCCAGTTATCCTGTGACCTACTGTATCACTTAATGATCTCTTTGCTCCAAAACAGACAATATCCCTCCTGGCCATATAAATGTATGTATCTCAACTTCTCCGTCATTCAGAATACAATACTATAATATGATGTAAAAAATTATATTTAATTCTTATATACTACTAATAAAAATACTTTCCTTATTAAATAGCACCTGATTAGGCATCTACATGTAGATGCATGTCTTATACATTTATAGCAATGGTGAAACAATTATCAAAAAGGCATTAAATGAGTTACAACATAACAGCATAATACTGAATGTGAGAGTACTGCAAGTCTCTTATTTTCTTTTTTTCAACTTAGTATGCTCTAAACTTATGTCTTTAAAGCTATCATTTTGAAGATTGTTAGCAGTTTCTGTGACCTTTTTCTCACGATTTCAGGCACTGCTATTTTAAGGATTTAGTACAAGATATAATACTGACAATTTAGCAAGTAAACAATGCTGGTGAAATAAAATCATGAAATATTTGGTGTTTACACAAAAACAAGCACCAGTGAACACCTTTAAAAAAAAATTAAAATTCCAGATTTTTAGTTTCCGGATAACAATCTGTAATACATGTGCGAAAATATATTGCATCCAGGACCAAGTTGGTGGAATTATGATAACACTTGAAATCTATTGTTATTTTCTCACTTTGTAAGACTGGTTTCGATATCAGACTTTGGTATTCAATTTTCAGAGACCACAATATTATCATATTGTGTTTCAAAGGCTGAGGATTTGGCTGTAAATAATAATTATAATTGCTACTTTGCTTATAAATATTTTACAAGTCACTTCATGACATGAAAACTTATCTTTGGTAGAATTCTCAATGCTCAAAAGGTAGCCTTGACACAAAAATAGTGACAAAGGTCAAATAATGGTCAAATCACACACCCCTCAAATTCTAGGGATTCACTACAACAATTTGTGAATGGTTCGGTACTTAATAACAATGAACATTAATGTTGTGAGGTTTCATTTACAAATGAGTTGCATTTTGAAGCATTAAATACTGCATATTAATACAATCACACAAAGAGTGGCATGTCATAGCCAAACATATGAAAATCAGGTTCATAAATATTGTAAAGGTCTTTCAGCAACTTTGTTGGAACCTGTGAATAGTACTTTTTTAATAGCTCTGCATCCGTGCTTTTGCGGGGTGGCCCTTTCCCGTAATCCGTTTCATTCCATATGCCGATTCTCTTCAGCACAAATGGAATATCATCGCTTGCGTCTTCTAATCGGCCAATGATGTCAAAGTTAATTTCACAAGGCATGTTCTGCATGTAAATAGGTTTCCAGTGTGGGTTGACTCTGTTTTCAGCAGATTCAACAATATACGAGATAAACTCTGTAAAGGTCACATTAAGGCTTGAGCTCTCAGAATCCAAACCTGTCCGATATTGTTTGATTATCCTCCGTGCTAGACTGGCAAAAACTGTATTTTTGTGATCCACAAACTTGTCCCTGTAACCGGAAAGTATCCGCGACAGTGGATTTCTCACAAAAATGAATTTGGTATAAGATTCAAGGAGCTCTTTCACATGTTCATCACTAAACTTAGGCATCCACTGAAGGGCTTTGTGAGAGTACAGTTTCTGATTTGGCACGTTTAAGAATCCCTCCAAGTCCTGCACTATCACCCGCTCCCAATTGGTAGAGCCCACTTTGTACACAATACTGTAGATAAAGCGGAACTTATCATTCACGATTAGGGAGCGCAACTGGTTCTTGTGAGAGGCAAGGTAAGCAGTGTCTCTGACTGTCCGGTTGTAGAGGGACTGACAGACTTTTCTCAGTCTGAGTTTCCGTTCTGCTTGGATTGTTTCCGTAAGTGTAAACCAGTCCTCCTGCAGATAAGATTAAAGCTATGAATAATTGAACATGAAAGAGGAATTCTGTTTTAGCAACATGTTTGATACTCTTATTTCCATTTCAATTTACAAATAACAGGAGTTGCCAATGATGTTTATGTCAATCTATAAAATTGTCAAAATTTGATAATATGCATAAATCATTTGAAAGAGATATAATATAGCTTCATTTGCTCTCAAGATACAATGTACAGTATCATATATGAGTCTGTACATGTTCACAATATGGTAGAGATAGGATTAAACAAAATAGAAATTAACAAAATGTGATTAGATCTAGTCAAGATTAATTTTCAATAAATGTAATTAAACCAAAATTAATGGCAATACTCACAGACAAAATGGGAATAACCTAAGTGTAATTAGAATTAACAGAATTAGACCAAATCTCAATATTCAAAATAGATTAGAATCATTAGTCAACTAAAAGGAATGAGACAAAATTGACTGATATTAATTGATTGACTGATGTGACTGATATTATTCTGGTAAATAGTGTTGGGTAAGAAATCTATAAATCTATAAGAAGAATTTCATTTGGGGAAACAATGGTACTTTTGTGTTGTTATAAAAGAATGCATAAAAGATTATTATTTAAGTGAAAAAAACAATATTAAATCCATATATATGTCAAGTGTTCTTTGGAAAAAAATAAATGAAATGCAATGAAATATAGACAAATTGCCCTATATCAACATTGAAATAAACCATATTTGGATAATACAAGGGATTAAATTAGAACATACATCTAGGAATCTTTCATTCTCTTCTGTAACCAGATCAAATCTCACATCTTCTTGGTTCAAATATTTCTCTTTTATCAGTCTCCTCTGTCTGTCATGGCCAAGGTCTGGTAAATGAGAAAGAGAGAGAGAGAGAGAGAGGGGGGGGGGGGGGGAAAGAGTGAAATACTTCATAAATAAATATACTATTATTGAAGGTCATCATTAAAATAAAACTGTCAGAATTCACCATATATGATAACATTGTAATATGTTTTAAGCTGGAAAAGAAGATAGAAAAGATCAATGCCCTGTATGTTGATGTCTGCACTTCTGGTAATGACTTTCCCTTTGTTAGTGGGCCGTGGGATAGAAACTTTTTCACTTTCATTTGTGCCAGTTTGTCCAAGGTAGTATGTAGAGATGTTCTTCTATAATATGCAAAAGAAGCAAACTATTTGAAAAGAAAAGTTTCCAAATTTTACTCTGAAGGAAAAGCTGTGATTTTAAACATTTCAATACGGCGAAAGCTTGAGACATGACATGAAGCCCTATGATAATATGATGATGATGATATCACAACTTCTGGTCATGACTGAAAGAAAATATATAATTAGATAATAGCGTAGCCACTATAGCACTCTACTATGCTTTAAAAAAAATGTAAAATACATGTAGCTTCAACAATGGTACACATGTACATGTAGAAAAAAAAAAAAAAATAATTAAAAGCTTCTGAAAATAAGTGAGTCTTCAAACCAAATTTTCAAGATATCAATGGATGAGGCTTTCTTATTCAAACAAATTTAAATATACATTTCTTAGTACAGGTACATTAGAAAGATAAATTGAGAATAGAGTTAGGGACAAATTTTCAAGATTTTGATCATAATATGTTTGTATGAACATATACTGGCCAACTCAGCCCTGCCCCACAACCCCACCCTAAACCCTAAACCTAACAGGGACGAGTTGGCCAGTGTGGGTCGAGGTGGCCGACACCCAGCAACGACAACCAATCTGCCATGTATATCAATTTTTCAGAATAAATTTATTTTGATTTGGAATTCCTGGTAATAGCCTTAGGCCCGTATTCACAAAGATGTCCTAAAGTTAAGCCAAGCTTAAATCTGTGGTTTAACTATATGACTAGCAAAATGGGATACAATCTTGAAAAGTAAATGTTCCATTTATCAGAATTGTTGGTACTTAAAACTATTAAAACCGGCATGGGAATGATAAGTACAAAGGTTTTCCTTACCACTACAGCACGATTCCAGAATCCAGTTAACGTGTAAGGAACATTACAAAGTAGATATATTTGCGTTTGGCATTCCTAGTTACAGTAGTGGACTGCATCACGGATGACATTCTCCAAGAAGACCTTCAATACCCCTGGTGTCTCTTCGTAGATAAGACCAGAGATCCTGTTCACGCCACCCCTCCTGTCAAGTCCCATTTTGCTACCCACATCTACATGTAAACCACAGATTTAAGCTAGGCTAACTTTAGGACACCTTTGTGAATACGGGCCTCAACATTTGGTCTTTATTCTTTACAGTCTTACCATGCAGAAATGAGATTATACTATTTATGATGAAGTATCCAACTATCCCATATGCCAGCGGAGGGAGTAACCTTTTTATTTTGATCTTCATTGCTGTCCTGTCTGTGAGTTCTCTAAAAAAAAAAAAATGTATAATATAGTCTATATGATTTATCCATTTGACAAAAAATAAATTGTGTCAGGGATTCACTGCGGTGAAGCTGGAAAAAATGAATAAGAATAAATGCAAATAAGACTTGGTTCTTCCTTTCAAATTTTTCTGAAGCCCAGAGAAGGGGAGAATCCCCCCCCCTCCCTGTAGTTCATATAAGCTTACATGTAGGTCTAGTCTATTTAAATTTAATCAATTAGGCCTACAAAGAAAAGGGGTGAAATGAACTGATCAAAACTGTCGTGCTTTATGCTTTAGGTCCTAACTTTTATAGAGGGCATAGATTCTAAGTTAGTTCAGAGGAACAGAAAATAGATCACCAAATTATATATTTTTTTAAAATTAATGTTCAGAGTGTGATCCTAACTTTTATAGAGGGCCTAGATTCTAAGTTAGTTCAGAGGAACATAATTAAAATAGATCACCAAATTATACTTTTTTTTAAATTAAATGTTCAGCGTGTGATCTTAAATCTAGACTTTTACTTGACAAACCAAACAAGATTATTTTCATCAAAATTCACACTAATCATAATGTCCAACTGTTCACAGAGGGTACATTTTGATGTACATTTTGCCTGACCATGACATGACCGACCACTTATATTAAAATTACATCTATGAAGGGGGGACCAAAAGCTACGCACTTAATTTTTCATGGTTTATAAGTCATAAACTTCACTATTTTACCACATTATTTGAATACCATCTTTTGCCACATTTTCTAAGGATTATCTTGATGCAAAAAACATGGTATATAACTAACAGAAATTACGAAAATCGCCGCGAGATCGAGCCGCTCTCATTCACTGTCATTCGAAGGGAGTGGGTCCTAATTCTACACTCACTTTGAAGTTCGAGTTAACACTTATAATTTTTTGTGCTTTCTTCCAAATTTTGCAATAGATCTAAATTGTTAATATAGCTCAAAATGCATTTACCTTTTTAACTTTGTTACACCTTGCTTCTATTTTTAGCTGTAAAAAGAAGGGGTTTTGAGCTGGGAAATGAAACTCTAACGTTAATTTGCTATTGCAGAGCCTGTAATAAGCGAGTGCATACTTTGCCTCCATTCAGTTTAGCGCATATTATCCAGTGCGTAGATTTAAGACCCGCATAGCTTAGTTTAGGACCCCCTACCATACAATGATTCAATAGAAAATGACATTTAATGACAATGTCAATGTCTCGCATGTGTATTTCATTTGTTGATTCATGATTTCTGACTTAAAATGCTTAACTTAACGTTAGAGATCTAACGTTACTCTTCAGACTTCACCAAAATAGATCTAAGTTAGATTCAACCATAAAATTTGCCCTGAATGTCATTGAAAATATATCAAGTTCCTGATGAGATGAGTGATATATGTTAGAAAGAGCCCAAATTTAATAAATGACAGTAGACTCTATACGTAGTCATGTGACCCGTGACCTGTCCGCCTGCCTGGAATATTGACCATCGCGAGTCTCAGCGGAACTCGACTAGAGCACCAAGCCGACACGTCGGCGGGTTTAATGACTCGAGAATCGCTGCGTTTATGGCGCCGCGTTTATCTAGTCTAGCTGCATTCGATCAAACAAGATTATCATTGAAATTACGAATCTGAAATGCCATTTATTGGGTAATACTCCACATCTTATTTTCCTTGGCAGCTGTGGTACATCAAAATCTATCATAGAATAAAAGAACCAATCTTTATAAAACAAAACAGTACCTTACCCAATTAATTCGACAACAGCTTGACAAGTTCACAAAATTCTGCCAGATTTACGATAAAATTAATTAGCCCGTAAGCTGGCGCTCGACTGCAAAAGTACTGCAAAATCGGTGATCTTTGTTCCTTCTTTTATTTTTTTGTATCACTATCAAGAAAAAATTATTGGTGTGAAATGGCTTATATAAAATATTATAAAGAAAACCGAAAAGTTGTTAATGTACTGCAAGTTTGTTCTCCTTTAGGTTTTGTAAGGTGTAAGCGGCCAAGACGTCACACAATAATAAAAATCATAAAAGTATCTAAAAAAAAAAAAAAATGCCTAAGCAAAGATTAAGGGGCCGGTGCCCCCAGAAGAAGAGAATAAGGAAAGTTAACCCACCGACCCCCAAATGAAAATTATATGGCTGATGACCGAACCTAGTTGAAGGACTCACCCCATGGATGTCATTTGAATAACTCGGCAAAATATTGGCAGGAAAATCTAGTCTGTGCCCCCGGCGCCCCACTCGTGAGAGATACTTGAAACAATCAAAGACGAAGGTGATAATGGTCATTTACTTTTAATTGTTATATATAGTACAAAAGTTGTGAGCCAGTTTGTCTTCGTGATAATTCTTATCATTTGTTGCTGTTTTTTAAGAGAAGCATTCTATCCAGATAAATTATTGAGGGGTTATCTCGGCTATATATATAAGAAATTAACTAAAATAAAAGGAGAATACAATAAAAAGATGATCATAATGATGATGACGAGATGAATGGCCATATATCCCGCCAGCATATATTATACGAAGGTTCGTTAGTCGATTTCCCGCGAACATTATCATGCGCGTATTCTGGGGGGGGGGGTGGGGGGGCTTTAGGGCCCGGGCCGCGTAGGGCGAAAAGACTCAAAGGGCGTCAAATCGATCGTAGAGGGCGCAAAACGACAAAAAAAAAAAAAAAAAAAAAAAAAAAAGGAGAGAAGAGAGAGAGAGAGAAGAGGAAAAATATACAATGGATTTGAGCGATTGATATCTTCAAGCCTACCCCATACAGTGGGGTGTAACCAAAGACTTACGATTGATTTAAAAGTTACGATTGATTTTCCTCGGCAGCCTCATCATGGACAGGACGCTCAAAGTCTCGTGATCTTAATGCCTAATAACCCTAAAGGCCCCAACCTACTCTTAATCATATCTAATCCTAATCCTGATGTCCTGGTTTTCAAATGGAGCTAACGAGAAAGTATCGATCGTCTTTTAATTCAATCGTAATCTTTGTGTTACACCCACTGTGGGGTGTACACAAAGATTACGTTGATCTAAGTTACGATTGAATTTTTTCATTAGTCTCATGGAACAGGTGCTCCAAAGGAATGATCTTATTCTACCATAGCCCTAACCCACAACATCATTAATCATATCATAAAATCCTATCAGTGACTGTACTCTGGTTTTCAATAGAGGGAGACCGAAAAATCATCATAACTTTTAATCAATCGTAAGTCTTTGTGTTACACCCCCGTGGTGATATATGACTTTATCGCTGACCGCGTGACGTGATAAAAATCATGGAGTGTACCTTTGCTCGCCCGGTGTCGGGGTTATATAGGATGTCAACCAACGTTTTTGGATCCACACTGGGGGGGGGGACCGGGGGGGGGGGGGCGCAAAAATCAAAATCTACATCGGGCCCGGCAGTGCCCCAATCCTGGATACCGCGCCATACTCCCCATTATAGGTTCGTTATTCCCAAAATGAATAACCGCACTACACCCTCTCCATTTCATTATCAAACCTTAACTTCCGGAGAAAATCGATCCTCAAGATGCTATAAGTCATACAGTTTCGGATTAACGAATGAGAGTAACTTTCGGGGAACGACCTATATCTGTGTGTCCCACAATTATGAGTGTCGGCCGCCCCCTCCCCCCTTCAGGCGGTCAACCATACAATGTATGCTCTTCCGAT
>CALNVZ010003433.1:10107025-10130573 GCA_940671915.1 Paracentrotus lividus
AGCAGAAACTTGTTATGAAGCTAGGAAAGGCACCTCAGATCCCAGATTTAATCCCCATTTAGCACATGAGAGGTGATCTGAAGCGACAGCGCCCTCAAGACTCACCATCAAACCTCCAGCAGCTCCAGGACACGCTCCAGAGAACTTGGAATGGTAATGTCGATGAAATGAGTGGTAAATTGGTAGACAGGATGCCAAGGAGGTTGATGACTACCCTGGAAGCCAAAGAAGGCCCTCCAAAATTTTAAACACTCCTTTAAAAACCCATCTTCTGAAGTGTACAAATAATTTTTGGGCCATGAAAATTGCAAATGGCTGCCTAGAACTTCCGAGACTGACGGAACATTTGAGATTTAGGGTTCAGGTGATGGTGACATTACCTACCATCTGATATAAATAGTAATTGAAGTTTCAAACCAACATCGATTTGTTTTATTTCATTTCTTCAAAGTGTACAAATAATTTTTGGGGACACTGTAAGTATTAATGACTCTTTAGTTTACCAGTCATGTACGAAATTAGAAGGTCTTTAAAAATCA
Source organism: Paracentrotus lividus (assembly GCA_940671915.1). NCBI lineage: Eukaryota > Metazoa > Echinodermata > Echinoidea > Camarodonta > Echinidae > Paracentrotus > Paracentrotus lividus. The sequence continues at coordinate 10,107,565 of CALNVZ010003433.1, forward strand.
AACATGATAGATTTCATCCAGTCGCAAGCAAGTCGCAGCGATGTCGCAGAGATTTTGCCATGACTGCACTGACTAAAATTTACTCGTAAAGAAATATCAAACACGTTTGATATTTTTAAAGACTTTAACATTTTTGTGCAAGAACCTCAGGAGATGACTCCACAGCTTAAGATAATTATAGTCGTGAACTAGTCGCGAACTAGAAGACTCATCACCAGTGAGATACGTCTTTAGTGATGTTAGCTGTTTTAGATAAAAACTAATTAAGATTTCAGGGTTTCAATGTTTCAGTTTTTGTGTTTGCTTTCACATGCAGAATCTGCAAACTTGGAATGGGCTGAAATGCACTGCTGTTACATAATAGACTCTTTGTTCAAAACCAATGAAGAGAGACCAATGAAATTTTCACACAAGTTACAAAATTTTATGGGCATTTAAAAAATGCATATGAAATTGGCAATAATTATTTATTTTAGAAGTTATTTAGCGCCCAATCAGAGAGACATTTTTTAAAAATTCATTTATTTATTATTATTATTATTTTTTTTTTTGTGTGTGGGGGGGGGGGGACGCGCTGTACATTAAATATGTTTAACGTCGCGGTCGGTGAAATTGCTCTCATGTTGTGTTTGTGTGTGTGTGTGTGTGTGTGTGTGTGTGTGTGTGTGTGTGGGTTTAAGGTGTGTGTGTGAGAGAGAGAGAAATAAGACACATCAATTACAAACCACACATCTTCACCCGCACATGGCACCACCACCAACCAAACACACGCACCTTCACACACACAGACCACACACACACAACACACACCACCACCACACACACCCACACCACATACACCACCACCACTACACCACCTTCACACACCACATGCACCACTACCATATCAACATCACACCACCTGCAATGCACCACCACCACCACCAGCATCACCACAACCACCAACACCACCATGACCCTACCAGACCACCACACCACCTTATGCATCTACATCATAATCAACCTCACTTCCACCTACCCACTTCATCACCCACACATGCACACAGACCGGATCAGAAGGTGGCTAGATATACACGTACTCGAAATCTGACCACATTCTTATCACACCCACTACCAACCACATGCACGCACCAAAAGCCAAGAACCACCAAACCGACCATACCTTCACCACCAATTGCCCTACACCTTAGAACACCAACAGGGCGAGCAACCACACACAGATTGCAAATAATACCACTAATACCACCCCTCGCACCACATAAACCACTCACCCAAATCTGCTCACCTTCCCGAACATAATAACCAAATAACCTTCACCCCCCACCAGTTCACCAACAAACCCAAACAAACCAATACAACAACTACCAGACCACACGCACAAATCTAAAGTCATCACATTTCCACCACCTATATATCATTCATTAACACTACCAACTAAATTCAATGAGCAGCATACCACCACCACCACAGCACTCCCTTTGCGAACCGCCTGTTAAAGAAATCCACCAGCACTACCACCACCACCGCTGCACTACACCACAGCATGACAGCACGACCCCCTTACCCACCTACGCATCCACACCTGCTGCACTACCCCACCTACCATACACCACCTACTGTACTCTCCCACCCTACCCAACATGACCACCAACACCTCCACTTATACCACAGCCACCACCACTACCATTACCACAGTACCGAGACACCATCATTAATTGTTACCTTGACAATGGTAGGTAGCCTGAGGCATCAAATTCCCAAAAAGGATTCCTTGAGGAGACTAATGATGGTAGGGAGAGAGAGAGCAAATGCATTCTCAATAGCAGAGGTATTACACACACACTACTTACCTTTCCACGCTTACACACTAACGATTGCGCTCCATAATATAACTAACGCCTATAAAGAGAAGAGCGAGACTACGAAGCCGCCGCACCGCCGTACCATTCGCATGCATCACCAGCAGCTAGCTAGCGAATGCTTTACTGTGTATGTTTTCACGATCTGCGACAGAAGGGTAGAACGTAAACGTGTGAATTTCAGTTTTTACCTCAAGCACGTTCTACAAATGTCTCAGACCAAAAGTAGCTCTCATCAACTAGGTAGGATACCGCTCAATAGGAATTGTCGTGGAACATTACAGAGCTGGAAACCACTTTTTAGTAGCTGACGAGGTGGCGAGTTAGAGCCGCCCATGGCGTTGTCGCCGGGTGAGCGAGAAGCCGGGCAGCTTGCCGGTCTCCGGTGGAGCAGCAGCCGCTGAGAGCCGAACGGGACAAGGGGATCGGGAGACCCAGTTGAAAGAAGCCAGAGTATGAGAGGATGGAGAGCTGGTTAGATGCCATTCAGCTTTTGCCCATGATTATTTTGCTCGAAAGGCAACTCGATCCTATGATCGACGGATGGTACATCCACCGGCAGTCTCGCAAAGCACCAAACCTCCGGTTGCAGAATGCCACACCCTCCGAACAGTTCATCTGGAAGTAATACCCCAGTGCGTAAGGTCTCTGCTTCCGAGTTTGAGGTCCATGGTACAGGAGGACCCTTGGACGTATGGTGCAGACAGTCGATGGTTCCCCAAGCTTTCTAGGAACCCCTCATTACTTGCTCAATCAAGGAAAGTCTTCGCCAACCCGGAGCAGGAAATCTTTAAACGAACTCAAGGCTCAGGACGATCGGGCAGTGCTCATCGAACTCGTCAAGGATATCGCCAATGAGCTTGAACTGAGCATGCTCTGCCACAAGATCTTGCAGAATGTCTTGATACTGACCAAGGCTGACCGGGGATCACTCTTCTTGGTTCGTGGCAAGGGTACAGAGAAGTGTTGCTTGGCAACCAAGCTGTTTGATGTGACCATTCAGTCGACTGTGGAGCAGACTCGAGAGGAGATCCGAGTGCCATGGAGAAAGGGCATTGTGGGATATGTAGCCGAGACGGGAGAGACGGTTAATATTGCCAATGCATATGAGGTAAGTTCAACTTCAGCTTTTCAATTCATCAAAAACTCCAAAAGGAGAGAGCTAAAGCCTCTATGTACAAGAGTAGATTAGATAATGGTTGCATTTTGTTCAGTGTTTTTTTAATTAACTGCACCTACAGCCCTCTTCATGTGCTCTATAAAAGAAGAGTTGCTTTAAGTCCAATTTATTTGGTAGCCAGAAATGACTCTTCCCCATCCCCTCCTCCAACTAGAGCAGAGCCCACCCAATTCAATCTGGATATATGCTACTGTGAATTCAAAATGAGAGGAACACATCCTTGTCATATCTTCACACCAAAGCCAAACCATATTACATGTATTATGTAGCCCAAAAATATTATGTTGCATAACCAGTATTCATATATAAATTAAGTAATGAAATGGTGATTTATTTTCTTCAAATTACATTGTTTTTTGTACCTTTTGATTGTCAACTTAGCTCTAAATCAATATGGAACAGGAGGAATACTTAAAAAGAAAAGTTTGATTAAATTCAACAAAATAAATCTTTAATAATTTCAATGAAGGTCTATATTTATAAACCCTAATTAATCAAGGCAATGGAAAACTTTACTGTAGGTTGTGTATTGACTTAAAAACATACCATTGTGCTTTATAATAATTAATTAATACATTTAAAAGGATTTAGCACCGAATATAATGTGTTTGAGTGCATTTACAGCAGAAACAGAAAATGTAAGAACATGGAAGACACAGAAAAAAAGAGGTATATCTTATCCAATTTTAGACCATCTTTGCCAAGATTACGTAACCAAAGTTAAGGAGTGCCTTGTACACTTTCCCATCTGTCTAAAGCTGTATGTTGGAGATAACCCAGAGCAGTTTACCCGTGCTACTCTCCTAACATGTCACCCTTGTCTGTCTGCCGAAACCCACAATAGCCTGCTTTTGCTATCCCTCTTCTTTCTACATAAAATTGATGCCTACCGAACTACCACAATACAGATATCTTAACCTACTGGACCTACATGTATATTCATTTTCTGGACCTACAGGAATCTCCAAAATAGTGGAGGGATCAGCCAAGAGAGAGAGAGATTATTTTTAAAAATCGTCTTGTAGAAATAGATAAGAGAGAAAAAAAGGGAGAGCGAGAGAGAGAGAGAGAGAGAAAGGGAGAGAGAGAGAGAGAGAAATTACATATTATATCTTACACAGTTATAGTGAAAAATATTATTAGGACATCCCTACAAGTATATTGCAAATCACTTAATACAAAAGGGGCTTATCAATGTATTGTAGTGTTGAGAACCTAAATGATAAATAGGGGGGGGGGTATAATCTTGTAAATAAAGTGTGAAGAGTTAAAAACAGATTACAGATATACATATTTTTTTAGTCAAGTATTAAGTCATCCAAATGTGTAGCATCTAATCATTTACATCACAAGGTAATCTATGGGTGTGTGTGTGTGTGTGAGTGTTTTTGTGTGTTTTTTTTTTTGGGGGGGGGGTGGGGGTAGGGTGGGAGGCATTCATGTACATCTATATTTGGGGTTAGCTCAAAAATATCCTAGAACATATTACACCAATGTGTAGCCTCTTTTCTAAATTGAAATTCACCAGAGAGAAATGGGCCCAGAAATATTGACACACATACACCCATAAGTGTTAAATGTCATGTTCAAGGTGTATGGTAGCCTGAAGCCTGTGATTCTGGTACATGTAGCCCCTAAAGTTCAAGACCTTTTGTCACTTATTCCAATTCAAGTTCAATTTGCATCAATTTACTTCTTTTTTATCGTCCTGATCCGAAAATGGGTACAATATCGCCTGGAAGTGATAGCGACAGATGTCTTGGGTTACAGTATTTCATTATTATCTTCCCTTCCATTGCATTGGTGTTCTGTGGGGTGCTTTACATTGTATGTCTGACAAATAGTCTTTTTTTATAGACCCAGGAGCAGTATTAATTAAAAAAAATATATATATATTTAAATGTTAACTTTTTGGGGCAGTAACGCTTAATTTTAGAAATTAAAGAAATTTAGGACTATGAAAGCCTTTCCCATTCATTGCACGAATGTTAAAAAGCAAGCATGTCCACTCTGATTGTAAAATAAAGCAGAAATATGAGAGAAAAATTATGTTTCACACTAGTCTATGAAAGGATGTTATGTAACAAAGGTTTTGTAAATTTCTATGATTTTAATAATTATTTTACCCATGAATGTATTTGATATCATGCACTTGTAAGTGCATGTATGAAGTTTTTTGTTTTATGCAAATTATTGAAACAGATAGATTTCTTCATCAAGAACAATAGAAAATGCAATTTATGGAAATTACTTGTGAAAGTAAATAACAGGAGGGCTCCTACATGTACTAGTGATATCACAAAGTTTCCAGAATATCTTGACTGATTTCCATCTTTAAAATTCCAGAACTTTGTTTTGTGACAGATATTTGTCAGAACTTTTATTAGAACCAAAACCTGCTTACTTTCAGGATGGACGTTCCCTTGAAAAACCTGAGCTATTTTTTTTAAAGTTTGAATTTTTCATCAGATAGAATGAAAGGTTACATGATGAAACATAATATAATTATTATTATTATTATATGGAAACAAAGTTTCCAGAATGTCTTGACTGATTTCCATCTTTAAAATTCCCGAAATTTGTTTTGTAACAGATATTTGTTAGAATTTTTATTAGAACCATAACCTGCTTAATACTTTCAGGTTGGACTTTCCCTTTAAAAACCTGAAGTAATATATTTTTTATTTTTTTTAATCTAAATTTCTTTTTTTTTAAATTTTTTTTGTCAGACAGAATGAAAGGTTACTATGATGAAAGATAAAATAATTTACTCAAATCGAATCTTACCAAAATCAAATGTATTCCCGGCTTTAAAATACATGTACATTGTAGCAGACTAATGCACTCATATGATAAGTATTGATCGTGGAAGTATGATTGCTTTTACAGCAGTCAAGGGCAGTCATTATAGTAGTTGATTTAGTTTTAATGGTGCACACCACTCAATTTCAAATATTTTCTGCCACTCGTGTGGCCTTGATTTTATGCAGGATGATTTCCCCCTCCATAAAAATTCATTTCATAAAATATGTTTATTGAGTCTGTGTATGCAGACTATGTTTTCCCATCAATTTTCAGTATGTTGCTTTTGATTTACTTTTGTTATTGGTATTGGTATGTTAATTGCATTGGGAGAGAGATTTTAGTATTGAACAGTCAGTTCTGACAACAAGTTTGTTGAATAATATACAATTAATGTAATTTGTCAGTGAAGGGAAAAAAGGAAATTTCTACACAAGAAATTGTAGTCTTTATATTCCAGACTCAACAATATAATATCATTTTATTTGATGCGATTCCAACCTCAAATGAATTAGGTCACTAAACTCTAGCAACATTTGTGTGGACTTTTATTTCTTAGTCTGCCCATTTGAAATATATTTTTTAATATCACCAACTCCTACCCATATTGGACTATAATCAAGGTCATGCACATGTACTAATGGGTGGTTGACATAGCCAGTGAGCAACTGGACTAGTCTACCGTCAGACACAATATATGCCTACATTTTTAGAGTTTAAATCTGGATTTTGTGCTCACAGACTTCTGCTATACACAAATGTCTACAAAACACCTAGTAGAATCCATGAAAATACCAAGTTTCTAACCAATATCATGCTGTGCATGCTCCACTTGTAGAGAAGTATATTTGTTTGTATTTCATGCTGATTAGAGTTTCAAATACTGAGAGCCAGAAAGGTGCTAAATCAGTGAATCTAATGTCCTTCTAGCTGTTAACAGACAATAGGCTGTAACAATATTTTTTTTGTAATCTTTGTGTTCGCTACATTCTGCACAAAGGGAGCTAGATATGGTGGTTTGAGAGATTATTAATTTGAATGTAGCAGACAGCATTCATGAATTCGCAATTGATTATTTTCCCCTTTTAGGATACAAGATATAATTGTAAATGTTTACCCTTGCGTCACGTCACGTAGACCTTTCCCATTCTGACTGGTAAGTGTGTAGGGCTGTGTCTTTGTTGATATTATGTTACTGTTATATGTTGTATCTGATGTCTGAAATTTCATCAGGATTGTAAACATCCCACCCCCCATCATCACTAGAGTAACCGTTTGGGAAATCAAGAATGCCTACATTGTTATTTTTAGATGTCCTAAATATTTCCATCAAAGTACATTTCAATGAGATAGACATTTGTACAATATAGATATGTACATTAGTCTGCAAGCAAAGACTTTACAATTCAATGCTTTAACAAACATTATGAGTGGTGTCTTGAGGGAGCTACATGTACGTGTACAATGTCGATAAGGTACATTAGGCTGTCAGCACATAGGGCCTACACTAGTTTGACACTTTAGCACCCACCCCCCCCCACCCCACCAAACAAAAGAAAGTAAGAGTATACATACCTGTACATGTCTTGAGTTGGTTATAATGAATGTACACAATCTGTAAACACAACACTTGCACTTGTGCTACCTTTTAATCCTCTTATTAATTAAATCATTTCTGTATGTTTAATAAACTCTATAAACTTTAAAATTCAATATAACCAAACAAAATATGTGATGCGTCAAGTCGAAAGGAGAGACTATTCGCGATTTTTGAAATCCATTTTATTTGATATTATTGATCCCTGATTCATTGCCTTGAATTTGATATATACCTGACTGTAAAGAGTAAATAGAAGTGGAGATATTAGCCTCTGAACGCGAGGAGAATGTGCTCTTGGAAATCAAATCAAGAGAAAAACGTCTGTGAAGTTTGACTTCCGTTTGACTCCGCGCCAGAAAAATAACATTCTGTCACCGCTGTACTCACCGAAATGCCCTAGCAACCACTTGTTACAAAGGTGAAACGATTTGACCAATGAGGAGGCTGCATTCAGGTATACAGAGAACAATACTCGTCCGTCACGCATGATCGAGGCAAGCGCAGCAAGCGGGAAACAACGGCAATGTTGTCTAAATAACATTCAATCTTCTCAAAAAAGAAGCTGAATTTGGTTAGTTGTTTTATATCTTCGTCAAATAAATAAAAACGTCATGCTCTTCTAATTGTTTAAGAAAAAGTCCGCTCTTTTAAGAAAAGTGTTTACCAATCCTGGCGCTAAATAAGTTAGAAACAAAACTATTTAGAAACCTTTTTGGGGTTTTATTCCGATGTTTGCGTGCGTTCTTTGAATGTCAATCGCGTATACTCTTACTCATAATAAAGCGAGTCATTTTGATCTGAACTCTGTTGGAAATTTTGAACATAATAATGGTCTATAGACTAAATTATTCTTGTACAGGGGCTTATGCATTTTGTTTATATTCTTTGAATAAGTATATGATAGAGATAAGCCCAAAAATGTTTTAATAAATTATTTGCGCCTCACAAATGTATTTAGATTTCTCTGATCACGTTTTATGAGTGGCTAGGTTAGCTTAAACATGAAAATAAAAACGTAAATGATTTGCTCGAATCGTCTTTTATTGATCAAACTTGTTTACCAGTAATAAGAAGATATTATAATTTTTAGAAATGAATTATTTTAAGAGTAAATCGTATTTTGTTTCGTCGTGTTTAGTAAAACGCTACTTTCTTAAACACGTTACTTTCAAAATAAACTGCAGAAATTTGCTAGTAGCTATGGGTGCTATCTCACTTCGCGGAGACGTCTCCGCGACGTCTCAACAACCCGTCTCAAACTTGTTTCTAAGCCATCTTAAAGTTGTTTCAAAGTAGTGAGATACCAGCCGCAGTTATAAACTAGATTCATTTGATTTGCCACTCCCCCCCCCTTAGCTCATTGGTTTCCACATAATGCGATATCAACCAATTTTAAAACCATACTTTTTTTTTAATTTTAAATTAGCATCTCTTACGCGTCTTAAGACTTTAACCTAAATACTTGTATCAGAAGTATTATCACGTCACCTCTTTTGTATGCTCTATGTTTCCCTGATAGAACCAATTTGTTTATAGGGAGGTTTTAATTTCCCATCAGGACAACAGATATCGTGGCCCCTAAAATAAAATGCTGAAATTAACATTCATTTGGATCCAGATAGCGAAGTCAAGCAATAAGTAGCTTTTCCCCACATAACCCCCCCCCTCTCCCCAGCCGATTGTTAGATTTGACATTCGTCTGCGTGCTCCGCTATCCCGGATGAAACAGCTTTATTCACAGCAGGTTGTGGCATCGCCGCAAAATTTCTGAGTGCAGCTAAAGAGAGTTAGTTCGCTATTCGCTCACAAAAACGAAACAAAAAGCCAGTTGAAATCACACATCACATGACCGTGAACGTCCAACAAACAAAGCCATGCGTTGCTTAAGGCGGAGCTAAACGGAGAGGGGACATGAGCGTGGACGTGCGCTTGTATGTCCGGAAAAAAAAAATTATGACCGAAAAAAACACTCGCTGAAAAACTGCTTTTTAACCACTTTCCCGTTATCATTTTCACTCATTTTTTTAACAGAGCAAAGATGAAGCATGGTAGAACCAGAAAATAAAAAAAAAAAAATTTCCTCAAAATTTTGAGTTTTTTATTAGTTCGTCGATTTACTCGGATCTTTGATCTGCGACTTCTCTCTCATTTCGACAAGACGTATCACATATGTTGTGTTTTAAGTTGAGCCTTCATACATGTAGTGTAGTCTACAATTACATTTTGTACATGTACATACAATGTAACTTCTAACTGCCTGCCCTGAATGTGTCAGTTTTAATTCAGGCCGATTAGATTCAGTATTTTCTCATAATCAACAACATTATACATTTTAAAGCCCAAATAGGGCTTCAGCAATTAATTATGACTGATAATATTTATGGCTGTAAACTAATATGTTTTTGCATATAGATACTTTCGCAATAATGGACTCAATGGGGAAATTGGGGAACAGATAATTTTGCGATTTTGGTGATTTCATTTCAATAAATAGCCTTATGACGTATATTGAAGTTTAAATCTTCACAATTATAACTGATTCGCGCAATTTGCGAAAAAATAAAACCACCATTATTAAACATAACCACTATTACTACATTGTACATTTACAATAGTTTGCAAGCACATCTTTTAACACTATGGACTGAATTATCAAACTAATCAAGCATCTAAGATGCCTTGTACTAGCATTTCTGGACAAACGTTGATACCGCCAATTATGGAAAAATGGACTACATGTAGGCTTCTCTCCATGAAAATATTATTTTGTTAGTGTTGAAAATAATAGAGTCTGTATTTGCAGACTAAGGATGTAAACACAAGGGATGCCATTACTTGACCCCTGTTGACATTTTGTTACTCAATATGGGGATCCATGTTGATATGGATATTGGTGGTTTATTGGAAAAAAAAGAAAGAAAAAAGATGCCTAGTAAGGTGAGGCTTCATCAGCTTGAAGTTGATAGATAGCATCCTATTCCACAATTTCAGGGGAGCATTTCATGAAATAAATATTCACTGATTCTCATTGACAAATGTTATAAGCTACTGAAATGCTTGCATCTGATTGGCTGAGAGCAAATTTGTCTGATAAAACGTCCGACAAGTCCTTTCATGAAACGCCTCCCAGCTCAGTCATAAAATATTAGGCTTATTTTCTCAATTAGCATGAACAATTATTGGATAATAGCCTGCTGCTTTTAAGTTTAACTTGTTAAATCTTTTTTAAAAATCTAACAATTGTTGAGCATCTTCATCAGCCCAAGCTGATTTGAATGAAAATGGGCAGCAAAAGTCCTTTGGCCCCCCAAAAAAGAAAGAAAAAAGACAAAAACATAGCATTGGTTTGAAATCAAATAAATGCTTCTGTGCCCTTTGGTTAGACATGAATCCTCATTACCAAATCCTTGGGTTAGGACCCAAAGCTTTAGGTCTCCTGGATGCTTACTTATCAAGAATAAAAGCATTCAAGTGTGTCAGGTATATTACATGCATGTTACAACATTCCCTGAAGAAGAAGAAGACGAAGAAGAATAATTGATCAACAGATACATCATGTATCAATGATACTTTGTGCCTGTTCTTTTTGTTCATTTAGACATTTGAATTTAAGACAGACGTGCCTAGTTAATTAATTACACCAACTGAGGATTTATGCCTAATGAATGAAGAATTTGGAGGACAGATTCATTTCTGACTTTCTTCAGATCCAAAAGGGTATTAAATCTTTGTTGAAATAAATGAGTTAAGCCCTACTTGCTCCCAATGGCCACTATGTCACACATGGTTGTTGTTCATGCTGTTCATTCATGTTTTTGTACATGAAGTTATCATTAAATGCAATTAACTTTGAAGGTTGTGTAACCATGTTTGTTTATCACATCCGTGAGAAGGACAATCGATTATTACTCATGAATAGGCCAAGTAAAAAAAAAAGAAGTAATTTACCATCTAATTACTCTTTTTCCACTTATTGCTATTCATTACCATGATGCATATTTTACATTGGTTCAGAGTGTCACTGTAGCATTGAAAATGGTTTTCGCTGTGACATATCGTCTGTTTGGAGCCATAAGGGCGTTAGTACATCATAAAGATGTTCCGTTCGGAGCCATAAGGGCGCTATCGCTGTACAAAGTGAATGGTAATAGCGCCCTTATGGCTCCGAACGGAACATCTTTAAGATGTACTAACGCCCTTATGGCTCCAAACAGACGATATAGTCTCAAATATTAGATGCTCTGTTATGACACAAAATGATTGACAAGTGTAAGGGCCTGCTAAATTATAAATGGATGATGTCATGAGCGCTCCTAATGCTATGAAATTGAGCTCTGAGCAATGTTTGGAGTTTCTTTCTTGTCCAGACTTTAAAAAAAAAGAACAAAAGCAGTGCTTTACTATTTTATTTTTTTCTCCAATTCTTAGTGTTATAGAAAATTCAAGCCCTGGATGTTGCTGTATTGTTTTAGATATTGAAAATATGTAAAGTTATGGAAGAAAAGTCAGGCCTGCAAAATCTTAGAGTGTACCTAATGTAGGTGATATCATGATCGCTCCTAACATTTGCTACCTAATTGAGCTCTGAGCAATGTTTCTTTCTTGTCCAGACTCAAAATAAAAGAAAAAAAAGCAGTGCTATACTATTTTATCTATTTTTTCAATTTTTAGTCCTGGATGTTGCTGTATTGTTTTAGATATTGAAAATCTGTAAAGTTATGGAAAAAAAGTTTAGGCCTGCAAAATCTTAGAGTGTACCTAGGTGATATCATGATCCCTCCTAATGCTACCAAATTGAGCTGTGAGCCACGTTTGGAGTTTCTGAAGTGTCCTGATATGGAGAATAGTCAACACTCTTACATCATAATGTCAATAAGGACAAGCCATAAGCCACACTTAGTCAGAAGCCTGTTTACCTTTCACCATCTCAAACCCTATCTCGCATCTGATTTGTCCTCACATTAGTTGTTCTTCGTCACCAACTTCATACCATATTGATCCGTTTTGTCTGGCATTTATTACAGTGTAGTTAAGATTATTTTACCTAACTGCCAAGGAAGCAATTAAATTATTATAAGTAAGGGTGGTATATCACTTTGCGGAGACGTCTCCGCGACGGATAAAAAGTATTAGAGAAGTCTCTGATACTTTATTCCGTCATGGAGACGTCTCTGAGACGTCTCCGTGATGTCTCCGCGACAAATTTCAAAAACTGTCTCAAAGCATCTCACTTCTCACTTCGCGGAAACTACTTTGAGACGGATTTGGGACTACTTTGAAACGGTTTTTAAACTACTTGGAGACGGGAGACGAAGGAAACTGCTTTGAGACGGTTCTTTGAAACTGCTTTGAGATTGTTTTTGAAAATTGTTGTGGAGACGTCGCGGGGACGGAATAAAGCATCGACGTCTCTAATACTTCTTATCCGTCGCGGAGATGATTCGGTAGCGGAGATGTTTCAGTGAAGTGAGATACTACCTAAAGCAACTAGGGAGTCTATGGCTTTAAGTCTTTTCCCAGGGACTTTGTATGGGGGATTAAGGTGGAAAAGATGGACAGCAAAATTGTGAGCTTTCAAATCATTGTTCATTGTTTTGGGAAGTATAATAGTAAAAGGGTGCACAAACAAGGATTACTTTTTAAAATAGTTAAATTTTAAAAAAATTTTGCTCACAGATAAGATATTTTCATGAATTTGAACTACAGTGTATAAGGGAAAGAGCATAATTTCACAATTTTTGTGTTGTCTTCATACTTGCATAGTGAAGAGAATATTTTTTTGCTGATTTATCCTGGAAATTCAAGAAAATACTAACTTCTACCATCAGATAAAAAAGTGCTACTGTAAATCAATGCCTTGTTTCTCTGGAGAATGAGAGCATTATTGATGGGAATAAAGAGAGAAAAAAGGCAGAAAATGAACACACAGTGTAGCCATTGGTAAGATGCATTCATCTGTAATAGCAATTGAAGCATAGTTTATTGTACATGTAGATGATTCAATTGTAAGCAAGCATCTTGAAGAATTATGAAATGATGTATTAAAGTAAAAGATGTAAAAAAAAAAAAATCATTGTTCACTTTGGATACATGTACGTTGCCAGATAATATTACAGATAGAATCCCGAAATGAATGTGACAAAAATGATATTATTTGGATATAAATTTTGTCTTTTTTTATCATTCTTTTAAAAGTAATCCTTGTTTGGAAGAGTTTATAAAATGTTTCTTGTGTTGCTGGGATCAGGCTTTTTTTATTATTATTATTTTTTTAACAATAATTATTCTCTTGGCATTGATACATACATGTACATGTAAGTAAATTTATGAAATTGTATATAGGCCTATAGGGATTACCTTTTTTGAGACATACTAAATAGCATGTATGGTAAGTAAACTCATTTATGCAAAGAGATGCTATATATTATAAGTATGTGAATTGAATGCAAAATCAGCAAATGTTTGCCGAATGAGATTCAAGAAAGAGGAGAAATACGAGGCAAACTCTGGAGGAATAATAATATTGAAGACGGTTTTACCATGAGAACTTAAAAACGAGATACCATTTACTGCACAGAGGTAGACGGCAATATGGATTCTGAGTGCATTTAGTCTGACAATAGAATTGGCCAGCTCCCATCTCTCTTTCTATCCATTTCTTTCAGTTTCTCTCTCTCTCTCTCTTGTTTCTCCATCTCTTTTGCTCTACGTTTGTATCATAACCACCATTCAACAGTATCGCACACAGTCGGGCAGCAGTGTCTACTAAATACTTAAATCCTATCTCGTCTGTTTGGAGATGGAAAACCTCGCTCTGTCTCGCAGCTTGCACATTGTTGGGAGGATAGCAAATAAGGTATCAGCCCTGTAATGCATAAGCAAGCCTCTATCCTTTCTTACTTCATCTACAGTATATGCTTGTAGAGGGGCTGCTTTTCTGTATACAAGTGCAGTTTGCTACCTCCATGTAGATAAAAGATACATACATGAACATTAATTTTTGCTTTTACATACACTATCTAGAGCTGTATTTCTCAGACCATGTTTAGCTCTTTCTGTTTGTCTATCTTTTTACTGTCTCTTCTCTGCCAGCATCTCATTCTCTAGCTTTCTATCTACTAATATATATGTCTATACTTTTATCTGTTTGTTTGTCTCTGTCTGTCTATGTTTCTATCCATATGCCTCTCTGTTTCTGTTTTTTCCCTCTTCTTAGATTCTTATTTATTTATTTGTTTATTCATTTTTTAAACATAAATGTTTATGATTTACCTGTACCTCTCTTTCTTTCTAGCTTTGTAGTTTTCCTTATCTCTTCTCCTCACTGTCTTTCTCTGTGTTGCTGAAGACTATGTTTAGCCTGCACTAGCGTGAGGAAAAAAAAATATAATATCTATATTACCATTTAGCAGACTACCCTGTAAATTGAATTCATTATCTACATCATTTTAAAGTACTCAGATATTATATGTTTGGCATGAACTTTGTTTAGTAGATATCTTTCAACTACAGTTTAGGATATATTGTGAAAATTTTGATGAGGAATGATTCATTCATTTAATATTATATGGCTCCTTGGGATCCAAACAAATTCTTAAAGTATTCCTCCCTAATTTTAACGTTTGTTTATTTAATGTTGCTTCACGAGGCCCTTCAAGATCTCAAAAATAGGAGAATAAGAAAAGAAGAAATGCTTCTGCAGAAACTTGCCTCTGTGTTTGCTAAAACTTGACGTTCTCTTTAAGATCGCATAGATGAGTCATTGTGTGGATCTTGCCCTGTAATTGGTAGGTATGGATAGATATGGCTACAGACCCAAGCCCCTCTCTCAAATGAGCTTAGAGAAACTGGTGCGGTAACGATATGTCTGCTGGTTTCCCCTCCTAAACTATTATCTTGATGTGCACAGAGGAGAACCTCTTGCAAGGTAATGAATGACACATCTGCTAATATTCCAGTGTAAAAGTTGGTCCACCCCTCTATGGATATTACGACATCATTTGGTGTGGTGTATCCATTTACTTTACTTATGATTTTTAAATCAATTAGTGTAATTAAAAAGAATTTAAAATAATAATGAAGCATCAATAAGAACTTTAAAAAAAAAACATGAACAATTCACCAGTGGCAGAGATACAATGTATGCACACACTATCTATTTATTGTTTGTGATGCTGTTGATGAAAATTCATCTCCAACTTACATAGAAACACATTTACATACAATGTATTTAGCCCATTGCATTGCCTCTTTGGATCTTGTCATAGTATTTTATTTTAAAAAGAACAAATTAAGAAAATTGCATTGTTTATTATTATTATTGTAAAATAAAAATTTTAGGTCTTGTAGTGAACACTGAAATAGAGAGAAAGTCTTTGAAAGTTAAGGGAAATCGTAATCATTATATCATCGACAAAAGTTTTGTCACAATTTAGGCCAGCCTGTGTGACATAATGAAAAATAACTGAAACAAGCAAAAATACAAATACATACATAGTATCTAAAAATCAACAACACAAATCAGCACATGTTGGTCTGTGACTGGGTCATAATATCATTATAGTTCCTGACATGGACAGTCTTGCCAAATGCCTTTTTTTTTACTTGGCTAAATATCTAGCAATTACTTAGTTTCAATGAGAATCAGTTTGACCATGATATATATTTATATTTGCATGTATTTGGTGGTAAACCCTGGTATTGTTTGGTGCTAAACAATTAATAGATTTTTAAAAAGACAATTGCCATTTCTTCTCCAGTTTATCTCTGAAGCATTTCCACGCAACTATTTAGTAAACCCCTCTTGCTACTCCTCATGTATGTGAGTGTGAACAGGAGCTTTATGCCTCTCCTATTTCACTTGTACATATTCTTTAAACAGTAATTAAATGGCCGAGCCATTTAAGGAGAAAAGGAGCCGTCTCCTTTTTGGCTGGTCTCGCTTTCAAGTATCCCTCGCATCATCCATTTCTAATATTCTTGGCCAGCTAGCGGTATCTCTTACTTGCGTCTTGGATTCTCACTACCCACTGTCTTACAGTGCTGTATCGAATGGCCGTACCATGCACGCTCTCAAAGACAAGTGCATGTTTTCAATCAATCTAAGGATGCTGAATAGCTTCCATCAGCTACTCTTGCATTCATTATCTCCTGGTGAGGCTAGGCTAGCAGCCAGAGATTGACCAGATCAAGGGAGATGGGGAAGGGAAAGGAAGATGGAGGAAGGAAGATGTCGACAGTGGATGTACGTGGGTAGGAGAGGGAGATGAAAAATAATGAGTAAGAGAGAGAGAGAGAGAGAGAGAGAAAGAGAGAGAGAGAGAGAGAGAAAGAAAGAAAGAGAGAGAGAGAGAGAGAGTGAGATAGAAATGAAGGTAGAAGGTAAGGAAGAGGTGAGGAGGAAGACATCTCCAAATGTGTGTATGGAATTTGAAAAGGAAAACAAAAATAAAGAACAGGGTGGAACCCACTGTAAATAGATTACCAACATGTTTGTCACTTGTGCATTAATCAACCCTGCATTGAAATCAATGTGTGGTGAAAAATAGCCCTTTCCACCTTTGCCATGTTGAATAAAGACGCTTAAAATGAAAGGCTCTGATAAAATGCTTGCCTTTCTACACACGGACGTCCATGCTCTATCTCCAGATAACAACCCCCCCCCCCCCCCCCCCCTCTGCGTGCACAAGTCTCCTTGTGTCCGTGGCATTTACAAGCGTTGCCAGCATGCCACGCTTTCCCTCTCGCACCACTCCCTTTGTAAGCATCATTTTGTCATCACAGTTAATTAAAAGACCATCAGAATGGCAGAAAGGCAGGCAAATCTCACAAAATGAACAGCTTCGGCAGTGACCTTGGCAACACACTCCTTAGCTGTATCACATCTCTTTGGTCGACAAGCGAGGGCCTTGAGTAAACCATATGCCCTGCTAAAGGTTGATTAATCCCATGGAAGAACTGTCATAAGGGGAAGGGGTAGGTTCATTGTATATTGTGTGAATGAGTTTCATGGTAGTGGAATTGACATTTAAAGACTACTGAAGAAGTATAATCTTTTTGTGTGTGTGTGTGTGTGGGGGGGGGGGTGGGGTGTATGCTTAATGGGTTTCATGGGAACGGGACAGACATTTGAAAAATAAGACTATGCAAGTACAAACTGTGGGGGAGGGGTGTATGCTTTGAATGAGTTTCATGGTAGTAGAACTTTACAGAGTTTTAAATTGGAAGGAAAAAATACAGTGTGTTTTTGTATAATAAAGAATTGCCCAGATGTATCTTTCTTACCTTCAGAAATATTCTATTTCTCTGTAAAATAGGGTGTTGAAATAGATATTGTATTTTGAAATTTCATTCATTTGAAATTGCCAGTTTGAGGAGGGAAATAGGGTTTACTGAGACGTTAAGAAAACAATGAAGATCTACAGGAGATGTGAACATAGAATACTCCAGTCAAAAAAAAAGAAAAAAAGAAAGGATAGAAATGGAAATAGAAAATTGTGTATAATGCGAAATAGGAACCAAGCTATTAAACCATAGTCTAATATCATAGGGAGTGGAAATTTCTTGTAACTTGATGTCTAGACAGCACTTTAAATGCTGTTATTTTTGAGTGATTATTTTTTTTTTTGCACTGAGAGGCTGAAAAATATTTGGGTGTTGTTCAATTTGTGCTGCATACCTATATGCTCAATAGAAACTGTTTAACACAAAGCGTGGTACATGTAATATATTTGTTTGTTTCTTATTTTATGCCTGCCAATCTTTGTACGAATCTGTGAAAATTACATGAACTTTGAATATTTCTACGAGTACGGTACTTCGTTCTTTCTGTGAATGAGGAATGTGTTTGACAGAAGGGCACAATACAAATTTTTTGGTCCAATCAGTGGAATTTTTTAAATGGTATGATAAAATGATAGGGGGATGAAACATTTTTTTTCTTCTCAGATTAAGCTTTGGGATTCAATATTTTGACTCTAATCCCAGAACTTGAATCATATAAGACTGATAATTCCAGTCCTCTCTCTTTGAATTGTAAAAGTTAAAATTTCAGGATTTGACCTCAAATATCTGTTTATGCCCCTTTGCTGAACATGCAACAATTAATCAAATATGTATTGTTTCTGCAAAAATTACAATCTTATTGCAATGATTCACAATAAAGACTCAGAAATCTCACTGAAGTGGAGTCACGTTGCAAAAAGAAATGCTCAGTTGCCAATTTGCCTGTTAGTGGATGCTTGGTGCACAACACAGATTAGACCACAGACATTTAATTGAACGGCATGGTTAACAAGCCATGAATTATTCAGACCTCTTTCCCCTCGGGATCAATCAGTTTGGTTTGGTAGAATGATAACATCATGATAAATGAAAACTGTCACCAAGTTGAAAGCTGGATGGAAACATGCAATGATCGAGCATCAATAAAGGTAGCCAGATCATATCTAAATTGTTTGGGTGTGGGTGTAGCTGTTTCTCATCATCAACAAAACTCTTATTTTTCGTGATTTGTCAAGCAAAATGTATGCTTTATTGCCATACATGTAACTACAAACACAACTTACTACATGATCTCAACATATATGTGGATATAAGTCTTGTGGTTACCGATAAAAACAGACTCCTAACAGGTTTTATAAGCTCATGGAGGATGTACTCTTTTAATCAACCAAAAAACAAGCATGATAGAAGTGATTTTAGCCAGTTTTCATTTAAGTTTGCGTTACCATACAGAGCTCAAGAAATGTACAAAGTAAAGATACCCTTTGTGTGATCGGGTCCCTTTAAGAAAACCAAATCACACCATATAAATAGGGTATCCTTGAAAATACACCACCTCTGCCCCGTCTGAAAAGGGAAGTGAAAACATGACAAATTGTTGGCTGAAATTGGCCTTACTTTTCATTTGGGCTGAGGTGGCGCTTGACACACCTCCCCCATGCTTTGTATACATTGCATGAGAAGCCAGCGAGTGACGTAGATAGGCGTTTTGGGTGTTACAAGTTCTCCATACATAGATACAGATTGTCAAGTGTATTGTGAGGTTGGGTGTCAAAGATCCATTTCGGTTCCCTCTCAGAATAAACGCACAAAAGACGAACAAGACCTATTTTTGGTCAAATCCGTTCCAGTGATGGATAGATGGGTGTGAAGAGAACGATTAACCCTTTACATACTGCATTTATTTGTAGCATCCCCAAAATTATATATTTTAATTCTTAAAATGATATGCATGTAGAATAGTCTTGTGTGCCATGCTGGAATTGTGACTAAAGTTACTTGTGGCAAGCGAAGAGTTAAATAGTTATTACCTTAAGTGTTGTATAGTGTAATAATAAATAATGCTAGTGTTGCTTTCTCAAAGGCTACAGTCATTTTGATGGCAAGATATTTTTAAACGTTTTATATTGGGATGATAAACTAGTCCTCAAACATCGTTTTAGTTTTCAAATAAGTTATTATGCAATAAATTATACTAATATTGTTTCTTAGTTTCTTCTTAGTTTCTTAGTTTTATTTACTGCCTCCTTCGATACTGAAGTTTCACTGGGACGGGCAAGGTGCAATACACTGGGCGAAACACCCTTCTCTTTTTCAAATAGTATAGTGGTTTTAACGTGCATAGGGCCATTGGTTAACAAAATAAACAATACAGTAATAATCGCTAGAGGGTATTCATTTGTCTCGCAATCTACTATGGTCAACAAGGAAATTCGTGATCACTCTCGCAAAAAGTGATCACTAGCTTACAAGTTCACGAGCTTTCGAGTGCCGCTGCAACTCTTTATCAAGTGATGAAAATACAGTAATAGTAATACACAATACTTCAATCAATAATAGCTGTAATTAAAAGAATATGTAGTCTGGAAAAACTGGACGAGTTATATAATTTTACTTTTTATAAACTTGGATGAATGGATAGTAGGTGGCCTAGTTAAAAAGGAAAAAAGGCGTCATATCCTGTTTATAGAGCCCCATATTGTATGAATAGAAAACAGTTGTAAAGCTTATACATGTAATAACTATATATGGTATGTCCAAGAGAGAGGGAGAGAGAGAAAGAGAGAGAAGAGAGAGAGAGAGACTAAGAGAGAGAGAGAGAGAGGTATGATTCGTTCAAGCTATTCAAGTCCATGTTCGAGATACCGTTAATATTTTTATATATATCCACAATGTCATTTGGACACATGTTCCTACACTTTCCACCCTACGCGACATCCTGTTGGTGAATCTAAACATTCGCATCAAACTCATTTACCATAGTCTGACCCGGCACGCGTATCCCTACCGAATCAATACTCCAGCACACGTTTTGCAGCTAATTGTGTTGCCTGGGTGTAAGAAACGAGCGGAATACACCTGCTATCCGAGTGTGCTGACATTGTTCCAATTCGGGATCATTGATTTTAGTCTGGGATTAGTTGCCCATAATAAGACCAATCTTGAATATAAATTCATCTATGTATGAATGATCATTCAGGGTATGTTTCTATGTTATTATGCTCAATAATTTCAGCTGCTCGAAGGAGATTTTATTAATCATTATTACATTTGTAGATTAACTGTCTAAAAGAAAAATGAAAAAGTTCACTCTTAACAGAATGAATTTCAGAAAGAGTAAATTTAGAGTGAAATTTAAATGGAATTCTTTTAAAAAATCACTCAATTCACTCAAAATTCACTCAAATTTCACTCTTAATTCTCTCTTTTTCACTTGTTTTTTTTAAATATTTTTGATAGAAAGTACACAAATAAAATCCTTTTTAAATAATAATAATGAAAGGAAAGTAAGCAGGATGAATATTAAAGTAAAATTCATCTGCAAGTTTCTCTTCATTATCATCACAAGAGGAAGATAATAGTTGGTAAACACATTGAGATGTTATACATGTTCATTTCATTATAATCTTAAATATTAGACAATAGAATCAATATTATGTTCTACCAATAATATGTCAATTCTGCATTGGCGGATCCAGACATGGGTCAGGGGATTTACCCCCCCCCCTTCCCATACATGTAAGTTGAAAACCACTCAATGACTGTACATGTTGATATTAGAAGAAAAATAAAAATTGACAACGCCCCCCTTATTTTCAAATCCTGTATTAACCACTGTTTTTAATGTACATTGTATTTGCCTTTATTCTAAATACATGTATATTAATGCACAACTCTGTACATAATCAACAAAATTACTAATCGAAGACTCAGTTATAAATTATTGTCATGAATGTTGATGTACTGATCCAGGCCAAATATGACTAGCCTTTGCTATTCGTTGGCCCCTTTTAGAAAATTAGGTACTGAATATTGCCTGTTCAAAGCGTCATGCGTTGATTTGATGTACATGTAACTTCAAAGTTTTGGTATGACCTGAATGAAACATAAAATTTTCAGTTTGAAATAGCTAAATAGATATCAATGCTATCATTGATGCAGCTTTATGATTTTAGTTTAAACTTGAGGACAATATTGTATACTGCCATAGGCTTGTATATACATGTAAATGACAGAGATTGTTTTTCAGCGCTGTATACAAGGGATGGACGAACAATTGTTATGTGCCTTTCCTGACCTGACCTGGCGAGGGCTCCTATTACCCATGTCCGAGCCTAATGTAGTTGAATTTATGGGTTAATTATACACATCAAAACAGATTAATCTAAGGTTAGTGCGCTTGGAGAGCGTAGTCCCCTACCTGCTTATTGTTGTTATGGATGGGCGGACTGACTTGCTTGCAAAGTGTTTTTCCCTGTTCATTAGAATCTTCATCCAGAATGAGCAAATCCTGTAGAGCTTTCAGTGTTTAAATCAGGGAATACCTTGGACTATGAAGTTTTAGCAAGTTCATGTAGTTCACACCCTGATTTTTATTCCCTATAGCAGAATATTATGTACATGAACTTGTTTCTCTGTTTTAAATGAGTATACTCTACAATGTGATATTTATGAAATAAAATTTGTAGTGTTGCAATGATGACAAGGATCAACTTGTGATCAATGTGAATATAGGATATTATTAGCAAATGTAATAACATTAATAATTTCTATCCCATCTGGAATTGAATTAGGGTTCATGAATCCTTTCAATGTAATTGTTATGATTGTAGATGTGGGCCATCTTTGATATGTGCCTCATAGCTTTCTCCTAATAAATCAAAATATTCCCATATCATTTATCCATCCTATATTTGTACAATGATTCTTAAACAAAATAAATAAAATAAATACAAAAGAATGTAGGCAAGCAAGATAAGGACTTGAGGATTTTTGCAAAGAAATTGTTTCTTGTAGAATATTATAATGCACAGACGATGCAAGCAAATGTTCCCACTCAAGTTCTCTTGGGCTCGACAATGGAGAAGCTAGAATGCTTTGTTGTTACCTGGCCAGACCATCATGAAAAATTTGTATGAAGGCATGGCATGGCATGCACATTGGATTCTCTGTCGCATAAGGTCACCATGCAAAGAGCATGAAGGCGCAGAGAAAAGAAGCTGAGAGAAAAGGCAAAAAAAAAAGTAGGAAAAAAATGAGAACGGAAAAGAGAGATGCTGAAAGG
>CALNVZ010003433.1:10133327-10210715 GCA_940671915.1 Paracentrotus lividus
AATAGCGCCCTTCTGGCTCTCAACGGAACATCTATAAGATGCAATAACGCCCTTATGGCTCCCAACAGACGATATACAGTCAAAATAGTGGCCACCTCTCTGTTCTGCAAGGAAGAAAGGTGCATTGTAGAACCTGTCTATAAAGTCTACTAGTCTACAGTGGTCAAGTCTAAACATGGTTGACCGTACAGGGTACATACTATTTATGAATGAAAATGTTTTGTAAATCATCAACATCTCTAAATTGGCAATAGGAGGAAAATCTCCATTTATTCACCATTCATTATATTTGTTATTAGTTATAATTAAGCAATATTATTTCAATTGTTTTTTTGAGTATTAATCCTCTGTTGTTTGAAGCAAAACCACATACATGTATTCTCTGTAAAAAAAATTTAATTATTCTTTTTGAATTAAATTGATTTGATTGAGTTGATTGATCCATCTGCCTTTATAAATTATACTATATTAGCAATTATATATGTTCATACAATTATCCAATAAAGCAAGCCAGCATATAATAATGTCAGATTTTGATGAAAACATTTTGTTCACAAATTGTTCTTGAATGTGGTGACTTAATTCTTAAATATTGTTTCATTGTTTATTTCAACGGTGTTCTGTCTGTCCTCAACTAAATTTTCCCTTCAATATAAGGTTATTCATTGTATTAAAAAGATCACAGAAATTGTGAAATTATGCATTCTAAAGTTCCCTCCCTACCAGCTAGTCCAAAATCAGGGAAATCATTTTTACTCTAAAATTTTAGCTTTTATAGTACCCTGATAGCATTAATAACTTCATGTCTAATGAAGCAAGTCAGTATATATGATAATGATGCTCGATTTGGAAGACAAATTTGAAATTAAAAACACAGTCTTTCTTCGGAATGTTATGATGGAATTCATAAAAATCATTGATAAAAATAATGAGTTCCTATCTTATGAAGCGAGCCAGCTTGTGAAAATGCTGTCAGACTTTGATAAAATCTTGGAATATTAACCAAAAAAATGTCTTTTCGCGATTTGATTTTGTCAGTTGAACTTGTAATGACCCGTTGGAAAGATTCAGTTTACAGAGCCAAATCAGGACTCTTATATACAGGGGACAATAATTATCTTGGACATTGTCCTATCAATATACTTGTACCTGAATACTTGTTGCCCCAAAATAGAGCAGGGGGGGGGTGTGGTTGCATCTCTTTTTTTTCCCACCTGGATTCGCCACTAGTTAGTCTCTGAGGTTGCTTATGAAGGTATAGTTGTATTTTTAATTTGTCTGGTGTGAGAATATTCTCTTACAATTTCAATAAACCTAATGGGGAAAAGTTACAGTATGGGGAGGGATTCAGGAGTAAAATCTTATCTTGATTATTGAAAAATGGGGGAAAATCAATAAATAATAAAGGATGGTGAGTTTAAATATTCATGTCTTGCTGTCTCTTCAATTTTTTTTTTGATTTATTTTGTTTGTTCAAGGAGTCGTAAAACTGAAATATCGTAGCAGCATTAAAAGAGGAAAAAGATACGGGCAATTACCTTTAAAGCTCCCCCTAGACATAATTGTACTGCTGGCTTATAGGCACCACAACACGTCAAAACGGGTGCTTCGTACTACCTCTATGTATGCATACTGTACACAATGCACCACTCATACACAATTGGTTCTCTGTATGTACACCCCTTTGCACGCAACACACACACACACTCACACACACATGCTCCGTCGATCCACTATACTGTAGGCTCATGTACATTATTGTATGGTATTAGGGGTGGAAAATGCAAAGAAATACAGATGCACATTTGAAGTCGCATATGTTTGTGTGATCAGGAAGCATACCCCATAGCGAGCCCATGACCTTTCTCTATCATACTTGTCGTTTGGGAACCATTTCCCCTTTCCACAACGACGACTTGCTCTTCTCCATTTCTTTTCCTTTCTTTCCCCCATCTCTTGCCCTCTCTCTCTCTCCCTCTTTCTCCCTCTCGATCTCGCGTCCTCCCTCACCCTCTCTCCCCCTTTCTCTCTCTTTGTATTCTTTTGTCTATTTTGTCTGGAATGCACCCTCGTGTTTGGCTCCTAAACAGCAGGGAGAGACCGATAGGGTAGTAGAGAGACAGGCAACCATCGTCATTAATATTTGCAAGCCGTGCTTGCTTGGCAAGCCAAATCGCCGTTGTCTCCAAATTCTCATTAAAGACCAAGGCAAACTTGAATACAGAACTCAAAAAGCCAGATAGAGAAAAAAGAAACATGTCCAGTAATATGCCAGCAGGATGTGATGAATGACAAATGCCCCTGCTGCTTTTAATAGACGATTTTCTTTTTTGGGGGGCAAATCTTTTCCTGCCTTGTCTTTTTTTGGGAAATTTAAAGATACCGGTAACTGTAAAACCCGGTTCTTAGATATGAAATTACTTTAGTAAAGTCTTCCAAAAATTCTGGTTTGTGCATTAGCATTGTAGAGAAAGATTGCATTCTTTTGTTTGCAAAAGAATGTGTAAATGATTAGTGAAGGTTTGCAGGATTATTATTATCATGACTTTCTTTTATAAATGGTTATATTACTTATATTACTTTTTTTTTTGTTGGATTAATACAGGCCTAATTGGGGAAAACAAAACAAAACAAAATTAAAAGTGAATTATGTGAAAGAGAAGTTGAGAATTTTTTGTTATTTATTCTCTGGTAGTGACATGATTTTTGTAGGGGGTTCTAGATATTTTATGTGTTTTATATAGTCCTCTCTATAGAACCCTCATCAAACTCAACTGTTTAAAAATATTTTATTAATCTTTAATTGTGATCGACTGACTGGTGCGTGGTGGTGTGGTAAATTGTGCATGTGCCCCTGAAAAATGAGAGACTTCTGAATGAAATTCAGATAGTATACCTTGAAACATGATTCTGCCACCCCAGTTTAATATCGGCTTCAAACGTACCTTTGTGAATGGCCTTGATCTATGTGTTTATGGTGATGAAAATGGTATTGCAGTATATCTATCTCCAATCATTATGGAAACGATAATACAATGTAGAAAGAGAGGAACATGGGTGTATATTGGGAAATTCTATGAGCATAAATTATAAAGGAAGTCTCGTGTTTCATCATATGCCAATCGTCTCTTTCCTTTCATGGAGTTTAGCGGTTGGAAAAAAAAAGTAGTTGTCGATCGTTTCAATAAAGGAGTGGGTTTGATGCTATAGTATTGATGTCTAATCATAGAAATCCATTTTGTGAGAAACTGGCTTAAACCAGCTTGCCATAGATTTGTTGACCAGCAAAATGTAAACAATTTGGAACTGCTGGAAATCACCTTCATTGACAGCCCTACTCACACATGGTCATATTCAAACTAAGTGGGACATTTAGCTGAAATTTCACTGTGGCGCTGTGCCTTTGAAAATGAAACTTAGGATCTGAAATCAACACAAAGGCTTCTTTACAATACAAACAATTATTTAAGTTTAAAAAATTATATGATCTAGTTTTCTTACGCTGAATAATTGAGCAAACAGGAATTTACACGTATGGGACTATGGTGCTTTAAATGCCTCTTATTCTTAATACTAATCACTTTTGTTAGATTTTTTTTTGCTTAAAGTAATTTTTATGGACTACTCTAACATGGCATATAAATACATGTAATTTGGATTTAGTTATTTACTTGAAATGTTGAATTTAAGGCACTGGTAGTGTCACTCACATTTTGGATGTCGTGTCACTCACGACACATAGAAGTGAACCTTTTTCCATAGAGGGAATGATTGATAAACACAATAAATGTCAGAGAGGTACACTATTCATATACACATACCAGCACTTATGGTACCCTTAGAGATCTATTTGGGCACAAATCCGACCGTAACCAATGATGGTCAGAAACCCATGTCTTTTTTTTGTTGTGTCACTCATGCACTGTTTTTTAATCATAATTTCCAGGACCAATTGTAAAATTCAAATCCAACCTGTAATGACACATTCCACTCCTACATTATACATAATCTGGTACTCATGATCCATTCATAACCTACAAGTGCAAAGATATGCGCCCTTGTATCAGTCCAAATGTCTTATCACTCACGTTTGAATATAACCACTTGTGAGTTCACGTTTAAAGCACATGTTCATTGAATGCTCAAAAATATGAATGACCATACATTCACAATTGGGGAAAGGAATAGATGGATTGCATTATGGAAAGGGTGTTTGTCTTTAATTTTTTTTATTAAGAGTCTCTTTGCTCAGAACGGGTACTGAAACAGAAAACAGCAGTACAGCAATGCTATGGAAAGTAACATGTTTTTTAAATTCCTACTCTATATACATTATCTGTTGTAAAATGTGTTCAAATGAATCTTGGTACGGTTGCATGTTTTCCAGGACTCTCCTTAGCCAATATGACACTCTCCATCTCGGTGGCATCCAAAAATACGGCTCAACGACGAAGATGCTTGTCCCAAAGAAACCCTTGGCGGCATGCCATTGCCTCTCAATTGGAGTCAATATTGGTGGATTATTCATAGAGCTTATGGGGGCATAGTTGTGGGCAAAATGCATAAATTGCGCCTCTTTCCTTTTTCTTCGTGCGATGGGCCATAAATCTCGCTGCATGGCCGTGGATATGCTAATGTCATGTGACAATGGAAATAAAGGGTAGGATATGGGCTGTGGAAGAGAGAGAGAGAGAGAGAGACAGAGATATGGCAAGAAAGCAATTGGATAAGTACATCAATGGAACAAAGCGACGGAAAGATGGAGTTTGCATGGAAAAGATTTTATCTATATAATAAAAGCCGAAGCCGAAGGACAAGAAAACGGAGAGCTGCCACTGCCCGAAAATGGGTAGTACCTGTTCTTACGTGTTGTGCGGGTGATACGCAGCGAGACCCTACACAGCTTCCATCGTATCTGTACTGCATGAACGCGTGAAATCTAACGCTTTCCCCCTCTATATTCGAGGTTTGGTACGAATGTTTGTCGCCATCGTTGTTTTTTTAGTTTCAACACTTTGCTCAACAAATCACTTAACAAAAAAAGCAGTGCAACGTGACATTCAGACGTCATAAAATAGGACCGTTTGGATGCAATCTCGCCATTTTCGATGAAAAACGACAGACGAAAATGTGAGAAAAGAAATCGGAGAGCGGCCACTGCCCGAAAATGTGTAGTATCGTTTTCACGTGTTGTGCCTGTAGTCCGCAGCAAGACCATACACACTTTGATTGTATCTGTACTGCATTGTATGAACGCGTGAAATCTTACTCTTTCTTCTCTATATTCTTTGGGTATCGAGCATTGGAACGAATGTTTGTCTCCATCCTTGTTTCTTCCAGTTTTACCACTTTGCTCAACAAATCACTTAGGATTTAAAGCAGTACATCGTGACATTCAGAAGTCATGAAATAGGACTGTTTGGATGTAATCTGGCCATTTTCGATGAGATAGGATAGACGGAATTTCTGCCGATCGATCGCTATAATCTATGGTGTCTTTAAGAAAGCAAAAACAAAGTTAATCCCAGCAAAAAAAAACAAAAAAAAAAAGAGAGACAGAGAGACAGAAAGGGGAGTCATAAAATAATAATAATAATAATAAAATATACATGTTATATTGAAGTGAGAGAGAAATATATATAGTAAAATAGTAAGGGATCACAGCCGGGAAATTGATTTGTTAAAATGATTATAGGAATATAGGCCTATATTACGTTACCAGTTACGGAGTAAATCATAAACTAATTATCTCATATACCTCTCAGTCTAACTTGATTCGGGTCTTTTATTTGTTAAGTATTTTCTTGGGTTTTGTTTTTGATATTTCCGTTCAGGGAAAAGCTGCACGCTTCAAGAATAATGTTTTGATAAAATATGTTATACCTGAGATACATCCTGAAAAGGAATGTCTTCAATTAAACCGATATAAGGTGAGTAAAATATATAGTAGCCAAATCCGGAAAGGAAAAGAAAAACGAAAATAAAACTATGAATAGAAAGAGGATGGAACGAGAAAAGGATAAAAGTAATTGGTCTATATTATATTTGAATGATTCGTTGATCAGCAGAACCTGAAATTTTTTTTTTGTTTTGTTTTGTTTTTGTTTTTGTTTTTGTTTTGTTTGTTTGTTTTTTTTTTGTTTGTTTGTTGTTGTTGGATGTTGTTGTTGTTTTGTTTTTTTTTTTAGGGGGGCGGGGTGGGGTATGATAATATTATATTATTTCCGAATGCAAGAATTATTCAAAATCTAGAAGGAAAGAAGTCTAATCGTACAGGGTGTTTCCGAAAAAAGGAAACCCACAAATTTGAGTCAATCAATAATTTCAAAAATATTCCAATGGTGATTATGAAATTTATATCACTGTAAAGTACAACTCATTGCCATTCTAATGATACCTCACTCACCTCCCCAATGTCACGCATCACTAAACCCCATTGTTTTGAAAAAGTCTTGTAAAATTGTGCGTGGTTCACTTTCATGCACCTTGAGATGGTTTGTGTGAATGTGCCTGGAACGGAAACCCAAATTTGATCATCAATAACTTCAAGAATATTTCAGTGGTGATTAAGAATTTAATATCACTAGAAACTACAACTCATTACCATTCTAATGATACCTCTCTCAGCTCACCAATATCATGCATCACTGAACCCCATTGTTTTGAAAATTGTCTCGCAAAATTGTGATAGGTTCTCTTTCATGCTCCTTGAGATGAGTTGCTTCAAAGATTCCTAACAAATCTAAGTTAAGCATTCCAGTGACTTAAAATAAATGAGTGTGATAAATGGGTTGGAAATTTTTACTTATTTAGTCCTGTAATCTTACCATCCAGGTAATTTCAACATGTTACTGGTCACGACAACCCAGAGAACCTTCAGTTCCCCATGGATAATGTAAGAAGCATGACAGTCCATCAATCACAATTTTGCAAGATATTTTCAGAACAATGGGGTTCAGTGATGCGTGACATTGGTGAGCTGAAAGAGATATCAATACAATGATAATGAGTGGCACTTTCCAGTGATAAAAACGTCATAAGCACTACTGTCATGTTTTTAAAATGATTGATGATGAAAGTTGGGTTCCCTTTTTAGGCACATTGCAGCAACCCATCTCAATGAGCATGAAAGTGAACCACTCACAATTTTGCAAGACATTTTCAAAACAATGAGGTTCAGTGATGCGTGACATTGGTGAGCTGAGCGGGGTATCATTAAAATGGTAATGAGTTGCACTTTCCAGTGATATAAATTTTATAATCACCATGGTAATATTTTTTTAATTATTGATGATCAAACTTGGGTTTCCTTTTTTCTGGGTCACCCTGTATAATATAAAATATGTATAAGAAGGAAACTTGAAATAAATCTCTCTGAGGGGAAAAATAGAGAGAAAAAAGAAAAGAGAAAAAGAGAGATAGCGAGAAGGGGAAAAGGAATAAATAATCTATGGTGGACGGTTGTCAATTAAGGTATCGAAACATTTTTCCATGTAATATAATAACACGATATTCCTCTTTTATTTATATATTTTAAACAACAACAGCAATTAAAAATTGGAAATGGGTCGGTTGAAGGCGTTTGTTTTTTGTTTTTGTTTTTAATGTCGGAATGAAATTTAAAAAAAAGGCGTCATAAAAAAAAAATCCAACGGGTGTGAGAGAGAAAGGGGCGTCATATAATAATAATAATAATAATAAAATCCATGTTATGGAGGAGGTGGGTAGGATGCGCAGAGAGAAATATAAACTAAAACAGTGAGGTAGCCGGAAAATTAAAAGAGAAACCAAATTATTAAAAATTATGATATTTCAAAATAAATATAACTTAAAAAGAAACCAAAATATTAAAATTATGATATTTCAAAATAGATATAATTTTCATAATAATGATCAAAAATCAAATAATATTTCAAAATGAATATAATATTCGTTATATGAGGGAAGGGGACACCAAATTGATCGAAAAGCAGATATAAAATAATAAATAAAAATAGAAAAAAAATAATTAAACACCCCCTATAACTGAAATGTGACTTTCTTTTCTTGGAGGCTGAAGGCCGATTATTTATCTTTTTTTTTTAAAGCAAATTAAGGGAAATTAGAGAGGAAAGATAGAGGGAGAAAGGGAAAGGTAATAACATCTATGGTGGACTGTTGGCATGGTGTCGAAATATTTTTATTTGTAATTATGATAACATAACATTCCTTCTTAATTTATATATTTTCCAAAAAAAAAACAAACAAAAAATGGGCGTTGGTGGGGTGAAAATCGTGTTTTTGTTTTTGTTTGTTGATTTTTTTTTTTTTTTTTTTAACGTCAGAAACAAATTTCTATAATGTAACAAACCATATAAAATAGAATTATGTGCCTCCCCCCTGTGCTGCTACGGGCACTGCTGTTAGTTATATATATTCAAGTAGAGGAGCGTCAAATGAAAAGTAAGGCCGGAGAGAAAGAGAGAGAGAGAGAGAAAGAGAGGTGAAAAAGAAAAAAACATGCATGAAACATAGGAAAGGTAGAATGCACAAAATAATATTTTAAACAAATTGTGAAGATGGAGGAGGGAATTGATGCATGTATGTGCAAAAATAGAGTTTTCATGTATTTTAAAGCTAGACACAATTCTTATCTAATCTGGATGGGGAGCTTCAGTAACCACATATTTGAATATTGTTTACTGTAGGTGCAGGCCTGTGTAGGTGTAACTTCACTCCAGCATTTGAGCATATTACAGTTCAATGGAAAATGTTATTTGTACATGTATGTGTAATTCTGTGTGAAACACCCATGTATGCCTTTTTTTGAGCATGCAGTATGTAGAATTATGTCACAGGTAACTTAAAAACGAATGGTACGATAGCAAAGGGACGTATTATGACTGTCTAAGTTCACTCCTTAAAACAGAGAGAGAGACAGAGAGAGAGGGAGATAGACAGAGAAAGATACAGAATGAGGGAGGAAAGGAAGGAAGGGAGGAGAAAGAAAGAGGAGAGAGGGAGAGACAAAAAAATTTGGAGACAGACAAAAAATTTGGAGACAGATATTGAGAAAGAGTGTGAGATTAATAAAGAGACAGAATGGAATGAGGATAACAATGTTTCTGAGGGTAAAGGAAAAACACAAATAAAATATCATCTAATAAAGTGAGAGCAGCAGTTAGTTGTATCCTTTTCAGTGGAGTCTATTCTCTCCTAGCATAAAGTAGATGATATTAAGATCAGAAACATTATGAGAAAGAAAAGTCAAATAGTGAAAGATATAATCCTGCACCACACCTAAAGTTTAGACCGCTTCGCTGAATTAATGATTTAATATTCCGGTTGCTTGGATATAAACATTATCCACCCATACTTGCCATTTTCTTTTTGCCAAGCAATGAGGGAGCCTCTTGCGTTCAAGAGTTGTGTGCACTAAATAAATTAGATGGAAGACAGCAAGAGAGAGAGAAAGAGAGAGAGGGAGGGAGGGAGGGTAGAAATAAAAAGAAATCAGAAGAAAACAGATCAGAGAGATTAAGGACTAAAATGCACTCTTGGAAGATGATTTTTGTGTCTCCTCTCATCTTTACCATAGGTTGCCATGGCGACAGCATGAGTCAGACTTGGTAACAGATTCTTTGTGGGGGTCTCATGAGCAGAGGGTTCCTACAGGGGGAAAAGGTGTCGAGAATATCGGCTCGGCGGGCGCATATTGATTACTGGGTAGCGCGGGGTTCGCAGGGCTTGTTGATTTCTAGCTACTTAAAGACACGCTGAGGAATTAAACGCACAGCTCTCATTTGTATTTGGGGAGTTTACGGTGATATTACAGTGGCGCAATTGGCACGGGGGAGGGCAATTAGCCGCAATAGAGCAGTGTCCGTAATATACCTCAGGCTTCACTGCGAGGGAAAATAAACAGTGTACACTTGTACATCATTCATAATGTCTTCACTGTAGATCTTCTATTGTATTATTCTTGAAATTTAGATCTTCTTTTATAGGTTAAATTGGTGAATTATGTGAAGTATGGTGTTGAAATAAGTGTAGTTTGTTGGTGGTTGTATTGGTTACAATAATGGACGAATATATGTTTTCATTTGAGTATATAACATCATTATACAACACTTCCCATTTCAACAAAATGTAAATACATATGGTCATATTCAGACTAAGTGGGACATTTAGCTGAAATTTCAATGTGGCGCTGTGCCTTTGAAAATGCAAATTAGGATCTGAAATCAACGCAAAGGCTTCTTTACAATACAAACAATTATTTAAGTTCAAACATTATGTGATCCAGTTTTCTTACGCTGAATAATTGAGCAAACAGGAATTTGCACGTATGGGACTATGGTGCTTTAAATGCCTCTTATTCTTATAACTAATCACTTTTGTAAGATTTTTTTTGCTTAAAGTAATTTTCATGGACTACTCCAACATGGTATATAAATACAGGTAATTTGGATTTAGTTTTTTACTTGAAATGTTGAATTTAAGGCACTGGTCGTGTCACTCACATTTTGGATGTCGTGTCACTCACGACACATAGAGGTGGACCATTTTCCACAGAGAGGGAATGATTGATAAACATAATAAATGTCGGAAAGGTACACTATTCATACACATATACCAGCACCTATGGTACCCTTAGAGATCTACCTGAGCACATATCCAACCATAACCAATGATGGTCAGAAACCCATGTCTTTTTTCTGTCGTGTCACTCACGCACTGTTTTTTAATCATAATTTCCAGGACCAATTGTAAAATTCAAATCCAACTGGTAATGACACATGCCACTCCTACATTATACATAATATGGTAGTCATGATCCATTCATAACCTACAAGTGCAAAGATATGCGCCCTTCTATCAGTCCAAATGTCGTGTCACTCACGTTTGAATATGACCATATACATGTTTGTGAAGAGTTGATGACACAGAATGTCTACAGCAAAGCATATATTTGGTATCTCAATATGCTTGCAATCCAGAGACACTGGATTAAATCATATGCATTCTACAGTTACCTCCCCACCAGCTTATCCAAGGTCAGGGAAAACGTCTTTACTCCAAAATTTTAGCTTTTACAGTACCCTGATAGCATTTATAACTTCATGTCAAATCATAAACATGTAAAGCAAAGCAAATTAAACCAAAAAGCTTGGAAAAGTAACAAAACTAAACAGTTATATGCTAAAATATTGAGGGATTGAGGGATGGGGGATGGTTAATTAATTTGTAATATCATTATAAATCTTTTTAAAAGACGAGTGACAGATAGATACATAGATAGACATATAAAGAGATATTTGTACCTCACTATATACCAAATAGAATATATTTCACATTCGTTTGCCTTCAACCAACCACTGTCTCGCAGGTCCCACAGGAATCGTATCTAATTCTCAAAATGGAGATATGAGCGAAGGACAAATGGACATACTGATGTGCAAACCAAACACGACAAACCTCTCTCCGCTTTTAAAGTCTGGTTCAAATTGGCAACGTTGGCTCAACACACATGAATAAATGATGTGGAGATATGGAGGACGGGGATGATAAATCAAAAGCAAAGCATTAATCGTATACCCTAATTGATCATACGAGACACATTGAACCAGAGCCTGATGACAAGGGAGGAGAGAGAGAGAGAGAGATGGAGAAAGAAAGAAGGAGAGAGAAAGAGAGGGATGGTAGGAACAAGGGAAGGAAGAATCGAGTGAAAGAGAACAACAGAGATAGAATAAAAGCAAAGAGACATCAAATTAAAAGAGAAAATGAAAAAGAGAGGGATATAGAGCAGGAGGGATGGTGGGAGAGAGATAGAGAGAAAGATAGAGAGAGATAGAGACAGAGAAAGATAGATAGATAGTGTAAGGGATTGGATAGAGATGAAAAGAGGAGGGATTAATAAGATGATTGGGCGGAGAGGGGGGAACTAGAAGTAGAAAAAAAAAGAAAGAAAGAAAGAACAAAAATGTGAGACCAAGAGAGAGATGCAAGTAAGGAATAGTGAGGATAAGGAAGAAAAGAGGGTAAAAGAGAGAAAAGGTGAGCAAAAGAGATCGAGAGATGAGGGGAAAATCAGCCTGTTAAGATGAAAGGTAGAGAGAAATTAATAGGCGACATAAGCCCATTAGAGTATTGATGTTTATTTACGTATATATTCTAAGTGCTTTATTCAATTAGGACTGTCATTATCATGTGTCATTTATGGAATATGGTATCTGAAATATGGCAATTTCCAAGGGAGTAGTAAACTGAGACAGAACTGCGGCTACACCATTAAAATATAGATTGCCTTGGTCATTTATGTCCTCATCTTATTTTCTTCCTTTGAATCTACCTGTGCAGGGATGTTGGGTGTGTCGTATGCATAATTCACCGAATGAATCAAATCTGACTACTTATAACCGAAAGCTAAACAGAATTTTGCAACGATCTATTTTCTTCCTCGAAACAGCATCATTTATATTCTTATTTTACTATTTTATCCTAGGGACAAGATATAATTTAGTAATCTGTCTGAATGTGAAAAAATACCAAACAATTGAAACCTTCCATTTTGTACATAAAAACTATGTTTATATTTAACCTTAACATTGCCAATTTAGAGATTTTACCCATTATGTTATGTATTACTGATTATGTACCTTTGTACATTTTTGTAGGAATGCTTTGTGTGTGTTGTATGCATAATTAACTGACTGAAACAAATCTGACTTCTGCTATAAAGCTATACACATTTTTCTAATTATGTATTACCGTAAAATGCACATCAATGTATGCAAATTTTAAGATTTTACTGATCGCCATTGAATTTAATCATTATTATTAATGTCAATACATACTGGAACAAAAATAGATTTAACCACTTGCAGTTAAAAGGGTTTTACTCATCAAAAGAGAATGCAAACACATAATATTTATATTGGTTGTAATTAAAACCTACGTTTTTTATTTTCTATGTTCTTATTACTGCCATGTCTACGTGACTATGATGTAGAATGCAATTCACTCGTAAGGTGAAACTTAGGACACCTGCATCATCAAGTCTTTATCACCACCTCAGCTCCCTTTCTCTTGCCGAATGCTTGAGTTGTCAACAATTGCTCTCATATTAGAGAGGTGCTGTCATGTCTTTCAAAGCAATGGGGTCTATTCTCACAACCAGACAGGTGTGGTGTGGTGTGGTGTACAACCTCTCTGAATTTAGAAGAATTAGCAACCAGTTCAAATCCAATCACTGACACTTGTTCCCATGTGGAACTGACAAATGCTTTGGATACAATGGCTCTGGCTTTATTTTATGTCTAAGATGTATGGTTAGGG
This sequence comes from Paracentrotus lividus, assembly GCA_940671915.1. Lineage (NCBI taxonomy): Eukaryota > Metazoa > Echinodermata > Echinoidea > Camarodonta > Echinidae > Paracentrotus > Paracentrotus lividus. The sequence continues at coordinate 10,146,648 of CALNVZ010003433.1, forward strand.
TTACGATAGCATTTTATTTAAGGTTTGGGTTAGGGTTAGGGTAGGGTATAATGTTAAGTCCAGAGTGAAGTGAGTGCACAGAATTAAACGTGGAGCTAATGTTATAGACCCGTTCCCATGGATCTGTATGCTCTGGTTATAATCGCTCACTAGTCAATCTTTATACTACTAGTAATTGATACAGCCATGGACTAAATACTGCATGTTACCACAACTGTAGCCCTAAACCTGACATAAAACCAAGTCTCCACCCTAACCCTACATCTTAGACACAATAAAGCATTCACTGCAGAATTCCTTACTACCGGGACTGTAATTACACCTCACCAGGGTTGAGCGTTATTTTGGATTACCTGTAAGACAAAGACTTAAGATCGATGAAAAGTTACGATTGATTTTTTCTCGGTAGCCTCATGTGGAAACCAGGTACAGTCATGGATTAGGATTTGGATGTGATTATGAGATGTGTTAGGGCTAGGGTTTGGATTAAGATCATCAACTTTGGAGCATCCTGTCCACGATGAGGCTACCGAGAAAAAATCAATCATAACTTTTTATCAATCGTAAGTCTTTGTGTTACACCCCACTGGTCTAGTAAGTTTGTGCTGGATTATAAGAATGAAGTTAGAAGGGAGTTTGTTTGAAGACTTCAATTTCTCGGAGGAAATTCTTATTATTTCCAGAGGAATAAGAAAAAGGCCCTGAATTGTATACTGATTTGGTTTTCTTCCACATCCCCCCCCCCGAACCCCATACAATATGCCTACAGGCCTTGTGTAGGGCTATGAGAACGTGCCTTTAATGATTCCATACACACTCGCATCCTTCATGTTAAATCCATTTCTTTCTTAATGACGCACCAAATATCAGTCACCAGTCATCCATGCCTAATGCCATGTTTCATAATAAACACCCCTGTCTGCTTTCACAAATATTATTTTGTTGATTAAATCTTGAAGATATGCCATAGAACTTACTGGTCAAGGGTCAGACACGCATTGTGAAAGGTCAGTTCAAGTTTGATTCCATGACGATAGCTCTGGTGACAATTGCTGCACTGTAAAGTACATGTAATCTTACGACCAACTTCAACTCTGGACTTAACACTACAGAGTGGGTCAATAAAAATGTCCCATCGTTTTGAAGGAGTCTTGGGATAAGTATGAATATATTATTCAATTATGGGTTTTATGATATGTCTTGGTAAATTCATCCTCCTAGCATATGTTCGTACCATTATCTTTTGGATTTTTGCACGCATGACTGAATAACAGACAATCTTCAGAAGACGGTAAGATCTCACTTGCGCCAAGTGGCTGGTTGAAGATTAAAAGCAAATGTTGACAGAATATGTGTAATCACTTATCCACACACCCTCTCACCACACAGACACACCCACACACACTCATCCTCCTTCACATATACGCACATCATCAGACACGCACCCACACACACACATAAATCAATTCACAATTAAATGTCCTATTTGACGTTCTGTTTAAATACCAAGACCATCACTAAATGTTTGGGACGTAGTAATTCCCTAACAACTGTTTGTGAGTGTGAGTGAGGGTGTGTGTGTATGTGTATGGGTGTGTTTGTTGAGAATGTGGGTGTGTATGTGCTTTGTGTAGGTGTAAATGAGGGTACGTGTGCGTGTGTGTCTTTGTGCGTGCACATAAGTAATAAATTCTCAAATTTACCGTTTTCGGAAGATTGTCTGTTATTCAGTCATGCGTGTAAAGATTTAAATGAAAATTGTACCAACATATGCTAGGAGGGTGGCTCTACCAAGACATATCATAAAACCCATGATTAAATATTCATACTTTTCACAAGACAGCTTCAAAAAGGTGGGACATTTTCATTGACTCACTCTGTATACATGTATGCTACTCTAAAACTAAGCCTAAACCTAACATAAAGCCCTATTGCAATCCTAACCCTAATCGTACATCCTAGATGAAATAAAGCCAGGAGCAATTGTTGCATGAGCAAATGTTTTGTCACCCCAAGTTCTGTGTCCTTTAAAAAGAATATAATGATCAATTTATATCTCAGTAGACTCATTTCCTACACAGAAACATTCACGTTTTAGGATTAGCATTAGAGTTAGGCATCCTGTCCATGACTGTAATACCTAAAAGCTCAAAGGTAGATATTCGATTAGTTAGTTAAATATGTAGTGCAAGACTCGACAGGATTTGAACAACAGTATTTTGCTAAGACAGCATATGTCTTTAATCCTTTTGCACTCATAGGCTGTGTGTAACGGTACAGTTTACTCCTTAGAGCAAAATTGTGTCAGACTTCCAAAACAAATTTGAATAAAGAGTGAAACTGACTAGGAAAATATAATCTGAAAATAATGCTTTCAACACAAAATAAATGAACTATACACAACAAAAAAAGTAAGTCCCCCCCTAATCAAAATGATTAACTTTTGAACCAAAGGAGTTTTACGAATGTCATTACATGTGCTTGTAGGTAATTTTATCAGCTACCATTTCGGTGAATTTACTGAAATTTGTTAAGTCATGCTTCAAGAGCACAGTCAAAAGACAAAAATGTCACTTTTCGAAATCACAAGGTCATTTTCATAACTTTAATTCAATAATATTGAACAAATTTCAAACTTTTAAACAAAAGATATGTTCAGAAAGGGTTGTTGCCCTTAATTTCTAACACATCAAACGACTTTGCATTAAATTTCACGGTTGGATAAACATGAGGTAAAATTTGCAAAAACTGCATTTTTCACACATTTTTACTTTTAAATATGATTGATTATGACGGAATATGCAATCTGGAAAGGTGTTTTAAACAATATTCATCAATTCACGGTTGAATGAACACTTAATAAAAACAAAAAAGGACACTTTCAAATTCCATTGTTAAGTATATTTCCATTTTTGTGCAATTAAAACATATTTATCAACATTTTTTGTGTTATGTGTATGTCAAATAATTGTTTTCAAATGATGCTATGGCATTTTATTTAAAAATTCACGCTTCTAATGAACACTTAATACGTGAAAAGCCATTTTTTCGTTTGTGGACTAAAATTCAATCGCTTACTTTGGATAATTGTCACAGACCTTCTTGGATAGTTCATTTGTTCCATGTTTCACGAAAATTCCAGTGTTTTATGCTTCAGTGAGCAGAAGTTATTAGAAAAATATGTAAATAAGAAGGAATTTCATAGCTTTGGCCCCACCCCGTACCTTATCATATGCTCAATTTAGCGTTTTTCCTGTTAGTTACCACCACCCTGAACTTGTGTGCCATGTTTTGTGAAAAAATTCCCAGTACAATTAACAAAAATCCTCAATGAAATTAAGCCGAATTTCAATTTTGTTAAAATTTGTATTTCCTCTCCATTGACATTGTGTACAATCTCGAAGCAAAAACAAGCCCCAAATCAACATGCTGGAACTTTTTAACAAAAAAGGTCTTGAGTAATGTCGTTTGCGCGGTTATGTTTATACACTTATCGACTAACTTATGTGCGAAAATGAGATAAAACATTTGAGTCAGCATGAAATAAACACACGTTAAAGGCAAAATTGTCAATACAAAAGTCACAAAAGCCACCTTTAAAAGTGTTCTCACTCGTCCATGACACGATGAATAATGCTCATTTTCTCACAAATGTGTAATAATGTGATGATAATATCTGATGTCAATTCTTTGAATAAAATTGTTGGATTTTACCATTTTTGGAGGCCTGAACATAAATCTTAAACTGTGTCTCACACGCCATAAAAAATAGTGAAATGTATCGGATTGGTGTTGGATGATCAAATTTTGGATGATAAATCCACCAAAATGTTTAAACACAAGGTAAAAAGAAAATTTTACAAAATTGTTATTTTACAGCCAAAAAAATGACCCTTGTGACTTTTGAAAATGTCTATTTTTTGCTTAAAGTTGATTACTCATTTATGTCTCAAGTGATCGATGTCATTTTTTCACAGATGGTACTTAATAAGTGGTAAAAACTTCCCTCCAATTATCGTACAAAAAAACAAGCTTGTTCAAAAGTTACATCATTTGATTAGGAGGGGACTTACTTCTTTTGTTGTGTATATTTCAAAGTACATTTAATATACTGCACCATAAAAACAGATGGGCGGATACTGGTTGAAAGGTTGGTTACGGGCGGTTACTGGGCTATGGTGTGCCACAATCTGATGGGCAGTTGAGAAGAAAACTGAAAGACTCTCAACAGGTAGGGGTAAAGGGTTAAATTTATTTATATAATTTAAAAAAAAAATTACTAAGGAATGATCATCTGCTTAGTACCAGAATGTCATTACCTATCTGTATGAAACAATGTGAGTGAACTCCCTTCTCGCTGTATAGGGTAGACCTTATAGTCATTCTTCAGACAATGTCAGATATGTGTACATGAATATATACAGCTTTAAACGAGGAAGAGGATCTCGTCTTATTGAATTATTGAAGTCGTAGCAGTAAAAGTAAAGGCAACCACTCTTCCGCCGAAGCTGTAGAATAATTTTTGAGCTACACAGCGCCTGGCATCATTTGAAGTGATGGAGCTGACATTTCAAATTGCAGAGGCACTGGATTTCAGAAGGTGACAGTGCATCATCAGAAGAAAGATTTGAAATAACCGTGCTATTTCTAATCCTATGATTTGAACCATATCAGGCTTTTCCTTCTCAATTATTGCTTAAATTGAGCGAAATATCAGCCTCTTCATCTCGGAATTTTGAGCAAAATATTAGGCTATTTTGCTGTTCAGTATGTTAACCTCAGCTGAAAGGTGATTTGCAGTGCTTTTTGTATTAAAAGACACCCCATTGTGCAAGTTTAATAGGGATATTGGACTAATTTCTAGCTTTTAAAGCACAAAATTCATGATTCAGCTGACTTCCCCACCACCTCCCCCCCCCCATCCACATTGAAGTATGCTATTTCAAATCTTTCAGTTAGATAAAGCATCATCTAGAATTTCCCTTCCATTCTCTCCTGGATGCATGAGGAGAAGAAAAAAATTCTACCAGTATTTAAGCGCTGGGTGCAGAATTTATTTCTTTTACAGTATGATACAGCATTGGGTAAAGTTCATCAGTGCATAAATGGGTTGTCCACGCAGCCATGCCGTCTACTTCAACAGCTGTAATATTGCATCTGTTCCCAAATACAATATCTTATTAAGGGCAATATACGGCTATTTAGTCCCGGCATTCCCAATATTCAATTTGTTATATCAAGAATTCATCAAAGCAATTTCTTCTAATAGGCACAAGAGGATTTGAGTCTACAGGTTGGAGAGCAGAAAATTTTATTTTTTGTGTGCGTTATCTTATTAATTCGGATTGGTGTTACTGCACTTTTGGACTTAAATTGTATTTGTCAAACACCTTTATAGAAATACCACTTTAATGAGTGTCTACTTAGGTCTCAAATAGGGGTGTTTCTATTTTGCTGTTACCCATCACAACCCAGCCCTAAACCTGATCCTGGCCCTAAATCTATCCTTAAATGTAACATGTACCCTATTCCTCGATAACACTTGTCATGAGTTTACACTAGTATTAGACCCAAATCCTCTCTACCCTCTTAAAACCAGCTTTTCGGAACTTTGAAAGTGAATTTATACAAAATTGTATTGATTCTTAATTCTTCATTCTCATTTTGTAGTTTTATGACGATGATATACATTTTTTGTTGTTGATATAACAAAGAATTTTGAGCATAATACATATATGTATATACCAATTAGCTACAATTGCTAACATTTTATCACATGGTTCAACAACTTGTCACTCCTCCAAATTCTTGGAGTTAATGAAACACCCACTTGCAATCTACTGTAGATGTGAACTCATTCTGAGTTTTTTATTTTAAAGCCAATACGAACCAGCAGCCATTTATAGGACTAACTCAAGTCCTCAACTACCAAAATCTTCCCTGGTTCCTAACCCATAATGCAACATTTTGAGAAGTGTAGTCTAAAAATATAGGCCAATTTGAATGATAACACACTAATTCACTACTCAATACATTCATGCTGCAATTATTATGTTACCTATAATAGCAAAAAAGTACTTTTTTTCTCCCCAAAACATTTAGTTTCCCTACACAAATAAATAATATATACACTTTATTATTAATAGTTATTTCAAAAGGTATATTTCGAGACTAGCTATTTATAACACACAATCAATGAGAGTGTTGGTCAGTTTGCTCTTGCTTTAAGTAAAGACAACCCTATTCCCCCCTCCAAAAAAAAAAAGAAGAAAGTCCACTCTTTTGAGGGGATATTTCACCCCAAATATTTTACAGGACTAGATTCAAATTAATTTTCAGCCTCATGGGTGTGTTCCACCTTGGGGATCTCTTATGCAAACCAGTGCTTCTCAGGGGGTGTATGTGAACACAAAATTTGACCCCTGGGTGTGCTGAAACAGGTACTGGTAGATAAAATGCCTCGCCTTGGATTGAACCTACAACCTTTGAATCCTGAAGCATGTGATAAATGTACAGCAGTAGACTAGCTACGACACTGCAACATGATATTCACATGAATGAAAATAAAGTGAAAATAAACATATTTATAACCTTAAGAGATTTGAACCTTCAACATCTCAGGCAGTGATTATACTCTACAAGTTTAATACCTCAGTGTATTATTCAGTGTATTGTTCACCCATTGCCTATGCAAACCATGTACTAAAGGTATGGAAATTAGGGGATTCGGTACTCAATGGGTTAAAAATGCATAAAGCATGAGCGTTGTACAGTAGAGAATAGCTGTGACATCACAGATGACCTTGTGGGCTTTATATTTACACTTGTACATGGGCCATCTTTGTGCAATAACTTTGCCTCATCCATAACAGGTTTTGAAGTCATTAATATTTGATTGCTTTATCTGTCAGCTACTCCTAATGAAAATTACAGGCCCCAGAGCCCTGCCTGGAGGCAAATAGCTTGTGCATTCCTATAGTATCGCAACAAGAACCAGAAAAAGAGAGAGCAAAAAAGAAATAAATGAATAAATAAAACAGACAAAAGACAGCTATAATTTTTATGTAATTAATGGTTTAATTTGCTCTGAGAGGCATTGAATAAATTTGTGTCAATGAAGAAAAAAATCCTGATTCAGCTAATTTTTTTTTTTTTTTTTAATTTTTTTAAAACAAATCTTTGATAGTGCTTTATTTGTGATGGAAATAGAGGCTTAGAGTATGCATGAATATGATCAAGAAGAAAATGAAAACATGTATAAGTCTGGTACATGTACATGTAGGCTTCATTGACTGGGAAAGTGTTTGAGTTCCTGTCTACCTCGCATCTGTTTCAGCTACCATATATTTCTTACCAAAATTGTTTGGCTGCTCTAATTATTTCTACTTTTTCTGCTCTATTAATTGAGTATTATGGAATATCTACATAACAAAGGCCAAACATGTATTGTTTTTGGAAAGTGTTATGCTCCAATTAATTGAGCCACATGGCATTGTATCTGTAAGGTCATATATCTCTCATGTTATTCTGTTCTTATTAGTGATTATTATCAAGATGGAGCAGATGGTGACCTGGGGCCATGTTGTGAAGCGAAGAATTCCCTATATTTTTTAATAATAAAATATACAGTATAGATATATGCTGTTATGTGTAGACAGAAGAGAATACTAATTATTTAAGAAGAGTGTGTTTTGTTTCCTGTTATGAGTTCTTTTTTAATATAATCCCCAACCATCTTATATTATGAAAAAGAAAAAAGAAATACACCAGACATTTGTAACTATACATCTATCAATCTTACAACATGGATGTTTCTTCCTATGACATGTCAACATTTTACCACATATATTTTTTAAGACTACCTTTGAATGGTGTTCAGAACATAGTCTCACTAGCTTGGTTCCCCTTTAAAAGATTTGATAGAAACATATGGTGCTTATTTCAATTTGAGCAGTGTAGCGTGTCTGCTATGGATAGTGGGCATGCATGCTAGGTCATTCAATCGACAGCTCCGTTTGTTTTATCCATTAACTTCCAGGTGTAGCCAGGCACGTTTTAATCAACATTTTTTCTCTTTTTCAACTACAGTGCAAACTTGATGTAAAGAGTTCTCATATAAAGAAGTACCTGATAAAAACAAGCTCTTTCTCCAGTCAATATGAACACAACGTCTTTTGTTTGTGTTGTTTATTGGCTTCTGATATATTAACAGGATGCCTGATATATATATATATATTTATATATCAGTATTTAGAAATGCAACATAAATTTGGGCATGAAAATGAGTTACATAGCAGATGTATTTATGTTTGGGATTGGAATTTTCATATTTGTAAATTCTAAAAGAAAAGCACCTATAAAAGGGTATAAAAGTGTAATGTTAAAATCTTTGGTGCCAAAGATATCATGGCGGAACTACATGTAATGAAAACACAGAGATAAACTAAAATATTTCCTTGATAATCTTTTATTACAACTTCACACTCTATTTCTCTTGGATACTAAATAAATGTTTATATTGATACAAATTTAAAGAGTCAAAAAAAAAAGAAAAAAAGAAAATAAGTGCGGGCATGTTTACCTACTTTGTACAGTGTCATTTTCTATTATTCCTTCTTTGCAATATTTATAATTTTTTTATAATCAATTTTAAAATCATCATCTCTACTGGTTCATAAATTTTTCATTCTGTCATTTGTCTAAATGTTCATACATGACATCTCCCGGGCAGAGATTTGTATTTTTAATTATCCCAACAATGTTAACCATTACCTTTAAATCTGGATATGGTGTGCTAATAAAGCAGCAAGACGCAACTTGATTAGCTACGATGTGATATTGAAGAAACGGGCTTAAATGAGACAAGGGGTGGAGAGAAAGACAACACAATCCAATGGCTAAATGGCCTGCGGTCGTATTAAAATCCAATATATATCTGGCTTGATGCAATTTATAAATTGTTTCGAATTAAGGCTGCGAGTTGTTGTTCTTTCGCTGTTATGCAATTTACTTCTGAGAAATGTGAGGGAGTTTTTGGAGAAAGAGAACAGGCTTTAAGTCCCATAGCCGGTTTTGTCAGAAAGTAAGGTGTAGCAACAGGGGCGATAAATGTTTATAGGAATGTTGTGTTTAACAACTTAAAGATACCTGCTAACTCTTTCCCTATGTTCATAAAAACTGCACAATATGAAAATGGGCAAAACTTATAAGGGCCCCGGCCCCAGAGGGGTATGCGCTCCATGCAGGATTTAATGAGGTCTAATTTTCAAATATTACTTTTGTTGCAGACTCTGCCAGTAAATGACACCTGTTCATAGACAAGTTTGACAATAGATGTACAGGTGTTGAAATTACTTGAAACCCTACATCAAACTTGCCAAAGCTATTTCCCTGACACAGCTATGAGCTGAGTTTTATTCATTGCCCCCCCCCCCCCCCCTCTCTCTCTCTTTCTCTTGCCACCCTTTAGCCCTTTTCAATACTGCATTATGTAACTTGTAAGACTGTTTTTACCCGACCATTTGGTAATAGGCCCCTTTCTTATTATAAAAGCCAGATAGATTAAAAGCAGCCCGGCTATCGGTCAGCGCTATCATTGGAAGAAGACATTCATCAACCTGGAGAGGTGATAGGGAGCAATATTTATCAGAGAGAAGGGGATGGTCATCTTGTCTGTATAATAGTTTGTGACTGTATCATTTAAGGTAATGGAACACTAAAACCTCCCTCGCAAAAAATGAGAGTGACTGAGGGAATTTGAATGGGTTGTTGTACATTATATTGCTGATGGATATATTTTAATTTTTTTAAAAGAAGCCCTAAAAATAATGAAAATTATTTTTACCTGTCCCATCCCCTGCAATTATATCTCTGAAATGTACCTCTTTAGGATCCCTTTCATTTCACATACTTTTTCACTTACCGCCCCTTCTTTTAATCCTTTTCCTCTCTATTAAACTCAATGCTCTCATTAATCTTTCTCGTTTAAGCTGTCTTAACATTATCTGCAAACGGGAGAAGAATTGCGCGTCAGCCAACTGAACGAGGTGTTAGCATTTCAAGCGTTAATCTATCAAGGCCGGTTATTATTCTGCAATTTTCTTTCTGACGATTAAAAGAAATGTCTCTGTGTCCCCCTGGAGGCTTAGGTCTTATTCTAAAGATATATGCGCTGTCACACTATGATACCCAACAGCAATGTATACACTACAAATTTCATGCTTGTACATGTTGATAATAATGAGGCACCCCTCTTCATGAGAGACAGTAACATTTACTTGTGACACTTTCAATTTCTTTTGTCTGAGGACAACTTTCACAACACCAACGACAGATCTAGGATTTGAAAATAGAGGGGCGCATAAAGCAGATTTGAAAAAAAGTTGATGCGCAGACAATATTTTTTATATCTCTAGTTTCTAGCTGTAATCTGTGTACCCTGTTTGATTCTTGAAAAAATGAAGGGGACATTCTTTCTTCTGCCTCCACCTAGATCCACAACTGTGACGCTGCGTTTCCATTAGCGTTGTTCCATTGTGAAATAGTATAGAATAATCGTTACAAAGCAGTTATTACTGAGGCTCTGTGAAAGATAGAGATTGAAGAATAGGAGTAGATGAATGTGTTTATGAGGAAGTATAACTTTCTCAATGAATTCAGAAAGGAGATATTCAACCATGTGTCCATACACACAGAATTTGTTGTACGGCTACACAGATAAACCACTGTACTGAAACAGTATGCAAAATAACTTCTTTTTTTATTGGGGGGGGGGGGAGTTAATATGCTTACTGACAATAAACCTCTTAGAAAAGAAATATGGTAATATAATGAAACATGTATTTTAATAGGCATTGCTCCATTTCAAAATAGAGAATGATGACTGTCTATTTGTGTGTGAATGCTCAGTACCAATTGGAGAGTAATTGTGACCTTTTGACACACTCACCACCCAAAAGTAATTGAGATGGTCATCTTACACACTTACCACAGCACAGTGTAAAAAAGCTCAATTAATTTCCATTGGTACTCATGAATGTTTTTTTTTTTTTTAGTGTGGACAGACCCCAAGTGTTTTCCGCAAAATGGGGGCACATTTATTGGTGTTTACTCGCGTTTCCTCCTGCATCAATGATGGAGGAAAAGAAAACGTTTATGCTGAAATGTGAGAATGGAAAACCAAATCTGATCAGAGAAGATATTTACTCAGCTGAACCCAGTATAATCCAAAACACCAGAGCACCCTATTTATCTTCCTTAAGACAATAGTAGCGTTCACACACGTCACAGGATAATTAATGGTGGTACGAGAACACCTATGCGTTGCTAAGTAGTATTTGGTTATGCTGCGACTGTTAATATGAAGCCTTGTGGACCTGTGTATGAACATGGCGAACTCTGCAGTGATGGTCTTGGTTTCAGCATGGCCCTATAACTTTCTAGGTCCATGGTTTCAATTAAAGCTCATCTGTAGTTTTTTTTCAATCCAGACCTGTAACTAGGATTTTTACGGGAGTTTTCGAAATCTGCAAAAGTGGACAAAAAGGTACATCAAAATTTTTCACGTCACGCCGGGCGAGAAAAAGGTACATCAAAATTTTTCACGTCACGCTGGCCGCTCGATAAGGGGGGGGGGGGGGGGGGTAGGTGTTCAAATTTTTTTTTGCCTTTGGCCGTCAAGAAGAGTATCATATATTACCCATAAGGGTAGGTTAAGGTCGTATTTTAAATGATATTCCCTTTTTTCCCCCCTTTTTAAGCCATTTTTTTTTGCCAAGTGGACCCTTACTCGCCAGGGGGGGTTCGAACCCCCCGAACCCCCCCTAGTTACGGGCCTGCAATCTTCAAAGCTATATAAAACCCAAAGTTTTAAACATGTGGGGATCTCTAAATTGAAGTGTATATAAGTATGTCAGAAATATGACATAGTATGTTATGTAATTGATATGTGAAAAAAAAAAATAAAAAATAAAAATAAAAGTTAAAGGTATGATTTTTGTGTCACGTTTAGAAGAAAAATAAATGTTTCAGGTGATATAGGAAATGGGATGTTGTGACCAATATAAGATATCATTTCATATATGCATGTTAAATGAAGTGTCAAAGGGCTTTGTTAATGAATATATTAGGTGGTAAATCGATTTGTACTTTATTTGAAATTTCAGAGAACCTTCAGAGAACAGGCATTTGGCACTCTTTGGTACTATACAGGCATATCTGTGTTTTTTCTTTTCTGTGTGTCTGATTTTCAGAAGTTATGTTTAAAGTTTAAAGCATCACATGTGATACCCAATACTTTCCATTGAATATTTAATGATTAATCAGAGCATATATCTCTGTTCCTTTGAATCCTCCATACTTAATATACCAACAACAGGAACTGACAATCACCTTTAAAACAAACCTACTCTAAATGTAAGTCTAATTTCTAGTGCTTGGTTGAGGGAAAGGAGACATGGGGGTTTCCAGGCGGAATCTAATTATTGTCTTGGTATGGATCTCTGTCGAGCCCTAGTCTAGAAAAAGACCACATATAGTCATTCCTCTCAAGATGCACCGGGGCGGCTGTCGCAACCGCAATTGCGCTGTCAGTTCCTTCTGACTGCCACAGTCTGTGAAGCGACGGGATCGCCGATGGGAAATGTTATTTGTGTCTTAGCTTGTATCTGTAGAAAGGTATAAAGTCCGCCTAAGTGCAAGGGCAACTGTGGCGTATGTTCAAGAGGCAGAAGGGATTTAAGTCTGGTTAGAATGATTTAAATTAATTCCCTTTTAGCTGTTAGCCAGTGATATGTTGGTGGACTGCTAAACTCACACTGTATGTACAGCAGTAAGTTGTCTCCTTGGTATTGTTGGACCTAGTCAAAGCTTCAAGGGCACTTTGACACATCTTCTGAGATGCAGAAGGATGTTAGCTTAACACGAAATAACAATAAATTGATCTGGTCTATTGAAATAACAAAGACATGGATCCCAAAAGTCAATACTGGTTTCTTTTCTATAAAGAATGATTGAAAATGCATAAAATACCTTCAATAATTGTAATCAATGCTACATAAAGCCTTTTGGCTCCAAGCTGGAGATAGAGAGGATTGTCATGCTGCTCCCACATTTCTGATATTATAATTTAGCATTATATAGATAGTTATTCAGAAATCAGTCCCTTGCTGTTTGAAAAGCATTACATTGCTTGAATTTTTAATGTAATGAAAATGAACATCATTGTCTTCCATTCTTCTGTTATGAACAACCTACGTGTAGCTCAATGAATGAGTACATGTTTTGAAGACAAAACCTATGACGTATGTGATGTTTGTCTGTACTTTTATCCCCCCCCCCAAAAAAAAAGTTGAAAACGTAAACTCAGTATGCCTGTGGAAACCTAAAGAGAGACAATGAGAGGAAGAATTGTATAAATTTTGTTGATGACGTGTCGTTTAGTATGTTTGGATAGCCATTGAGGGAAGTTGTTGGCGTAAAAGCTACTTCAAGTATATCTTCACATGGCATGAAGTGGCTGTTTGAAAACGGCTTTTCTTGATTTGTGATTATATTACCATCCATTTATAGGCCCATTTACACTGGGGTACGAAAACGATCATGATTTACAATATGTGTATCAGTGTTTGATTGATATTGATTGAATATTACATTAATTTCCTTAAAAATATTAAGTTACAATACATGGTGACAAATATGGTAGACTTACGCATATTTTTAATCAGGGATGCCACATTTCAGGAAATTTTCAAATATGTGTCTTTTTATGTATTTTTATCTCCTTTTTGCATGTTTCATTCCAGACTTTCATGTAAATTAAAGGATTTTGTAATGGTACCAAGTGGCATCTCTGTTTCATAGATGTATGGAAGGAGGCAAAATCCAAAGATATTTGAACCATGTACACTTTGAACAGAATTAAGTCTACAAGACAGTGTTCCACTAGACTATACACATAGGGCCTCTCTGCTGAAAGTCCTTTCTGAAATGAAGCTTTTCTTAAAATGGGGATTTTTTGTTTTCCCCAGGGCTATCGGGTTTGCCTAAAAATGAATATATGCCAAATATCTTTGGTTTAGAATAAGGTAAAGGGGCATGAAGGCATGAAGGGATATTTAAACATCATATTATGCTGATTTTGGCAAGGTTGTTGGATTGAATTTGAGTGCAAGAATGCCAGCTGGACATTACGGAGAAGGATCATGGTAGGGTTTTACGAACGATGATCAAGCGTTCGTCCTTGTCGTGAAAAGCCAGAGAGCTTCTCGATTGGAAAGCCAAGCTTTTTGTCTGCAGATATATGCAAACCTCGGTCGTTCTTCTTAATCACATGCTGGGACCTGTTACAGTGCATACAGAAAGCACACACAGTCCCACATACTATAGTTGCATGCTTGGAGTGTGTATGCTTATGAATGCACACCGTCTAGCGTGCAAGAGAGAGTGCGTTAGGGAGAGAAGGAAAATTGGATGAAGAGAGAGACAGCTGACGATGTGGAAAGATGGAGAAGAATAGAGACGGCATAAAATTATTAAAGATATGTGTGTGAGAGATAGAGAGAGTGTGCCAGATAGAGAGAAAGAGGGAATAAACATGAAATGTAAATGATAAAAAGCATATTTTGGAACGAGAGGTAGAAAGACAAATAGAAATAATTGTAAGATACAGGTTTTCTTGTCAAAAAATACTGATGCAGACAGACAGAGAGAGAGAAGGAGGGAAAGATATGACGGAGGAGGCACGGGGGGGGGGGGGGGGGGGGGGCAGAAGTAGAGATGGATGAAGAATGAATGAAAATTTATATGAACATGCAAATAAATATAGAGAAAAAGAAATGGGGAAGAAGGGTAAGAGAGAAATCATTTATATACACTAACTACCCTGCCAGAATTTTCAGCCTGCTTGGTGCAGGGGAAACTAACGCGATCTGCGCAATAATAACTTGGCTTGTAGCCTACCCATAAACATGTCATTTAGCCCCAGACGTACACTGAATTACTATTTCGGTTGAGAACAGAATACGCAAATTCAAAAGTTTAATTCAATTGTGGGCATGTGATCACGGTGAATGGCCTAATTTGATAATCACGCCATATGCGAGGATGGACACACTTTTCGGCCATGCAAGAAAATAGGGTAGGAGGCGAAAAGTGGGAGGGGGTAGACATAGATTCGTAGCCATGATGTCCACCAAGAAATCTGACATACATTACACAAGGGATAGGTCCCTGAAAAGAGACATTTTGAGGTCAGTTTTCTATCTTTAATCATCACCAGTATCAATATATGTCAGGTACCCTGGAATTGAGGTGGTACTGAAAGAAAGACGATATAGCTTTATGCTGTCCTTCTCATATGGTTTACTGCATGTATCAACCTTTACCTGACATTTTGGCAAAATAGAGATTTACTTGATGAGGTGCTTGCATTGGATCTGATTGAGAGCATCAAAACTTGGCAAAAACTTAAATGTATTTTGAAAGCTAAAAGGACACTACTGACCCTTTCTTACTACAGCATGGCCATTTATCAGACTATACATGTAACTGGCTAATATGGATGGTCAAAAGAGGGCCATATTGTTTTTATGGTCGACTAGATTTCATATTGTCTTCACGTCTATGGTTGCATTATTCTACACTCAAATACCTTTCTAGGGTTGTCTTATTTTCGGTAAATTATCTTTAATTCTATAGATTACTTTATCTCTGCCTCCTTCCTTAGATTTTATTCCTATATTGCCTTTAGCCAAAAAAAAAAAAATTTTTGGTTGTCCTCGACCGACCACCCTCTGAAAACGGCCCCGACCGACCAACCTCTTTCTTTTTTTTTTTTTTTTTTCCACCCAAACGCGAATAATACACGCTCATATTTATTTTATAATTTTTTTCATAAAAACAGTATTATAACATGTGTTATTTTTCCATGCATTCCCATTTACATAACTCAATAAAACGTAAAGTGATCTCAAAAATGGAATCATTTCTTTTCTTTTTTTTTTTTGTTTTTCAATGGGAGAAAAAAAAAAAAAAAAAAAAAAAAAAAAAACCGACGCACTGAGCCGATTTTTGAAAAAAGACATTCATTGGACAACCAAACAATTTTTTTTTGGCCTTATTTGCTTAAATTACTTATTTCTGTATTTTTTTTTTTTTAAAAGTTTATGTGTAATTTCAATAATTTTTTATACCTCCGCCACCGAAGGTGGTGCCGAAGGTGGTGCCGGAGGCATCATTTTTTCAGGTTGTCCGTCCGTCTGTCCCGTTTGCTCGTTATCGCGATATCTTGAGAACCAGTTGGGATATGAACTTCAAACTTAGAGGTAGTATGTATCGCTATAGGAAGATGATCTGATTAGATTACTGGTCATGTAGGTCAAAGGTCAAGGGTCAAAGAGGTCAAATTGTGAAATTCCATGTATTGAGTGAGTTATCGCCGTATGAAGATGATCTTATTAGATTTTGGGGTGTATAGGTAAAAAATTTAGGAGGGACTATGATCTAATAAGGTTTGGGGTCACAAGGTCAACGGTCAAGTTCAAAGGTGTCTTTGTATAAACGAAAATGAATAGATGAATGTGCCATATATTTCTGATTTGGCAATGGCGGAGGCATATATTTCGACCATGCGCGGTCGAGGATTCATCTTGTTTCTATTTTTGACCCTTTGTTTTTAATCATTGTTCAAATTATTACTTTTGGACTACTGGCTGCCTACAAAATTATAGGCTTAATATAAGTCTTAAGTCTGTATGTCAAAGTGTATGATTCAATGGCTGTATGGCGCTCAGCACATCACTTGCCAAGCAAAAGAGAAACATACACCTTTCTAGTTTTTATTGGATCCCCCTTATTTGGCAAGCAGATGCGAGAGACTGGTGATGGCCACATGCTTCCATGTCAACATCGATGACAAAGATTATTCACCAAGTCTCCCTTCCCTCTCCTTACACCCCCGATCCCAGCTGCCTTTGCCCCCAAAATTTGTTGACAGCATTATCGCTGTTGTATGGATGTAGTTCAACCCTATTCTATCATAGTTGTGAGCATTCACAACTTTGGCAGCCATGTTGTGAATTGTGAATGGATTTATATAGGGTGAATCAGAAAAAGTACATCTCCAAAGTTGCCTTTAGTTTGTCTTATTTTTTCACATTTTATATTTAAGTAAGTCTTATTGCTCTTATAGTAAAGTAAGTCTTATTGCTCTTATAGTAAAGTAAGTCTTATTGCTCTTATAGTAAAGTTAAGTCTTATTGCTCTTATAGTAAAGTAAGTCTTATTGCTCTTATAGCAAAGTTAGGTCTTATTGCTCTTATAGTAAAGTAAGTCTTATTGCTCTTATAGCAAAGTTAGGTCTTATTGCTCTTATAGTAAAGTAAGTCTTACTGCTTGCATTTACTGAGACTGCAATTGACATTAATTTTGAAAATCAAATATCAATAGTTGAGCATACTAGTAGTTGACCCTTTCCCGCTTCATATGAAACTACTTTTGTTGAGTGCCTTTCAAAAGTTGATCAGAAATGACACAGTGTTTGAAATTGGGTCAAAACCCACAGCTGATCAATTTTGAAGTAAATTGGATTAGAAATAGATAAATTATCAACATGTTTATCTTTGTAATTCTTAGTAATTGTCTACTTGTAGATGCGCTTCTGTTGTAGGGTAAGCTGGAGAAAACAAGAGGGTTTGCACCTACCCATGTATGTGCATAGATATTTGACAGTAATATTCAACATTTTCATCATTCTGCTCCCGAACCAAGACTATATATTTCTCCCTATTTGAATTCTCCCAATATAATGAGCATCATTGGTGCCAGCTGCATGCTACCAGTGGTACCATCTAGATACAGTAGTGACTCATATTGCCAACGTCAGTTATCATTTAGATTTCAGACCGGGAACAGATTTCAGATGTAAACTTGTCGACGCGGGGAGCGAATCGCCAAACAGGATAATTTTCTGGGGAACATCCAGATTTTCTTGTAATGAAATTGTATTTCCAGAGATATTGTCCAGAAAACATGACCAGGCCAATTCTTCATTGCAAGTTACAATAAGCAATAAAAACAGTTAAAATTCATGGTTTTTGTATGGCTAGAAGAAAATGTGGTGTCAAATTTTTGCAAATTATCTCTGACAAATTATACGAAGCAGATATTGTATAGGAGTTTGGCAAAAATAAGCTAAACATTTTCTCCCTTGAAAGCTAGTTCTCAGATGGATGTTAACATATTACCTTGTATGATATTATTAATTTAAAACTTGTTTTTCAAGAAAAGAAAAGTCATCAATCCAAATTTGCAACGTTTTAAAACATTTAAAATGCATTCTTGTGTCAAGAAGATAAGAGTGGAATGATATTTAAGTAGTATGTAATTGCTTCCACTCTCAGGAGGTAAATATAATCTAGCTCATAAAGATAAAGCATTTTCAAAGGGCTAAATGGATCTTGTTTACTCTTCAAGTTGACACTAAATACAGGTTTATTTTAGACCTACAACCTTTACAAAAGTTATACTTAATGTAACTAAACAATAGTCACTTAAAAAATGTGGCCATAAAATTGCCAATTTGGGCATGGAAATAGAAATTAAAACTAGTTCTTGGCATTGATATGTGGCGATTTTGATGATTATTTCTATTGAATTCTAATCTAGTTTAAGAACCGCACTAGATATAAATTCATGTTTTTCAGTGAAAAAGAGATGCCCATATTATGGTCAGTCTTTGCCAATTTGATGAATCCGAGCCGCTTTATTCAGGCTGCTAAAACCGCTATTCACTTCACGCAGCTCTCTGTGTACTTATCCATTCATGATTTTAGGTTACAAAATATGATCAGCCGCTCGATAGCACGCATCCATATTGGTTCGGCTGGCCGTGAGTGTTAGGGACCTAGGCGTCATGTTGACCTTTCCGCGACCCCTCTTTCACGTCTCATTCACGCTCATTATGAATGTGAAGGTCAAAGTATGTAGAAAAGCCAATATTTCATTCTTATTAACATGCACGATACATGTAGCACATGTGTGCTGCTGAATAGGTTTCATGCCTAATTTCCATTTTGTCTTTTTATAGGAGTGTACGGTGAATATGTACAGTGTATATGCTGTATGAATTCTCATGTAGAAAGCATCTACATGTATCAATAGGAGATGTTAGATAGATGATACATAATAATATCCAATTTCCAGAGTGTCTATAAATGTGACAAGACAAATGAGAAATCGTCTGTTGAGAGCCATTAGGGCGCTATTGCAGATCAAAGATATACCGTTTGGAGCCGTAAGGGCGCTATTGCTGTGCAAAGTCAATGGTATTAGAGCCCTTATGGCTCTCAATGGAACATCTTTGATCTGTAATAGCGCCCTTCTGGCTCTCAGCCGACGAAATAATCAATATAATAATAATTCGATCTCTGGCTAATTTGTGAAAACAATGTCAAATTGAATCCAGCATACCAAGGTTTAAAAAAACATTATATGCATAGATAAAGGATTCCATGACGTCTTCTCTGGCCACAGTTGCTCCACGTTAAATTCCATCATTCCATCATTATGTCTAAATATATTCTTTTTATTAATAGTCTTATCGTAGATGAGTGGGAATGCAAATGAATACTCCTGTCTATGAATAAGTGAGGTAATTCTCTTCATAGTTCAAAGTTTTATCAAAACAGTTTATTGCAATTTCCATAAAGGTATATTATTTATAGATTCTATGACATTAAATGGATTATCACAATGGTGTCAATGATCCATTGCATTATGTATACTGAGTAACAAAAAGTTCTCTCAGCTGTCTGTTATGAATATTAATCAAAGTCAAATATAGCCATAAAAAAATCCTGGTTTAGCATGACATTAGAAATATCTGTTTAAAGGACTTGGTAACTTTGCGTAGGCTTTGAATTGTTTTCCCTTAATTGCTATCAGTGTATATTCACTGCATCCAAACAAAGCCATGAAAATATGCATTATAGAAGCATCACTGAATGTGTAAAAATTTATAACACAAGTGTCTGGAAATACAAGACTCTTTTTCCTCCATATACTTATTCTCAGAGAAAAGAAAGCAAACCCTAATACGGTTTGAAATAATGATTCATTTATTTTTTAACCAAATTGAATGTTGGTATTTAGTCATAATCATATATCATGATAATAAATTTATATTTTACAAACTTTTGAATCCCTGGCTGTATTTTTATCCTTTTGAACATCATTGTACAAAGCAAGCATAAAAAAGAGATAATATCATAAATCAAATCTCCACTAAGTAACTAAATCCCTTTAATGAATAGTGCAGGTAGCTATTTTTTATTGGGTAATCTATCAATATTGTCAGACTTTTCTATGATTTATCGGCTATCCCAATTGGTTGCAAAAAAAGGCTTCTATGCACAATAGTGCGGCACTAAAAAAGCACAAGTCTTGACGTCATAATTCCATTATGGGTAAATGCTTTATATTTATAAATATGATATTCAGAAACACACCTTTTTAATAGCGAAACTAAATATTTTATTGCTCTTTTGATGCCTAAATATCGATTTCAATTGTGTATTATATCTATGAACTAATTTCATATCTTACTGAGATATCATGACAAGGAAAAACTAAGTATGTGATACAAAATAAACAGAACCTGAGAAAGAGAGAGGGAAGAATAAAACGAAAGACAGAAAGACAGAAAGAGAGAGAGAGAGTGAGGAAAAAAGAACAGGTAAATCGCATTCATGAAGCAATGAGAAAGTGATTTTATCTGTAAAATGACTTCATATCTCATTTAGATTTCATGAACTCTAAAAGACGAGTGAAAATGTTCACTCTTGAAGAAGTGAATTACAGAAAAGAGTGAACTTCAAGTGAATTTGGAGTGAAAATACACATTACCTTAATTCTAAATACACATTTGCACTTAAAAATGAATGAAATTGTAGTGACAATGTTTTCATCCAAATTGACTCAAATTTCACTGAAATTCACTCCGTTAAGAGTGAACTTTTTCACTCATTTTTTTTAGTGAGTAAAATATACATAAATCATATAAAATCAGATTTTCTTTGTGTTTCCAATTATTTGAACTCGGACACCCTAACCATAATAACCTTAATGCTTATAATAGGTTTAGGGTTATAGGGTCAGGCTGTCAACATGTGGAATTATTTGATTTTACTGATAGAGATGTGCATTTTTTATATGTAACTTTTTATAATTGGATTGAATCTTCATGTATTATCTACACCTTGTCACATATATGTATGTATTTGTAATCGGTATATATTTGTTATACATGGCCCCCAATTATACTAGTATACAACTAATTATTGACCGTGTTACCCTGTATAATGAATAATCAGTAGATGAATAAAAGAAATTAATTGAAGAGAGACAGAGAGAGAGAAAGAGAGAGAGAGAGAGGGAGAAAGAGAGAGTCAAAAAAGAAAGGGGATGGGAGAGTAAATCATATCCATTAACCTATTGGAGACGAGCTGATTTGGCTATAACACACATTTCCCATAGACCTCAGCCCAAATATATTCGGGCTCAGTCCCCAATGGGTTAAGGAAAAGAAATGGAATAACTTCATATCTTATGAAGGTTTCATGAGAGAATAGAAATTAACATGCTGTTTGAAGTTACTTAGAAACAGGTGATTAAAAAATATAGAAACAGTGAGACGGAGTGAGTCAGAGGAACAAAGATATAGGAATGCAAAATAAATGAATGGAGAAAGAGAGAGAGAGAGAGAGAGAGAGAGAGAGAGAGATGTGAAAAAGAGGAGAAAAGTAAAATCTTAATAGGGAATTCAGCCAGAAATATTTTCTTAGCGAAAGTGACATACATGTAGCTACAATGTATATTTGGTTAATATTCCATACCTGTACAAACTACATGCTTAGTAGTGGTGTTGTCAATGAAGGGAGACACATAGGAAAAGATTTAAGAGCAAGAATATTAAATGAAGAGTGAAGGTCACAAGAAAATTACACACCGTCTGTGCGCTTATTTCAGACAGAAATATGACACCGGACTCTAGACTTTCCCTCAAGTCTCGTTTTTATCTTCTTCCCTTTTTGATAATGTTCCCAGCTTATAAAGGCTCCAATGTTGGGTTTAAAAAAAAAAATTCTATTGATCTTTATAACTCTATTTATTTATTCTATGATTCCCATTTCCTCTAAACAAGATAATAATATCTAGGCATTTATTCATTTCAAGGCCATCAAAGTCCAGTCAGTGGCATTAGTGCCTCTTCCAAAAGTCCCCATTTGGCCTCTGAGATTTTAGGTGCTCTTTATAGACAATCACATTTATATTGTAAGGAGAAAATGTACCCTACGGAAAAAGTGACCATGCCCTAAACCTAATGACATTTAATACTTGTATATTTTATTTATATTATATATACTTAATATTTATTATTTTATGCTTATTTTCTTTTATGTAGGATCCTAGGTTCAACTGTGAGATAGACCTGCGGACGGGGTACAAGACCCGGAGTATGCTATCCATGCCCATTAAGGAACCCGGTGGAGAGGTACTGGGTGTGGCTCAAGTCATCAATAAGATCGGTAGTAAGGACCAACATGAAGCCTTCACAGACAGTGACGAAAAGGTCAGCCCCCTTTTTTTATTTTTTTGTTATTTTGCTGGTATCAAATGATTCGATTGGTCAAGAAAATATAGAGCAGAAACTTTTTTCTTTAAACTTAATGTTCATATGGAACATTGGTCTTTTGGGTTCTTTTTCATTTTCATTTTAAGTTTTGAGGGGAAATTTTGATGAAAAACACGACTCCCAAGGATTTTTTTCTTGTGGACCTGTAGTCAAGTGAGCACACCCTATTTTATTCCCATTTTTTTTCCCTCTTCATTTTTCTTCCTATAATTTGTCTTGTAGTGTCTTTGCATTTTCTTGTCAGCTTCTTAATATTCACCTTCTCTTTCTCTCTATCCTTGTTGTGCTTCTCATCACTCTGTATGTCAATCTCTGATGCTCTCTTACTCTCCTATTCTCTTTTTCCCATCTGCCGTGTTCTTTCTCTTTTTCTATCTCTCTGTTATGCTTTTTTCACTCTTTATATCACCTTCATTTTCTGTTTTGTTCTCGTATTGTTCTAACATTTATCTTTCTTTTATTTTTGCTCTCAATCTCTATCTCTTTTGCAATGTCTGTTTCTCTATCTCACTCTCTTACTCTCTCTTAGTTTGTCTGCTTCTCTCTCTCTCTCTCTGTCTCTCCCCCTCTTACCTTCTGTCATTATGCATGTTTCTTTCTCTTTTACTCTATATCTTACTGTATTTTGCTACGTTGATATTTTTTTTCCATCTATCTCTCCGTCTCCATCTCATTCTCTTTTTCTTTGTCTCGATATCTCTTTCTCTATCTTACCTTTCGTTTCTCTTTAACTCTATATCTTACTCTAACTTGCTAAGTATATTTCTCTTTCTCTCTCTCTCTCTCTCTCTCTCTCTCTCTCTTTATGTGGAACATGCACACTTACAGTCCAAGCTGGCCACATAACTCAGTAGATGGGAAGCTAGCCAGTTATCAAATAAGACCCTAGGGAGTCCTTCTCTCTCAATGCTTCATCTTGCTCTCCTAATTTGTGGTCTTTTTCGCCCGATCATGACCCGTGCCTCGACTTAAGCGTTCCCAAAAGTGTGCTTGCGCTAGCGCGGGCTCAGGTATCGCGAGCGTGCCGCCCATGTTTGATTTCGAACCTATTTTTGATTAACCTCTTCGTCCCGGGTACTATGTTTAATGAGGCAATGCCAGAATGCAATGCAGTAAGGTAACTACTTAATTACCCATCTACCCCTGGACCCTCTCCATCATTCTGTTTTAAGAAATCATTATATGTTGCTCGTTCATGCATCCATGGAGAGTTGGATGCAATATATATTGTGCCTTGATCAATCCCTTGCATAAGAATTTATTTGCTTGTACTACGTCTTGAAAATATATTTTAAACTTTTTAAATTTTGATTGATATAAATGACTTCTCACTTCTATTGAGATCAAATCTTTCTATTATATTAACATGAAGAATGATGGTTTATTTTTAATAAAGTGTTACAATACTTTATTGATTATACTCCATTGAAGAATATAATTTATCTTAAAATAATGGTCAGAATTTTTTTTATTACAAATTTTTTGTTTCCCCTTTTTTGAAAAATCAGGGCTGTAACAGCTATTTGTATCAGTAACTAATTCGGAACACATCATTGCAATATTCTAGCTGGCCACAAATATGGCAAATCATTTCTTCACTTACTAAGGATCAATTTGAGTGTTTTACCATTTTGGCATGTACAAAATTGAACCACTTTCATGTTTTCAAAGGAGTGTAGAATATATCAGTATAACCTGACACTTATTATAATTTGAACATTTATGTTTATTCCTGAACTTCCAATATTATTCATTTCTCCTCGAGAATCCAACATTGGGATTACATAGACCTATAATTTATGCTTATATGAATGATTACAAACATATCCCCTACTATCGTACAACATTCATACCACAATTAATATTACCAAATATAAAAAAAGAATATAATTACCTTCCAAATATTTCAGATATAAACCTTTTAGGCTAATTTAGCAACATTTTCATTTTCTCGAAATAAGTGTGATTTTTCATGACTAACTCTTTAACTGTGTCCAGTTCATTGCAGTCTCGCTCTGTTACTTACCTCTTTAGGATAGTTGGCAGTTCTCTCAGCCTTTAACTAGGCTACTGTTTGTCTGGACTTTGAATAAAGGTTGCAAATAACCTACTTTTGTATAAGTGGATGAAACATAGTATGTCTCTCAATTGCCAACGCCCTTATGTCCTTTCCCCTCCCGGCCCTAACCCCCTTTCGCTTCTCAAGTGTTTCTGAGGCAAACTCTGAGGGGTATAGTGCAGTGGCCTCCCCTGTTCCTCACACAGCAAATGTATTTAGCAATTTCACCTTAAGGACCAATTTGTAACACATTGTGCAATTCAAATAATGATAAGGTTACAGACTTAAATAGCGAGGAAATGCACCCAAATGCCAGCCCGGCTCTTGGATTGACAGATCGAGAGCCTTTCCCATTCTTGGCAGAAGTGGAAGGGAGAGTGTGGAGTTGGCCAGATTAGATTAAAGTTTGGTGTATGCATAGAGAAAGGATAGGAGATAGAAAGGGAGGAATGTAGAAAGGATGCAAGAAAAGAGGGTAAAAAGAGAACATTTATCATTATTTGCAGGATCCTGATTGAAGTAAAGTCTTGATTAGATTAAAATTTATTGTGTGCATAGCATAGGGAAGGCTGGAAAGAGAAAGGAAATAAATACAAAAAAGAGAGAAAAAATGAGAAATGAATATGAGATTCCATCTGGATATGAACCCAAGACCTCCTGATTACTGGACAAGCACTCACCAACTTACCTATGGCAAGCTCTTATCAAGAGGTCTTGGGTTCAAATCCAATGGAATCCCATTTTCTGCCCCCCCTTTTTTTTAATATTATATATTTCTGGTCAGTTTCACTCTTTTCTTCAAAAAAAAAAACCAAAAAAAATGGTAGAAAAGAGAACCTTTCATATTCTTTGCTGGAGTGCAGAATGAAAAGATGATTTGATTAGATTAACAATTTATTGTGTATGTAGATAGGGGAAATTAGGAACGAAGAAAAGAAGGAAAGTAGAAAATATAGAGAGAGATGCAAGAAAAAAAAGGAGGAACAAAAATACAATGATAAATAACAATGAATTGACATTTATATAGCACACAATGCTTAAAATGATTATGCAACAAGCTCTTCAAGAGTATGAAAAGAAAAACTATGATTACAATAAAAAATAAATATTGTTTGAGATTCCTTTTCAATGAGTCTCCAAATGTACATGTACTCATCCACACATCTATGGGCAAACTTTCCACAGCTTTGAATCGTGAAACTCTTACTTGAAATATCCTTTCATTTGGAGAGGGAAGAGTATATTCGATGCAGAGATGAGGAAATGGACGAAAAAGGAATGGAGAGAGGAACACATCAGAAAATTGAGGCAAAGGTGTAAAAAGAGATTTCCAAATCTTTATGATTACAGAATCAAACGGTGAAGAGTTGCCTTGATTAGATTAGTTTAGTGTGTGCATAGGGGGAGAGCTAGGGATGAGAAACGATGAGGAAAAACTTGTATTAGATGGAGGAAAAAACAAGAATAGAAGCATAGAGTCCTTTCTGTTTTTTAAGTCATAGATAGTAAAATCTAGAGTTGGCTATTTTTTACATTCCAGATTATTATGTGCACAGAGCAGGAACAGAGGGGTGAAATGAACGAAATAGGACAAAAAGGAAAGATGAGTGAAAGCAATTTTGAAATATAAAGAGATAACATATATCATATCGGTTGACAAAAAGAGCTAACATGTCACAGAGCTTACCATAATAACTGAGTGTTATTTTAACAGAATGCGAAGGTCGTGGTAAAGTGATAAAACTCTGTAACACATTTCTACATATTTGTTATTCTGTTCACACCTAATGGACAAAGGAAAGACAATATTGTTCCTGAATCCATACCAACTATTATTTTGATTGCTTTATTAAGGGTTTTTAAAAGTTGAATCTACTGCTTTTTTTCGATATGACAACTTTTCCTTTTTTTTCCCCTCTTTCTTTAAAAAAACAAGGAATATAGACCCAAGGAGCCCCTTTGGACAAAGAGTTATTATTATACTAATTTTGCAATCAATGGTAACTACCACGGCAACGTTGCTCAATGGCCAATCAAAATGCAGTATTTTAATAAAGTTACCATGCCAATCAAATAAAACCACTCTTTCAAATCGTCCTAAAATTTCCCAGTCTTATGCAGCAGATGCTCACGAGTTGTACACAGTTCAATCAAATTTCCGATGTGCGACAATACCCAGTAATACCACATGAAGAAGTAAAAAAAAAAAAGAGAGGGGGGGGGGGGGGTGGGTGACGGTGATGAAAGTCACAATGAATTTTTCTGGGTCAGCAACCACTCCCAGGGGTGGAAATCCCATTTATGCAGTTGCAATTTTAGGACGTCGGGATACGGGCATGCAGAGACGGGGTGTTGGAGCGCGAACGCCGTGTCACCTTTCGTGGGAGGATGGGGTTCGACCGTGTGATCACTGCCACCATACATGCGACCCTGTCCACAAATTGGCAACATCTCTTTGTGTCCTTTTTGGAAATGCCATCTCTGGAAACCACTGCCCGCTCCGACAGGAGACGGTCCCAAGTGAAAGATAGATAGAAAGAGAGAAAGGCATGGAGGGAGAGAGAGAGAGAGATTGATAGTGAGAAAGAGATAGACAGGGCAGTGAGAATAATGGAGATGAATCTCCTTTTCTTAAAGGGGACAGATGAAACAGAAAATGTGATGAAATGAAAGAATGGCTTAAATAGAATGTGATTAAAGGTATTATTATGAGTTATAATTGATATAAACATGGACTTAGCACTGGGGTTAGAAAGAGACAGAAATAGATGTCAAAACAACAGGGGAGAGATTTAAGAATGCCAAAGAAAGAGAAAAAGAATTGATGTTTATTATTATTGATCTTGAGGCATACTGTATAGACACCCTTTGGAAGTTTATTTAGAGTTGGAGAGATATATTTAGATTTTTGGCACAGGAATGCAACCATTGCATGGCTTTGCGGTAGCTTCGCGCTTCACCATATAGGAAGTTTGAGAGAACTGACACATCACTGAATCAACTGGCCCTCTTACCAACAATTTTAACACCTTCAATGGTGTTTAAAGTATGGACAAGAGGCAAATTGTAAGTTAAGATGCTTTAAGCAATGACTGAAAACACCAAGAACCAGTTTAAGAAATATACATAAGAATGCAGTGACAAGTAGTTGCTCTGTAGAATAAACAATGTAATTTACTGTATATGGCCTGAAATCTTTAGAATGCTCTTATTTTTGTGAATTTCATGAGTCAATCATCAAGTAAAGTTCCACTTTTACAGTTTAAGGCTATATGCATAAATCCTTCCTAAGCCACGTGTTTCACAATATAACTCTTCCTCTCCTTTACTTAAGTCCCACAGTATTACCCATTCCTTTCCCCTTGCAATCTGTAAGTTCTCTCTTCATTTTCCTTTCCTCATTTTATTTTACATCCATTCACCCTTTCTCCATTGGTTCCCATTGTCCCTCTCCAACCCCTTCTCCCATTTCTCTTCCTTACCATTTAATATTTGCTCACCCATTGTATATGTTTGCCTTGTCCTTCCTATCCTATCCCTACCCCTTTCCTCCTTTCTCCTCTTTCAATGAACTCTTCTATATTTAGACCCTTCAAATCTCATCCCTCCTTCCCCATCTCTAGTCCTCATCCCATTTCTCCCATCCCCGATCGTGTCTACCCCTTAACTACATTCTCCCTTCTACTCCCCCCTCCATCCATCTTCCAATCTCCCCGTGCCCCTGCCAAATTCTTGAGTCCCTCTCCCCCCCCCCCCACTCCATCCATCTTCCAATCTCCCCATGCCCCTGCCAAATTCTTGAGTCCCTCTCCCCCCCCCACTCCATCCATCTTCCTATCTCCCCGTGCCCCTGCCAAATTCTTGAGTCCCTCTCCCCCCCCCCACTCCCCCCACTCCATCCATCTTCCTATCTCCCTTCCCCTGCCAAGTTCCCCGAAATCCCCCATACCATCCCTTTCCTACAATGTATCTCCCTTGCCCCTGCCAAGATTCTCAGAGCATGACGAGAATAAATATGTGGATGCGTGTTGACCGCGAAAAGCACATGGTAGGGAGAGAAGGAATGTCTTGAATATTTGTGACTTCGATTATGAAAACAGCCTGGGCAACTGTTGAATGAGCGTTTTTGTCGTGCTTCCGTCTGGCTTCGTGTTTGTACTTGTAGCCCGCCGCCCCAACTCCGCTGTTTAACGTTCATGTCGCGGAGATTGTGAGGCGTTTTGTCGACTTGTGTGTCCAGGAGATTGGATTTCACGCAATGCTCATGCAACTTTGGGATAAGTAATGAACTTTTTTGGGGGTGGATATAGTGCATTAGTGGGTATGCATAGGGGAAGGTCGTAATGAGTATGGAGAGGGTGCTTCACAACAAACGTCTGCTATACTTTGGGGGATAAATATATGAACTTCATATCTTCATTAGACTGTGTTATGTTATGAGTCTAATGTGGTCATGCTTTTCTACTAATTGCGAGGCTGTGATTGCTAGTTAATGTCGTTTTATTAACAATTATTATCAAAAACCATTCTAACAGCATTTTGTGTGATGACAAATTAAAAAAAAAGAAAAATACTTCTTTCTAACAGACCACACATTTTTATCTGGTGGAGATTTAAGAAGCTCAATTTCCCTTCACTTCAGTCGATCCGTTCCACCATTATAAAAACTCAGGATTCCCATTATCTTGTGGATGAAGATCTTGAAAGATTCATAGCCTGATAGTTATTTATTGTAATGGTTTTGATTAGCATCACTGATAACAACACATGCCAAAAGCTTAAATGTGATGTGTCTCTAAATACTCTGTAGGAGGACCCCCCCCCCCTCCTTTGAATGATCAGATATAAATTTGGCAAAACGGCCTATTGGCATGATGATATTTCATCTTGGCGTGCCCCCAAGCCCTAGCGGCTCCTTGAGACATGTCTCCTGTCCCTCTTTTTTCTCTGAAATTTCCCTTTTCTTCTCTCTCTAAGTTGTATAATTCTCCCTCTCTTTTGTCTCTTTGTCTCTTTGTCATTTCATTTCTCTTTCGTTCACCCTTTGTCCCATGCTTTAATTTTCTTCCTCTTTATCCATCCTGTGCTCTTACTCCCTATCCTACCGTTCTGACTCTCTCATTCCAACTCTTTCCTTCTCTTAAGTTTTCATCTCTCAGTCTCTCTCTCTCAACTTTGTCTGACAAGCTCTCCCTCTTTTTACTTATTTTTCAGCTCTCATCTGCTTATTTGTGTCTTTCGCTCTCTCTCTCTACTGTTAATCTCTCCTGTTCCTCTCTTGATTCTCGCTCACTCTTATTTCCCCTCTCTCTTTACATCTCTCTCCCTCTCACAATCTCACACTAATGTCTCTCTTCCGCACACATTACTTACCTCACATCCTCTTTCTTTCTATTTCTTTCTCTCTCTCTCTCTCTCTCTCTCCCTCTCTCCCTCTCTCCCTCTCTCCCTCTTTCTCTCGAATGAGTGAGTTTGATTGATACGCTGTCTCCATCAGATCAAAGAAGTGTCGGCTTGAATGTACCGGCATGATCGGAAATTCAAATGCGTTTACTAATGTAGCTGTGTTGAAGTTATTAGCCTTGTTTTCATACTCCCCTGTATTATTATTTTTTGGGTTCTTTCAGGCAAATGTTGTGAATTCAGGATTTTCAACTGATAAAGATTCAATTATGTTTATAAAAAAGCACAAATTAATATTGCTAATGCAGATCAGAAAGTGTTTTCTCTTAACCATGTTCATAATATGCCACAGAATATGGTCATAAAGTCAAACCTGTCTACATGTAAGTGCATACAATATGTCATCACCATTAGAAAACCTTCAGGTAAAAGGTAATAAACAGTGTCAAGGTCATGTGAATGCTGGTAGAAATAGGTTTTCCTTGGTGCAATTAGGTCATCTAATATTAAATCAACTTTCTTGAAATAGCCTTGAAAACCAGAAAAGATAAATTACAAGTGGTGGTTTTTGGCTAGCTGGACAATCTATTTCCCCCTTCACATTCTCAATTTTGAAACTTACATTTATCTATGTTTGATGTGGGTACATACGGGCCGGTTTATGTATTTGAAATGTTTAATTTTTGCTGTTCTTTTCCAACAGAGTTAGGTTTGTTTCTACATACTGTGTTCTTCCATGTCAAATTTTCCATGTTCATCATAGATATAACATTAGCAAGGATACATGTATGTACAATCCTTGAACAGCATGCTTAGCTTGTTGTATCATGCCGAGGCAATTAGTAGTTGCAGTCATGATGCAATGTTTTTTCTTTTTACAAATACCTTCCAGGCATAGTTAAGTTTACAGGCACACATTCTCTTGTCAGCTATCAATGCATTTGAATGTGCATGTACTAGGGTCTGAATTGAAAAACTACACACTGCATCCTGTTAGATACAGTTATATATTGGCTCTGACTGGACAAGGTTTCAGTCAAGGCATAACATATATTTTGTTATTGTTTTAAAGTGTCTAGACTAAGCATCAAAAAGGTTTCATCACCAGTTTTGTAAAGTATCAATCTTGTAAACTTTGAGTATGCTTTTAAAAAAAAAGAAAGAAAAAAAAAAAGAAGTAGGAGAAAGAAACAAAAAAGAAATGAGTGAAAGTTGAGAGTACTAAATGAAGATCTCAAATTAGCAATTTGTTTATTTGACTGTAATAGGGTGAACCCTCCCATTTCTTTTTGTTATATATCCACTGCTATATTCTCTTTTTCTCCTTTTATTTGGAAAATCACTATAATGAATATTATATATATTTGTACAAAATGGTTGACTATCTTGTATCAGGGCTTCTCCTTGTCCTTGTCAGGAATTGAATCTGTGTATGTGGCTTTAAGTGCCACGTACTACTAGACAACAGAATCCCTTGGGTCCGAAGGTCACACCTAATTCATTTGATTTACAAATTAATTTTGTTTAATTCAAAAAACAAAAAAAAAATGGGACAGAAACAAACAAACAAATCTCATCCAGGACATCATCATCTAATATTTTTCTTCATCTTAGAAATAGGTTAGGTTATTTCATTGCTACAGGTAGTCTAGCTCCCAGGCAGATCATAGCATTTAATCAAGTTTGGCTTGTTTGTTCAAGTTTATTGTGGACAAGTAGCTAACTGGGATCTCCGCTGACGTCATCTGAGTCCGAGTATCGAATTCATAGTGGGGGCAAATCTAGTCATTGCATTCATAAGCTACATTCATTGCCCCAAGGTGGCTGAGACGTCATTCAGATGTGTTATTGCGTGTAAGGTGTCCATGGCATCGATGCAATGCCATGTTGTTGTTCAAAAAATCAGATATTTACCCCAGTAACATGGAAAATTTCAAACAAAATTCTATTACAGGTTCTGAAAATCATTAAATAGTATTGTTTTGTGGTGGGTGAGTTTGGTATTCATAACGCCCCCTGTTGTTTTGTCTGTACTTTGTTCAATTTTTAAAATTGATGACTTCATGTTTTGTCGTATGGCACATTTAGACAACATCTCAAAGTTTTTTTTACAATAAGTAATGGGAGAGATGGACCTTTAGATATTTAGCTACTTTGTCAGCTGGATTGAAATTGAGCACATGTACATACATGTATTACGATCTCAGATGACTAATATTGAATATTTACCATATATTTGGGCAATTTTGATTTTGAAATTTGGCATGGATCAGCAATAACTTGGTCAATAATATGTTCATTTCTCGTCACTTTTAAACAAACTTTTTGTTGCCTCCAAAAAAGAATATTCATGCATATATACTCCAGTTATTGAAGGTAGTATGATAATTCTGTTTTATGGCAAGATTCAACCAAATCAACAGTAGATGTTAAACAACTTTTCTAACACATAATTGAAATCTTAGTTAGGCATAAACCAAGGGGACTTCTTCTTTAAGTCCTATCCCATGGACTTGGTATTGTGATTAATGCATTACCAAAGGGCACTAGTGATTGTTGAAGGTAGTATAGTGGCAAGAGGTAATTGGTTCTTATAGCATTCAACCAAATCTACAGTAGATGTTAAACCACTATGCAAGGTGTAATCTTAATTGGTTGGTTACTATATTTCACCTGACTGCTTAAGGGATATGCCAGGGAAACTACATATCCGAGTCCTATCTTAGGGACAAAATGTTGGGGATTGATTACCAAAGGGCAGACATGCATAGACTTAATTTAAATAGGGGATCTCCCTGTCAGGAGACCATCATTATACTGACTGTGCTATTATGTGTATTCAAATATTGAAGAAGCTTTTGATTAATTTAGGTAGCATATTTCATGTGCTAAACATAAAGCTTAAGAGAACATTATGTTTTATTTACCCAGGGTAACCACTGTAGTTATGACAATTGTACTTTCAACAGGGTTTGCATAACATGTACTATTACAAATTTCCATTATAAAATGCTGAGCACCTGGCTAGAAGGCAGGGTTTTCTATTTCTGGGTAATTTGGTATGACTCGGCCAGGGATTGAACCCACAACCTCCCCTTCATGAGGCAGGCATTTTAACCAATTGAGCCAACATGTCTGGAAGTGTGTTTGCTCACATTCTTTGACCCAGATGGAATTCCCTTCCGGCATTCAATAGACAATCTTTTTAAAAGCTTCTATTGATACCTTGTCCAACAGAATAATCTCCATCTTTGCAGCGGGAAACCAAGATCTGAATGATCATGGCCAGGCGTTCAGGAAGAATTTCCAGCCATGACAACAGGCCACATCTTTGCGGTGTATGTTATTCTAGTCTCTGTGCGGTGTTAGGGCGACTTGACTCAAGATCTCCAACTCTATTAATCGGCCCTATCAGGCCAGCAATTGCTGTACCACAGACGACGGCCATCCACTCTCGCTTTTTGGCTGAGCAAGGGGTTGTCCCATTTCACACCTTATGAGACACTTAACCCCATTTACATTCATCACATATCCTGGCAACCCTTTTCTTTTGTGAAGATTAATGGTGAAAATTATATTGATTATTGAAGGAGGCTCCTTATCATTGCTTACATTGTTTAGGTACAAATAGAGCATATAATTATAGCCACTCTTTTCTACATGGCTGTGCAAGAGGTTATATTCATCGGTCATTAATTAGCCTCAAAATGTAAAATGAGGTATCTTGGAAAGTTTTAATAAACAAACACCAAGAAAATCTATAAATAAAAAGGTTATTGCTGAAATTTAAATGGGTGTTCTATGATATTAAAAATGATGGAGGTACATGTAGTTGTAAAAATGATTTCTGGTGCTATCATCTGAAAGAAAATGTCTTCAATTCATGTAATTGATGAATTTCCTGTTTTAAATCTTAAAAAATGTTTTCTCATTTGACAAAAGTTTTATGGCATGTGTGGCTTGCTCTTTTTTTAAGTGCTTTTTTTGTAATTAAATTATTTGCACATCATGTTCCCTTATTTGCAAAACAATCAAAATAATCTGGAGCACTTTATTTACTTACATGTCATGTTCTAACATAAAAATCTATAAAACGAAAGTTACCATGAAAAATATGTTAATATTTGATCAGCCTAATTGCTATATTTGCTTACGTGTTAGGCTTCAATAATTCAAAATCTATAACATTATATTTAAAGAAATTGATTGATCTTGACAAGGGTATGTTTTTTGGCATCTTTTTCAAAGAGAATTTTATTTGTGGTAGGGGGGGGGGGATCAATATGTAATAAGCAATTCAATTGAATTTCTAACGAAATGTTTATTTTTTTGTGCTAAAACCAAAACTGGAAAGCATTAAATTTGTTGTCTTACATGTCCTATTCATAATCAAGCAATCGTACTATTCATTGATTCATTATTTATTATAATTGTGTTTGTGCATTATTTTTGTATATATCAATATTGTATATTTGTACATGCATGTAAACAAGAAAAAAATTCAATTTTGAGGACAAATAAAGTTGAATTGAATTAAATTGAATTGCTTTAAATTTGATAAATGATATTCAAGAGTACATGCGTTGAAAGCACTTTGGCAGTTACTTGTAACTGGTCAGTTGCTTTACATAAATAGAAAATATTATTAATAATGATATTATTATCATCATCATCATCATCATCATCATCATCATCAAAATAAAGATTCATATAGATTATCATTTACAACAGAGGTTCTGCATATTTTGTCATATCAGAATTCATCAAGAACTTTGATGTCACCACTATTTCAAACAAACCGATGCAGCAATACTTTGCGATGATGTCGTGTGCTGAATAAGATGTTGACACTATGTTTATGTTACCTTAGATTTCTGATATTTCAGCGACCGTATCAGTGACTTGAGATTTACACTGTCCTTGCCTGTTTACTTACTTACAGGGTGTTGATACATGGGGTGAATTGTTAAATGGGAGAAAACTTCTCTGCAGGATTTTTTGTTTATATTCTATTTTTTTTTTTTCAATCTTAAAAATCAGTAATCTACAGTGATGTTTAGTTAATCAGATAATCTTACACCTCTCAGGTGATCTTAGGTTCTCAGGTTATCTAGAGCCTTTCAAGTTATCTTTAGTGTATCTGGTGATTATAAGCCTATCAGGTGATACTGAGCCTATCAGGTGATCCTGAGCATATCAGGTGACCTTGAGCCCATCAGGTGATCTTGGGGACTCAGGTGATCTTGAGCCTATCAGATGATCCTGAGCCTGT
This sequence comes from Paracentrotus lividus, assembly GCA_940671915.1. Taxonomy (NCBI): domain Eukaryota; kingdom Metazoa; phylum Echinodermata; class Echinoidea; order Camarodonta; family Echinidae; genus Paracentrotus; species Paracentrotus lividus. The sequence continues at coordinate 10,182,072 of CALNVZ010003433.1, forward strand.
CAGATGATCTTGGGCACTCAGGTGATCTTGAGCCCATCAGGTGATCTTTAGCCTATTGGGTGATCTTATGCTGTCAGGTGATCTTGAGCCTTTTGGTTATCTTTAGTGTGTGAATCATCACCTTCATCAGATAATGATCATTAGTTTATAGTTTGATCTTGAGCCTGACGGGTAATCTTAACCTATCAAGACATACAGCTGAAGGGAAATATAATTGACTTTTTAATAAATATCTCTTTAACATTTCATTTCTTTTCTTTGGGAAAATAAAACATCACCACCCTCTTTTTTGCTATTTCTCTTCCTAACTTCCTTTTACTCTCCAATTTGTCAGGCTCTTGTCTTGCCATTTGTGTAATTTTCTGCAAGAAACCTGGTGACATTTCATAGAGTCTGTGGGGGCTCACATGCAAAGAGCAGCGATAAAAGATTTCTCGCTGAATACTTGATGAGTCAGACGCAGGTATACCCTGTGTAAATGTTATATCTACTCTCCCCTTTTCCATCTTGTCTTATTCTTCTCCCCTTTTCCTCGTTCTCCCTCTCTTAATATGACCTTTGTTGGAAGTTGTGAATGGCTTTTGAATGTCATTGGGTGTAACCTTTTCAGAATTCTAGGCTTGTAGTTACATGGAGGCATGTAGGTAGCAACTTACAGTGATGGCAAAGTAAAGGAAACACTCTGCAATCTTCATCCTGTCATGCTGGGAGCAAAAAGGATGCTATGTCAGTCAATGCCCTTAACTGAGAGCCAGAAGGGTATTAACTCATTTCAACAGAGTTAACGCTCTTTGTAATATACAGTTATTTAGTTCTTAGACTGATAGCATCTTGATTTCTCAATGCTACATGCGTATCTTATTATGGCTCTCAGTATTTGACAGATTATGATATTTACAACATTGTGCACTCATATTTTTCCGTTCTTATTCATGAAAATGGAACCAGGGAAAATCCAATATGTACATAAAAATAGTGATGCAAATTATTCTCTTTGCATTGCCAAATTATAAATTGTAGTTGTTACTTTTGATTAACACTCTTTTATCATTCCAGCATTCTGTACTCCAAGGGAAAATAATTGAAATTTGCCATGAATGAATTTGTTTTAATTTTTTTTTGTTGAATTTGTTACTCATGACTGTGCTGTATTATCAAATTATTCAAAACCCTCAAAGGTGAAGATTTACTGCTAATGATGAGTTAATAAATAAATTACAATCTTTTCATTCTATTCCAATGTTCTGACACACCTTCACAAATAGGCTATAATTCATTAGGTCAGCCTAATAATGTCATCATTTACTTCACAAGAATGATATATTTGCCTACTTTGCTATTCGTCCTACCTCGGAATCGCTTGCCACCGAATATTATAACCCCGAGAAAATTTTGTCCCTATTGTTCCTATCCTATAAACCCCCCCGCCAAACATAAAGGGCGCCCTCTCCCGATAGGCACCCGCCAACAAATCTGTTAATAATCTTCTCTTTTCTCTTTCGCTGCCGTGAGAGTAACAACCTCGAGTTTTTGTCCTCCTAAAAACGGGTTTGAAATTGCAATTTTGTGATATTTTGTGGCTTGTTTTTGGGTGAATCTGTTGTTGGACCCTCTTGGAGGTCTACCCTATCTGTAAAATTTAAGTGTTTTGTCATTAATTTTGGTGGCCGTTTGCGTGTTTTTTGGACGTGTAATCGGCGACATCGCCTCCCTTTTTCTACCTTACGTTGTGTAGTTTTTGGACCGGCGGGTTCGGGCCCTTTGTTAATTACATTCCCGCAACCTTTACAAATTTCGGTGCCTGGGTATTAGCGGGGTTTTGTTATTGTTCTCCCGTTCATATTAAGCTTTCTTGACTCTCTTATTTAGTAGTTGAGTCTTTTTCTTCATTTGTATAATAACGTTTCTGTGTTTATTTCAGAATGACGGAAAATTTCCTGCTCAAGGTTTCAAAGTCGCAGAAGTCTAAGAAGCCTTCTTCGAGACGTGTTTTTCTCGAAGACAACTTAGAGACACCACATCGTTTCGGGAAAGACCTAGACGATGCTGAGAAGGAAACCACCGCTAAAAGAAGACGGAGTCCAGATCTTCGAGCAGTAAAAAGTCGGGATTCACAACCCCGCCCGGGCGCGCGTACGGACCGGTGGCAGCTGGTAAGCTCACACCTACGGTTCCTGCGTGCCCCCGGTAAGTCGTCGTGGGAGTCACACTGTGAACTCCTGGGGAAGGTTCAGTCGCCTATCGTCGGCCGACCCAGCGACGCACCCCGAAACCGATCGTGGGTAAGCGATCGGGGACGGCAACTCGTGTATGAGTCTCAGTTCACCTGGCACTCGGTGGGAGTTGTAGTAATCGATTGATCGATCGAAGGTGGCCTTGCCTCCTGAGAGAGATCTTAAATCGATCGATAGAGGATCGGTATCGTCTGAGACGATCGGTATCCAGAAGTATCGATTTCGGAGGATCGATCGTTACAGATCCGTTCCCGACGATTCGATTATCTCTAGATCGATCATTCCAGAATCGATTCCCCGGATCGATCTTTCAGAATCGATTCACCGGGGATCGATCATTCCGGATATCGATTCCCCCGGGATCGATCACTAATAGATCGATACCCCCGGGATCGATCACAGAGGGATCGCCAAATCCAGTATCGATTACAAAAATGGTATCGATCACTGACGTTTCAACGATAGCGGGATCGATTCGCAAATCGTCCGATTTTTTCAGAATCGATCATCAATCGGATCGAGTTCCTTCGGGAAGATTGTTTTCTGTGGATTCTACCTCAACCCGATTCGATTCTCTAATAGATCGATCGCGTCGTCTTCTAATCGCAGAATGGTTTCGATTCCAATGGAGGTTTTGTTCTGATGGAACGAATCAATAATCATGGCTGGTTAATCCTGAATCGGGTTTGATGGAGCGTTCTTCTAATTCATCTTCGACTACACCAGGAGCGTTCAAAAACAGTGGAACCGCCAATTCTGCAACAGTGGTCAGGATATCATTGCTTCCAGTTCACAAAACCTGTCTAACTAGATTCCAAAGCTCCAGCAGCTCTTGGAGCCCCTCCACCAGTCGCAAAAGTTTCTTCGACGCCTTCGATTTTGACAGAGGCTAGGAGAACCTCCGGCAGGGAGCTCTCGAGTGGTACAAGAAATTGTTAGAACGAACAAACGTTCGTCAGTCTCTCAGTTATCTACACAGACAACTTATGTGCATGATGTACAGCCCAGCATACTCGTCCCAATAAGGAGCCCGATCTGATAGAGTCTCGAAATGAGGAATTTCAGGAGTCTTCTAGCGAAGGAGAAGAAAGATTTTCACACGGATCATCGCTCCAACCCTTCGCATCACTCACGGGACCTCATCCTGAGGAGACTGTTCGTCGCAGCCTCATCAACGCAGCCTCATCAGTAATGCATAGATGATCAAATCCCGCAAAGTCAGGATTGTGATTCGGAGGGAGACACCCAGGTCAAGAGCAGCCCCGGTTGAAACTTCCGGAGAGAATCTTAGGCTTCTTTAAGAATATGCACCAGAAGCCGGATTCGAACCGAGGAGAAACAAGGGCGGAAAGGATTCTTGGCTAGAAGTTCAGAAAAGAATCAGAACTTCAGACTTAGGCTCCCGGAGACGCACAAAGAAGAGTTTAAAGGAGCTGCAAAAGTCTCTAAAACACAAATAAGGGCTTTGGGTAAGCTAGCTTCCCAATTCTAATTTCATCAAAGAGGATGAAGATCGTTTCTTAGATAGCAAAACTCTCTCTCCGGAGCTTATCAAGACCGCGTCCAAGATGCACATTTACAAGTCGCTTCTCATAGGACAAAGAAAGGCGCAGAAAGAGCCTTATCAATATCCACGGGAGTCAGGCTTTCTGTGGATCAACGATATGCTTATCGAGTTGCTAGCGGCGTCGAGGGAATCAACATCTCAACAAGATGATAGAGAAGAGATTCTTGAAGCCTTGAAGAGAGGTGTCATCGTTGATGGTGTCCCAAATGGCGGTAATCCAAAACACCTCGGACAGAGAAACGCAGGGAAGGCGTTAATGAAGAGACTCAACATTCAGGAATCCTTGATTCCGGATATGCTGGATAGGATACCAGTTGACTCACCCTTCCTCTGTGGGGATGACTTCTCAGACGTCTTCAAGAAGGAGATCGAAGCTCAGAAGAAAGGCTCAAGAGCTTTCAGAATCTGTTAGGGAAGTTAGAAAGCAGAAGTCGGACTACTTTCAAGCCTCAATCGAGTTTGTTCCAGCAGCCGCTGAAGTCCCTACAGTTCTAGCTCTAGGAAGCGGAAGTCCGATCAGAGGCTCGAGACCACATCAGTCTTCACAGGCTCACTACTCGCAACGCCAATTCGTATCAAGATCAACCTAAATACGTTGAACCTAAGAACGGAGTCCACATCAGACCCAACGATCGCGTGGGGGGGTAATGCACCCAGAGGCCGAGGAAACTCCAGAAGCTCATCTCAGGATCTGCCTCATCCTCTCAGCCCTTTCGCAGGGGAGGGAAGCGCCTCAAGGTGACTTCCCACCAGCGTCTGGGGGTTCGGGAGTGCCAGTAGGAGGCCGACTCGGCACTTCCGTGCGAAATGGGAGACAATCACAAACGATGTCTTTATTTCTATCTGTAATAACAGACGGACTCAAGATCGATCTAGAGGCACCTCTTCCGGAGGTGTCCTCCGGACCCGGCAACCAACTCTATCCCCACTTTTCCAGGAGCACATCTCAAAAGAAATCTCGGTGCTCCCTGGAAAAGGAGGCGATAGAAGAGGTCACTTTAGTACAAGAGCTTGTGCCTGTGCCCCGATTTTCGTAATTCCCAAACGCGGGGGATCACTAAGAGTGATCCTAAAATATGAAGGCCATAAACAAATTCATAACCACAGTCCGCATTTCCGCATGGACACCTTAGCTACAATCCTTCCCTCCCTAGGAAATCAGGATCTAGCAGTATCAATAGACCTTCAGGACGCATACTTCCAAGTACCCATGCATGTCGTCGCGAGAAATCTTCTGGGATTCAGTTCGGGCAAGACCTACAGAATCAAGGCCTCTCCCTTCGGTCTGCGACCAGCTCCGAGAGTATTTACCAGGGTGATCGGACCCTGATGTCCTACTCGAGAGGCCGAGGACTCAGAATCTTTTCCTACTTAGACGATTGGATCCTAGTCGCGAACTCGGAGGACAGACTCAAAGACCACTGGAGCTCCTAATCACGACCACGCAGAACTGGGATTTTAATAATAACTGGAAAAAATCAGAACTGACTCCTCACGCACGCCCACTTATATTAGGGGCTCAACTAGACTTAGCAAACAGCCTGGCAAGACCGAGCCTAGAGAGGGTAGAGACCTTGATCAACCTAGCAAGATCCTTGGTTTCAGCAAGAAGAGTCCAAGCAGTAACTTGGCAAAGGTGGCTGGGCTACTTAGCGAGCCTGGTGGACCTATTACCGGATTGCAGACTTTGATGAGACCTTTTCCAGATTCACTTTCTAAATCACTTCAGCCGAACATCAGTTCGCCAAGGAAGATGATCGCCCGTTTCGTCGGAGATGAAGATTCGATTTCGTCAATGGTTAGACGAGGATTTTATTCTCCAAGGAAAGCCGTTCTCTTGCCCTCTTCCGTCGATCACGGTTACCACGGACGCTCTCAAAACAGGCTGGGGAGGCCATTGTCAGGATCACATGGTTTCAGGAGAATGGGACCTTCCAACACCGTTACCGCAATATATTTTCTAGAACTCTAGCGGTATGGAAGTCTTAATTCATTTTCAGGGACCTGTGCTCAAACCAGACAGTTTCTTATCTTGACGGACAACACAGTAAGTAATGTCATACATAAATCGACAAGGAGGAACACACTCTTTGACTCTGAACAGATTGACCTTTCAACTATGGAATTGGTGCAATCGAGAGAACATCGTTCCGATCGCCTCTCACATCCCAGGAGTGGAGAATGTGATAGCGGACTTCCTTTCGAGAGGAAAGTGTCTTCCGTCGGATGGACGCCGTCGGCAAGGATCTTCTCGCTGATAAGCCAGAGATACGACCTCCGGATAGACCTGTTCGCGTCATCCATGAACAACAGGACTTCGATATTTTGCTCCAAAATAAAGGAAGAGAAGGCGACAGCGTGGGACGCATTTTCAATTGCCTGGACAGGTCTGAAGGCGTATGCGTTCCCTCCCTTCAAACTTATCCCACTAGTTCTCAGGAAGATCAGGGAAGACAGAGCATCGGTGATTTCTCATCGCACCAAACTGGCCCAGCCGAGCGTGGTTTCAAGATCTTCTTCCTCTATTGGCTCGTGTTGGGAGGTGGAGACCTTGGCAACTTTCCATGGTGCAAGGATCTGGTCTACCAACCAGTATCAGAGATCCTCCACGAACATCCGGAGCACCTCAGATTGACCGTCTGGCCGTTATCGGCGAGTCAGCCAGAGCAGAAAGGCTTCTCTGAACGTGCAGCCTCACTTACTAGTGGAAAGTAGAAGAGCCTCCACCAGAAAGGTCTACTCTTCAAGACTGAATGCATTTATAGATTGGTGTGAAGAGAAAGGGATAGCCCCAAGAGAAGGCTTCTTTGCCGGCTATAGCTGACTTCATCATAGCACTTTACGACAAGGGAAAGTCACTATCCACGCTTAGAGGTTACAGATCCGCGATCGCGGCTATCACATAGGATTTGAAGATGGATCGTCGGTGTCTTCTGCTCCTCGATATTCAGCCCTGTTACGTTCTCTATCTCTCAAGAGACCCAATTTCAGGCCGTTAGTACCCTCTGGAGTCTCCCAAAGGTGTTAGAAGCATTAGCGAAGCCTCCTTTCGAACCACTCCATTCGGCATCTCTGCTAGACACAACGATAAAGACATGTTTCTGTTGGCAATAGCATCAGGACAACGAGTGAGCTCTCTTCATGCTCTATCAATCGCAAGAGGCCACATAACCCTCCCTCCATCCCCCGGTCCATTAGCTACATGGATGTGTAGGCGGAAAGAGTAAAGAGGAAGATTATTAACAGATTTGTTGGCGGGTGGCCTATCGGGAGAGGGCACCCTTTATGTTTGGCGGGGGGGTTTAATGATAGGAACAATAGGGACAAAATTTTCCTCGGGTTATAATATTCGTTGGCAAGCGATTCGAGGACGAATAGCAAAGTAGGCAAATATATAATTCTTTATTGTAAATAATAAATTAGTGATAATTTTTACTGGTTCATCCATACCTAATTGGTCAGTTGTGTTATACAATCTTATACACTCTGGACGAATGAGTGCCATAATTCAAATGCTTGTATGCCTCTATAAAAATCATTCATGACTAAGTTGGTTAAGCTCACTTGCTATAAGATGTAATCTTGTTTACATAGCACATCTATCTTCAAATCTGATGTATACAATAAATAAAATATGCAGGATCAGAATTAAAGAGCATTTAGTATGGGAGAATATGAATATCTAATTTGATATGATTTAATCCCTTTCAACAATGATTTATTTTAAGAAAAATTTCATCAAACCTCATTAAACACCAAAAAATTGTCATAAACTTCATTTTACATGCAAGACATTTTTCTTCCAATCAAACAATTAATGTGTGTTTTTGGTTGGGGACAGACATTTTTAATGGTACCACTGTGTTTAGGTACTTCGAACTTTACAGAGTAGAGTACAGTCAAATTGATGTTTGAAATTCATTTGAAAATGTGGTCAGGTTATGACTTCATGAAATATGTATTTTTCTCTTCAATTTTAAAAGAAATTATCTTTAATTTTGATTGCATTTTGACAAGCGCTCTCCCATTCCGCACCCCCATACATTCTATAACTGAAAGAATTTTTGTTTTATCCAAAACAGATGTGTGTGCTGTCTAGTAAATCACACATAAAATGAATCATCCTAAACATTCGGTCTCTATGTTTACGTTATTGGATTAATTCTGCAAATGCGACACGTCTCATCCTTCAAAACATTTGCTTAACAGTATGATACTGAAAGACGGGGGTAATAATTTAACACTGTACTTTCTCAATGGCAGTTCAACATTGTATTCTTTCAGTGTGCACTTTATTGTAGTCCTTAATGCACATTGAACAGAGATTCTGCTCTCCTCATATTGGCATTAAATATGTTTTTCTTTCACTTTTATATCCTTATAAACTACATCTGTTATAAAAAAAAAATTGTTTTTTATTTTTCCATACATCTGTTCATCTTGTAAATATTTTTTTATCATTTTGTAAATATGATCAGGAACTTATTCCAGGAATTAATTGATAGTGTTTAAAGTATTGTGAAGTTTAATATTGATACTGTTACAGCATTGCCTATGGTTGCTGTCCTTTTTGCAAGGTGCTCATTGCATCAGTTACCCCCCCCCCCATGGCAACGACTTCTGAGGGTAACCACCCTTACAAGAACTTATGTGTAGTTGTCCAGGAGGTAGATGTTTACCCTCTGGACAATTACCCCCAGGAACTATCCCTCCAAAACTCTACCACATAGCCCTACACCTAATTCTAACCATATTTCTGAGGGGTAGTTGTCCTAGGGGTAATCATCCAAGGGGAAGTTGTCCTATTAGGGGTAATTGTCCAAGGGGTAGTTGTCCTAGGGGTAATTGTCCTCATTTTTGTGAATTATTAATGAATATGTTTGTCTTTCCTTTGTCATTTGCAGGTCTTCGCCCAATACCTCCAGTTCTGTGGAATAGGTATCAATAATGCCAGACTTTACGAGAGGGCAACGTTAGAAATTAGGAGAAACCAGGTAAGTTCATGAACATCTGAGTTCATTTGATCTTTTGTTTTGTTTACTTCTGTTAACACTTATTTCTTATAATTACAAGACCTCCAGATTATCTTTAAACAATTTATTTATCTGTATCATCTTCACAAATGTTATGAATATCTACAATTGATTTTGAGCCTTATGCTACAGTCACACAGACACTTACGTTGAGTTACGTCCAGTTGCGTCCAAAAATTATTTTCTTTTCTGCGGATCCCCTCGAATGCCTACCTGTCATAGTCAGCAGTGGAAATATTGATAATTTCGTTCATCCAGTAGAACAAAGAAATACATAACAAATGATAGAATAGAAGATGAAAGAAGATTAAAACAACACAAACGTATCTAACGTAAGTGTCTGTGTGACTGCAGCATTAGAAAGAGAGGAATATGTCCCCGAATCCCATATTTTAATAAAGTAAAATTCTTCCCCTAAATCTGCTTAAAATATGCAAAAGTATTTAACAAAAATGTACTGTTTGGACAAAACAAAGAATGCCTGTTGTTTCCCTGCCAATGTGTATTACAGTGATTTTGATAATTACCAACCATTCTGGTGTTGTGCAAAAACGACTTGCTTTTCTTTAAACATGGTGTATAGTTTTGGTAACAAAAAAGGAAAAAAAGGAACCGATCAAATATAGTTACATGTTGTCCACATTGCACAAAAAGATATGTGTGAGAGATCTCGTGACATTCCTTTCATTATTTCCGATGAAGTTCATGGAAATTGTTTGAATGAAGCGTAATTCAACTGCCGTTTAGACCTCTGCTGACAGGTTCGCACGCCGGAGGTTACGGCGTGAATTAGTGCGAACGATCTGTGTGTAACACCCACACAAGAGAATCCCCATTGGTTTTCCACATGAGCGCTAACCTGAGACGGGTCCCCGACTTATTTTTTTTATCCTTATATTATGAAATAAAGACACTAAAACAAGATTTCAAGTACTATAATTTGCTTTATTATAGTTCTTGGATTCAATCTTTCATAATTTGTCTTATTGTGAATCAAAATTTATTTTTCTTTCTCCCGAAACTATACACCAGCTTTAAGAAAAAATAAAAAGCAGCCAGCAAGAAGTTGAAGTCATGAGTCTTTCATGAAAGTGCATCATTTTCATATCACCAAGGCTAAAATGCTGGCCTTCTGACTCTAATAATGAAGGAGAAAAAATCTATAGATGGATAGAGCGAGGGTGCAAACATTAATCACTATATTCTTCTCTTGGTGTATCATCGCTGGCGTGTTCAAATGAGTTTTTCATTACGTAAACCCAGGAAGGCATTAATTTCTTTCAGTTCCATCGTAGTCTATTGAACATAGCCAGAAGCTTGTGAGACCTAGAGCTTCAGATCAATATTCTGATCAATATGTTTGCTGTAAAGATCAAGGATTTACCTTGATGAATAAGGATTTGTTACGGGGAAAATAAGTAGTCCTAGATGTGTTTTGCAACAAAGAAATTGATATGTAGCTTTGCCTTATAGCCCATTTTTTTCCCCGGTAGGAACAACACAATTTTTTCAAATTTTTGTTGAAAAATTACCAACATTTCTATTAAGCTGTTGTGTAGTTTTTGTTCGTGTGGCATATTAGGAAATGAGAAAAGGAATAAAATGAGTGTCCATGCATGAATGAAGAAAATTTATTCAATAGCTTCTGAAAATAAAGTGAGACGAGTCATGATCACATGGAAAGAACACACTGTGTTCACAGTGTGTTGACTTAGTTGACTCTGTGAAAACACTCAAATTTAAAGTGTGAAGATGATTTCTTACTGTGGAGTGGATTTCCACAGTGTTCACATGGTGACATTCGGTATCACACTGTGAGTTTACTCCTTTCCAATATAAAGATTAATTCATTTGAATTGAATAGTGTCACATCGTGTTTCATATTTTTTTTCTAGTCATGACCACTTGATCCTCTACATAGTTGTGGTTTTACATCGTACCTGACTTCTAGCAAGTTTTCGAAAGTTTTTATGTATTTTTTTTTACTGTTTGTATGATAAGCACTTTAAAATAGAGATAAGCCAGTTTCAATTTGCAAATTTGATTACCAACGCATGAAATTGGCTTTAATTCCAATACTTTTTTGCCATAAAGTTATATCTTAAACACTGATTTGTTTGCCTTCCCAACACACTTCTCTATCCAATTTTATTGCTTTATTGAAATAGAGCCTCAGCTAATTTCCATTTTTTTTTTCTATCTTTCATCTGTGCAGGTTCTACTGGAGTTAGCCAAGACTCTATTTGAGGAGCAGAGTACGCTCTCTAGCATCGTGAGACGGATCATGGAGCTTCTGCTCTCGCTATTACGATGTGAACGATGTTCAATTCTCATGGTCGATGAATCTTCCAAGGTAGGTACACCTGGCCCTCCCTGTAAACAAAAATGGTCTCACCCATAATTTAAAAGTGAGGTTCAGAGTATGTAAGTACTGTGCAATGTTTCACCTAGTTATTTGTAAAGTTACAAATGACTTTACAAACGAGTGCAGCATGTTTTTGGGTGCCATCCTAATCACATTTGCAATCATTTAGCACAAGAACTGGTCACTAGTTATTTGTAAAGTTGTTCATAGCTTACAATGGATTTGGTGAAAACACCACCCATGTATGAAAAGTTATGGTTTGTTTCATTCGTTCCTGCGCTTCCCTATGAATAGTGAATTAAAGTTAAATACAGTAATAAAAAGATGTTCCTTATGAAAAATAACCAAAAACAATTCATTTTTTATAGGTAGCTGATAAAGAGTTATTACCAATTGGTGGTTATAAAAAAAAAACTGATCCAGCAGTATAAATCAAAGATGTTAATGGGAAAAATTAGAAATTTAAAAAAAAAAGGTAAAGAGGACTTAAATTAATGAGTATTAGAAGGTAGGTAGACCCGGTGAGTGTTTTATCAAGCTGTTCATATGTTATGTTCAGCTATACCAACGACTTTAATATGAAGAGCAAAATGGGGTGCCTAAAATTCATTGCATCTCCCATAATTTAAATAATTCTAGATATATCTTTCACTTGCCAAATGTTTGTTAGTGATAAGAAGGCAGTTCTATATCTCCATATTTAAACTTGAGCTTAAGTGATTGAAAATAATTTTGTGAGTAACATATGACCAGCTTGGTGAAACCCCCCCCCCCTCCCACCCATAAACATGGACCCAGCGCTTAGTTTTAGAAATGTTATCAAAAGTTAGTTCATACTGTTAATTTATGACGGGAGTTTAGAATGTAAGTACAAATAGAATAATTTGAGATACACGTAGACCTGACCAAACCCATATAGAGTGGACTCATCCCTTAGTTTGAAAAATGTTATCAAAATGTGTTTCATACTGATTTTTCTTCAGTGGTCATTACAAATTTGAAACAATAAGTTTAAAATGCAGATATTAGATGAAAAGAACACATTAAATCATACAGAGTAGTTAGATAGTGTTCTAGAAGAAAGTTTTTAATACTCTTTGAAAAAAAAAACTAACAAATCTGGTAAACCCGGCCCCAGCAACTTTAGTGTAGTTAAAAAATATTATTGGAAGTTAGTTTGTACTCTTTTACCTGGATTTTTAAAAAAAATAATGGAAAAAAAAATTGTTTTCGTGATTAAAAAAATGATTAATAGAGGTATTATACAAGTTTTTATATAGTTTTGAGTAAGCAGGAATATTGGTCTCTCTGTCTGTATGCTTAAAACCATTGACTTTCCTCACTTGCAATTCTCATAGATTACCAAAGTGTATAGCACACATTGTGATTAAGATGTAGCCTGTGGTGTTCCACAAGGGTCAATAGTAGGTCCACTATTATTGTTTCTGATATATCTTGTAATAATTTAATTTTGTTTAAATACAAAGTGATGATACAAGTTAGTCCTGAGACCAAATGTTAAACAGTTTGGTTCAGTTTAATTCATTTATTTATTCATCCATCAAATAATTATAATTGAATCTTCTGGAATCAAGGCAGAGAGAGTGGTAATTCAAGGTAGAATTTAATATAATCGTCATAGATTCTTTTTGATTGCTGCCCTGGGGGATAAAACTGGTATCTATTGTATTCAGGTTGTCACAATGGTTTCCTTTAATCATAATTATTTTGATAAATTTATTAATAATACCTTTCTCATTTAATGAACTGATCATTGTCAAGGCTTCAGGGAAGCTGATCAACACAAAGATATTGAACAGAAATTTGAAATTTGGTAAGGGAGAAGGATTTGTGATAAGCATTCTTTCAAATTTTGTTTTTATTAAAACAAGTTTCCATGGAAATGTAATGCTGTGTTGGGTTGGGTGTTCCAACACTGTCTCTAGACCTTATTACTTACAAAGAAAAGGGGATAGGCCTTTGGATGGAGGGTGGGGTGTCATTTGGTGTTCATGAGTGGAAAATTTGGCATTGCCATCAGTTGTAGTTGTTTCAGGTAGTGTTGTGGACTAATATTTTTGAGAGGTATGTGTAGTTATCCTTGTCTAAGTTTTCTCATGTGGTCATTTTCCTGGATGGTTGTCATTGGTTTAAGCTGCCTTGCTGCTCTAAAGATAGTTGATAGTTGCTTTACGGATAGTTATTTCTAAGATGTGTAGATGTGTTTTGGTCTAGTGGAATAGTTGCGGACTGTCAATCACAAAGTACGCGGTTCGAATCCCAACACGGCCACTTCACAAGTGTTTTGTCAAGACACTAATCTACACATGCCACACTCGACCCAGGTGAAGTAAATGGGTACCAGTAGGAAGAAATTTCTCCAATGCTGTGTGCGCCTCTGGGTTGCCTAGCTTAGCCGGGTAATAATAAGTTAACACTTAAGCGCCATGAGCTTCGAAAGACGGACTTGAGCGCTATATAAGTACCCACTATTATTATTATTATTATTATTATATAATAATACGTTGATGATAATGATTATGACGATGATGATGTTTAATGATGATGATGATGATGACATTGATGATGATAGTGATGTTGGTTATGGTGATGATGACTGTGGGTAGGGCATTTGTTAATAATATCTCAATGTAAGTGGTATTATACACACACACTGACTGCTTTTGTGAATGAGCAACTTTCAGAGAAAAGTGTTAAAGTCAAGTAGTCTAATTATTTGACTGTGGATGCAAAGCTCATGGAACATTGCTTCTCCCAACCTAGGTGTAAATAGGTACCCCATAGAAAAATAGAATGAGTGCATTTTTATGATTGCTATCTTGGAGGAATCTTCTTTCCTCCATGTTTGGTTGTCATGATGCTAAAAATGATTCCTTGGGATTTGACAGGTGTAGCAAAGATTTAAATCTATCCATGACAGGAGAAATAATATTATGAAGTGCTTAGAAAAGACTATTTCATATTATATCATAGTATATTGACTGCTTTGAGAGTCGGTCATTTGTAGCATCTCGAGGGGACCTAATCTGCTATTAGCCCAAGGTGTAGCCATGGTCTCATGGCAGGTATTATCACTGTTATTACAGATAATGTACCATTGTTAGGCATTCAAATATCATTGGTTAATGTCTGATAAAAAAATAGAACATGGAAATTGGATTTGAAACGTAATGGCTTTCGTGCATGATCCACCAGCTATTTTACCCATCATAAATACAACCTCGTAATATAATGCAGTTTTGATGTGATTTACTGTTATTATTTTGTTATGCTGATACAATTTCTTTGTTTGTATGCGACCCATGTTTTCGTACATTTGAAATAAATTCAATCAAAAAATTTAAAAGCTTGTCTACTTTGAAATAGGTGGTTTATGTCATTATTGTTTCAAGCTGTAATTGTGCAGCATATATTTTTTTTTTTTGTATTGAATTCTATTTTGTTGTTAAGTAGATAACAATATACATCAAACATTTCAAAAATTGGCTAATTGTGAGGTTTTTATAGCAAATATTGATAAATGCCTGTTAATGGCAAAATACAACAGTATAAATTCTCCACCTTAAAGGCCATTTGCTTCGATAGAAATCAAAATAGAATATTTAATTGAAACAATGTGAGATTTATTATTTATGCCAGTTCCAAATTGTTTGATGCATGCCATAATTATTATGTTAACCAAGCTTTTTTTTTTGTTAAACCCCATCCATGTTTTTTTTTTTTTTTTTGACGAATGTGACTTGTTGCTTTCCCCTACATCATCCCAAGGTTCACATGCCGAAAATAGGAATGGATACAGAAACCAAGGAATGGGTAAGTTTATCCCCCATTTAACAAAAGAACCTCAAACTAAAAGAAAACCTGTACCAACTGCATCCCGATATTTACTTAGGATCGATTTTCCTTCTTTCCTGATATGGCCTATCCCATAGTGCTTCTTGCCCCCACCCCCTCCCCCGAGACACCACTATATTCCGCAGGGCCGATAGTCCGCAGTGCCTATAGACATCTACACATTGGTGTAGGGTCATCGTGATCCGGTACCCTAGGGTTAGGGTTAGGGATAGGGTTAGGGCATAGAGAAGAATGCGATCCTAGGATATTGTGACATGGTGTCCTTGGGTCATCATGACCTGATATTGGTGGAGCGGACTATCGGTCCCCGCAGACTATCGGGCTGTAACCTTCCCCCACCCCTCCCCTCTCCCCCGCTCCAACAAACGTTGGATATTAATATCTTATCACAAGAAGGCTAATAGCTAAACCTAGTTTTAAGTGGTAAGGCTTGTGTCAGTACAGAGTTGCCAATTTAATGAGTGTTGTTTTAAGTTTGTTGTGGGTTATTAGATCAGAGATTTTTTTTTTGAAAGTGTGAGGCAAGAACTACTGTAGATTTAGGTGAAATACAATGAAGGTCTACTTGTGGATTGACTGAGAGCCAAAATTAAACTTGTCAGCTGTAATTTTATGGGATTGAGATCTATAATGTTGGAGTAGAGGCCAAACTAAAACAAATCTTTTTGCTCTTTGCTTTTTCATTTTGAAATTAAAATTCAAGTCCTATTCATGAATGTCCCAACCCCACCCCACCCCACCCTTCCAAGCAAATATCTAATCTGACCTTCAACTTCTTGCTCTTGATATTTTGCCTTTAAGATCTTTGAATATTGACGTTATTTAGTCCGAAACTAATTTATGACATTACCCTTGCACATTTTGAGCGTTCCTTTTCATCTGCTCTTAACCTATCCCTGTGCATCTTGGCTTGCATATCCACCCTGAACTTCATTTGATTTGATTTGATTTTGGTTGAATTTATTACATATATGTTGATTTATTTACTTTTTGGGGAGCATTATTAAAGGAATGTCTGGATTTGCATTCCGTTTGACATGTATTTATGTTTGAAATGTTAATGTGATATCTCACCTTTCATGAGATGTCTCCTGAGACTCTGCCATGTCTCTGTGATGTCTCTGTGATGTCTCCTGAGACTCTGCCATGTCTCTGTGATGTCTCTGTGATGTCTCCTGAGACTCTGCGATGTCTCTGCGATGTCTCTGTGATGTCTCCCGAACCTCCACAACGTCTCTTGAGTGAGAAAATTGAGCATGTTTGTATTTATGAGATTTTTCTAGTCGGCGACTTCTCAGATATCTCGGCAGTCACCGCAAGTACCGAGACTGATGCAAACGTTGAGATACCACCTCAACCAACAAAAAACTTGTTGCAAGGGGAAATAATTTAGGTCTTGCAATTACTTTGGGTATTTATTTGTGTATTCTCTATAGTGGTTATTATGTTTTTTTTTTTTGGAGAGGAGGATTTTAACAGAAAGTTCAAACATGTATTTTGTAGGTATACATGTAGATCATGTTTACTTTTATTTAGTTTCTTTCTTTTGTTTTTTTACGTAAAGCAAATTAAGCAAAGTGAAAGTCTGGTTTCCTACATTCCTTTTACATTGTATCTGGACATAAACCCCAGAAATAGGGTTTAGGTCAGGGGTTAAATTTAGGGTAGTTGTTCGGGGTAAATGTTAAGGGGTAGAACCTAGAACCCTCTTACATGATCTCCTTTTGGCAATATCTGATAATTTTATTTTATTTTGTTTTATTCATCATCAGCATCATCAATAACGTTTTGGGAAACATTATAAGTGGTACAAAGATGAACATTATAAACATGAAAATATGTATGGCTAGACTGTTCCTTCCCCAAAGAATATTGAACGTAATGACGGGATCGAGCCAAACGATACCACTTTGCTTTGTAGGGTACTTCAAATGTTTTTGTGTAGGTAAAATGCCAATGTAGTGGTTGTTAGAGTGGTTATAGAACTACTCTAGTTGAGCCAACACATTTCTATTGTCAATATGGCACTTTGATAAATTCATTAAAAAGATATCTATTTTTGGAATTTGCTTGGGGGACAGAAATCAATAAATCGAAAAGAGATTTCTGAAGGGACCCCTGTTATTTCCCTGTGATCTACCAAATACAGATTAAGCCTATTGATACCTGCTTATTTACCAAGCTATAAAAACTCATTCTCTATTGTTGGCTTATGAATGAGGCCACATATGCTCGCAAATTGTTCCATTTCAATTGCACAGATGACATACAGTTTGAGACGCAAGAGTGGAGAAGCGTTAACATTATGTTGCCAATTTAAAGATTGCTTTCCAAGTTGTGTCACAAGATACCCATACAATAAAACTTGGATCCAAGTTATATTCTAGTTTTAAAATCAGACTAGTGTGTAATTTTGGCAGAGAATAAGGACTGGCAGCACCCCAGACCATGTGGGGCTTTCTAAAAGAAATCCCACTTTGATAGTTAGTTGTTTTGAAAGAAAATTTTTAAAAAGTCCAATCAACTAAGTATTTAGTAAAATACCTTTTTCATGCAGTTACAAAGTGCTTCATAATTTGCTCCTCAAAGTATATAAGCCCCACTCTAAAAGTTTTCAAAAAGACCAGTTGAGCCAATACAAAGATGAACAGTTAGATAACTAGTTTGTCGAAACTTTTGTCAGACAGTTTCTTTGGTGTTTCTGTTTTCACGAATGTCATCCATCTTCTCGTATTGGGTTATGGTGACAAGACATTTGCTCCTGCAATAATAGCTCTGGGCTTTATGTCATCTAAGATTTAGGGTTAGGGTTGCAATAGGGTTTTATGTTTGGTTTAGGGAGGGTATAGTGTTAAGTTTAGGTTTGAAGTTGGTCATTCGATTAGTGTATGGACTTTGCAGCAGAGCAATTGTCATGGAATCTTGGATGATATCCCTTTAAATGAACTTCCATGATGAATACAGGCTGCTTCAATATAGATGGAAAACAGACCAGAAGTTATCCTTTCAGGGCTGACAGATGATAAATAATTAATGAAGGGGAAACGTTTTGATGAGCCAGCCATCAGAAGAATTGAATAATGTCTTTGCGTCTACGACATTGATCGACATGGGAGATAATACAAGACGGATTAGAGCCGAGTCTAATATGCATTTTTAATTAATTTTAAAAGGAGATATTATTCGGAAAGGATTTTTTTTTTTTGTGCTCAATGTAGCTGAGAATGGAAATATTAATATAAAATGAGAAGTTATGAAAGAAAGAGAAATAAGCGGGGAGTCAGGGTTTCTAATATTAAATAGATGAATAGCAATGATTGTTATTAAAAAATGAAGTATTATTTTGATGGATTTTTTTTGTGCTCACTGAATGAAGCTAAGAATGGAAATATCAATATTAGGTTATGAAAGAAAGAGAAATGAGGGGTGGGGGGGGGGGCTTGGGTGATTTGAATTATTGTATAGATGACTGTTGGGTTTACATATAGTAGAATGATTAGAAATGAGAGAGATAGAGAGAGAGAGAGAAGAGAGAGAGAGAGAGAGAGAGAGAGGGAGAGGGGGGGGGAGGGGGGGGGTAATCATGCCCATACTGGGTGTGGTGTGCCACAGTAAATCAAATGAGAACAGAGAAGCAGAATAAGAAGAAAAGAGGGATAGAGATGGTGAAAAGATTAGAAAGATAGGATTAAACAGAGTAAGGAAAAGTAAAGGAGAGTGAAGAAGAGATGAAAGTGAGAAAGAAGAAAAGAGAAAGAGAAGCAGAAACACGATAGAGAAGGTGATGGACAAAAACATGGGCTGTGCAATGGTTGATATAAAGCACAGACGCAATAACAGAATCACATTAAAAGCTCTAATCATCCATCATCGGGAAGGTGTCATCCACACATTACGTTTTGATTGAACAATTAGTCATTATTGATTCAAAGAGGAGGGGATCAATGAAATCAATGTCACTGAATGAGAGGGGTGTGATGTCAAATGACAAGAATCACTCAGCTCCACGTTAGTCTCCCCTCCAGGCACAATCCATTGTCTCATTGTGTTTTGTGGTTGTGAAAGTTATTCAGTATTTTTGTGGAGGCATTATAACACATGAGCTTGTGGGGCTCTATGCTATTTGATGAGCATGTAGATAAAGATGAATTTTCACATACTTCACAAAAAGTGACACTTATACTAAACCATTTTCCCCCTCTACAGACTGCAGCATTAGACTAAATCATAGCCGGTATGAAAAATTGGGTAATAAGTCATGTTATATTTCTTGATTGTAACATATATTTCAAAAACTTTAATTTCCTGGCTGTTCATTTATCTTTGTTAACATCTTTATACAGCCCAAACATCAAAATTCAACAGTTGATTAAACCTTTAGCCTCCCTGAAGTTTCCTGATCCCTTTAAAAAGAGATGACTGAGCTAGTTAAAGTGAAGTAATTCATTTCCTTCCCATCTTTTTCTACATACCATGTGTTAAGAGCCAAAGGGATGTTAGCTCTATGATACAGGGGGCAGGGGAAGCCCCCCCCCCCATAATTTGTAAACCGTTCATTGACTGTACATGTTAAAAGCGCCTGCCCCCCTTTCAAATCGTGTATGCGCCAATGATGATACAATACCCTTTTAGGCTCTCAGCAGAATATATGACTTCTCTCCATACATACAGCAAATAGTTTTGACTTTTGCAAAAAAAAAATTCTAGAAATTGATCTTCAAACAAAAGGTAATATGAAGTTCATCGAGGATTTGTTTTTGTTCTGACTTGACTAGTACACTTAGATTTAACTATTGAATTGATACAAGTACTTAAGTGTCGGACTAAAGCATTCATAAAGGTTAAATACCTTTATTTAGCCCTGGTAGGGCTCATGTATCCTGATGCCTAATTTGGGAAGGTGTCTTATGTATATTTTCGATTGAGATCTAGACATAAGACCTTGTACTTACGTCAAACTTCACTCGCTTAAGACGTGATTACCGTGACTAATGAAATATACATGATGCCATAAGGTCAGGTTAGGTGAAAATTCACGGTTTGAGATTTAGCCTTTGTTTCAGCCTCTTTTTCTCTAGATAGTTGTGGCAATAAGACTTAAAAGGGTTTCAGTAACTTTGTGGAGGCGTGATGTAATAAATTGTTGAATTTTAATGTTGGTATTGTCTAATGATCTTAAACATTTAGGTATGAATTAGGTGCTAGGTATTGAAAAGTTTTGCAAAATATGATGTTATTATCAAGATATTCATGACTTCATACTGCCATTTACAAAATCTGTTCTAGGTGTTTCACCAAGTCGTTCTTAAAGTTACAAATGACTTTACAAACAACTGGAACATGATCTTGGGTGCTATACTAATCACATTCTCAATCATTTAGCACAAGAAATAATCACCAGTCATTCGTAAAGATGTTTGTAACTTACGAACAACTTGGTGAAACACCACAGAGGGGTATGTTTTTAGTCGTAACACTGAATTCTATAGGGGGGGGGGGAAAGAAAGGTATTTCTTGCCTCTCATAATTTTCAATTTTTGTAAAGCATATGAAGCTGCCTCTGAAGTGCATCATTTTGACACAATATTACATACACTGATTGGATCTAGGATCCTGCAGCTAAGAATTGTAAAGCCTCCACAAATATATATGTATATATTAAAAAAAACTATATCAACAACATATTGGGTGAAGTAGATACAATGTAGGATCGATGGAGCACTGTTCACATACAGTCTTACCATGCAAGACCCTCTTTGACATGTAATGACCAACATGGATTTGTGTCTTGAATTCAGGCTATGTTGTATGTTCGAGATGCTTATCGGAGCGCAGAGTTCCTTCGTCATTCTGATCAACAGCGATAGCAGACATCTTGTTTTGCTTGCTAGTTAGTCTTGTTGTTCGACTAGGGGTGTTTCGGCTCAGTTGTTCGGTCGCCCAGTCCCAGGGCTCTTGTTCACAGCGGGATAGAACAGGACACATGCCATGCAATTCCAACCAGGCTGGGTTCAGACAAGATGATGTTCCATGAAGTCATTCTTTGTAGCAGGATAGAATAGAACATGTTGCAATCTCGACCAGGCTGTGTTCAGACAGACAACATTTTGCATTTCTGTGACGTCATTCTTTGTACATGCCATGCAATCTCAATCAGGCTGTGTTCAGATAAAACTTTTTGCATTTCCATGGCTTCATTCTTTTTAATTGGAACATTACACATGCATTGCCATGAAATTTATACCAGGCTGTGTTCAGACAGACTTTATTTAGCATTTCTATGACGTCATTCTTTGTAGTCGCTCTGTTCACATCTTCATTAGATAAGATATGGGTTAACACAGATATTGAAATTTTGCATCACCCCCCACCACCACCGACGGTTACCTGAATTTTTTGTGCTTCTAGGTAAACCAACAAAGGGACCCTCGGCTTTGATTCATATCTGAGCAACTTGACACAGATATAGCCAATGGGGGTAATACAATGATTTTTTTTTTAAGCCTCAATCTTGTTTCATTGGTCACATTCAGGTAATGGCTTAAATTGACATTTTTTTAAAATACAGTGACTGTAATAAAAATATGAAACGTATGATGTCTAAAGGATAGTTTGGCAGTAAAGCAATGAAATAAGAACTTTAATGTGATCATGTGAGCAGGACTGCAAACAATGCCTGGTCCCATCCATGTATTTGTTTATGTTTGTGTTTGTGCTTTACATAATGTTAGTGTAATTCGGGGTAGTGTTGGGTGATGAAACATCTCCATTGTATAATTGGTATTCAGTTCATGATCAATCTGATATGAATTGAGTAGAATTTGTTTGGAAGTGTTATTTTGATTCAAGATACTGGTGATTCCCTTAAAGAGATTGTTTAACTTCATTCAAGATCTTAAAAGTTATTCTTCCAGCTAATGCGGTAATCATGATTGCAAACCTTTTAGGTCAGACGGGAATTGCCTGAAATTTTTAAGCTTATTAGTCGTTTTATTGCCAAGATAATGATAAATGAATATCACCATAGTCATAAGCATACCTGGGTATGCTTAAGTTAACACTGCAATCTGTGGAGGGAAATTAATTACTTTGGGTTTTTACTTATTTTAAACCATGTAATGATGCTTAGGAAATGATTGTTTTCCCAGCCTTCCTTTTGACACATTATTTCATGGTTTGTGGTTTGACAGTCTACAGCGCCCCCACAGCTCAGATTTTTGCAAGCCTCCACAAGGTTACTCATTCCCTTTAAAGACTTACTATCAGCTGCTGTAGCGCAATTGGCGTGTGGCCTTCCTGTTGAAGCAGCACTTTGTGTCATGTGTTTCAGTCTTGTCTATGGCTAAGAAAGGGCACATGCCAAGTCTTTTATCCAATTACAATTATTACTATAATTATAAACACCATTTGAATATTTATGCCTCTAAATAAAAAAAAAGTTTTGTTTCAGTACATTGGGCCTAATGGGGGAAGCGCAGTACAAAAATTAAAGTATCATTATATTATTTATATTTCAGCATTCGTATTACATAAGAACAGTTTAGTCCATATGCTACATGAGCAGGGATTAGTTGTAAAATGCTTACCTTTCCCCAGTTTAAGTCATAAGAGTTTGGTCACTTTTAGTCCCATACCTTTGTGTGGTTTTCTGTGTTTGGTATGTGATAGTGAGTAAAATTTCAGTGGTTGTGTTGAAGATCTCATGGTTCTTTGGATGTGTGTACCTACATGTATATGTGCAGGAAGCTTTTCTGGCACATGTTGCATAAAGAAATAGAATTATAAACTACCTACATTTAGATACTATGATATGATTGAAAAAACTGACTGCTGCCAAGGTAGTTTAAGTTATTGTAACTATTTATGACCTTCCCCCCCCAAAAAAAATAATAATAATAATAATTCACCCAAAAGGATTCTCTTTACATCCAAGTATACAGTTGGTTTCTTTAGCAGTCAGATAAAAGAAATTGTCATCTTGCAATATATATTTGATAAACTTTGAGCTCTCAGGAACTCCATGACTGTAAGTTGTTGTTACTGAGAGCTTTAAAGAATTTCTTGTGTAATGTACATCAATAATATTGGTTTGTATGTGAATGGTACATGAAGGAATGAATAACAAAAATACTGACATACAGGTGATTCAAATAATGATATTATAATCTGTTATATCTATTCATGCTGTAAAAAAATTAAAAGTGGAAAAGAAACAAAGGGAAAATATATACTATTTGTATGTTTACATGTAGTCAATTTCTGCCAGTAATTTATGTTACTGTTTTTATGTGCGGTAGTTTCATTACAAAAGTCTTATACATGTCCTTTTTTCCTTCTGTTTTTGCATTTTTCCTTCTTTGCATTTCTAGAATTGTAGGAAATTGTTCATCTTAGCTGATTTATTATTTCATGCAAACCAATTTTTTTCATTACATTCTCAGATATGTTCTGATTCATTCATTTGATGTTGTCATTGGAAATGTTTTGCTAAACATATTCTCTGGAAAGAAAAGAAACATAATGAAATGCATAAAAAGAGAGGAGAAATTAATTTCCCCCTTAATAATCGATTCAGCACTTCCATAATTTCTGTCCTCTGTTTTATTTATTTTTACTCTTTTATTCACAGAAAAAGAATTTAAGCGGATGGCCAGTAAAGAACAGACGGTACATTCATTTTCAGATTTACACTTTTGAGTTTTCTTTCTTTTCATTTATTCACTGATATCACTCTATTTTTCTGAAAAAAAAGAAACACTTGCACTTTTTTGAACCCTCCTAGTTTCTTTTTCTTGTGGTTTCTATTGCTTGGCATGAAGGTATTGATACATTGCAGGTGCATGCTTGTGTACTTTTAATACGCATACTATCTTCGTTTGTGATTTGGCTTTATTTTTTTCTTCTTCGGGTGCCGTCTTTCCCTGTTCATGCTTTTACGTTCTCTCTTAAACTTTCCTTCTTATTCATTACTCTAATCAGCCAAAATCTTTCTCCTTTGATGCCATGGTTTTTATTTATCAGGTTGGCATCATTTGTCTGGTATAGCTTTGGAAGAAGGAGTCTTAATGATTATCTGTGGTGGCATAATCGTAACACACATTTGATCTTGTTCACTCCTTCAATTGGCAATGATGTTACCCCCGATATATATATATATATGCAGCTCCATTCCTGTCTCAGATAACGTTCGTTCTGATGTGGTATATGATAGCATATATTACATTGTGACCATGGATGCTGCCTATTCCTTGACCTTTATTTTCATAGAAAGCTCTTTAAAATGGCAACATATTTGGACTACATTGTCATTTTTATATCAAAAGCAAATGCCACATAATACATACCTTTTTTTCATTTGTCATTCATGTAAAATATATCCCAATTCATTTATTCCATATGCTTGCTACCCTGTAGTTCTCAACAGAATAATAAAAGCATTTGCATTGCCAATTTATGGAGTCTGATTCATAAGGCTTGGTGAATGATAAGTTCCTGCATTACATCTTATCACATTTCTTCCTCAAATTGGCAATATCATGCTTATTACGTTAGCCACTAACGTAAAGGTTTACCTATGCGTTGCCTCAGTTGATGTTGCCATTTAAGGAGTAGTGTAATGTCCGCAGGTGTGATATGTGAACCTTTTATTATTTTCTCCCCTTGAGTAGCATGAGTTGTTGTTGTGTGTACAAGTAATATTGTAATCTATTTACTAATGAACTGTGTTATGTCCCCCCCCCAATCCTTATCTAAAAGTCTAATTAACTTTAATTCAAACATAACTGTGTGATTGTCAAAATTAGATGTTTATTATATTATAAAAAGGGAAATAGTATTGTATTACTCCTGACCCAACCATTTCTTTATTTATTGGTGGTTACTATTGCCAAACACACAATACCTATTGATGATAAAACATTAAATCCAGTTAAAATAAAATGTTATTTTCAAAAGTTATTCACAAGTACAGCAAGGGTTTGTCTGAAAAATACCTGCTTTACATTTGAGCTATTTCGGTTCTAACTTTCGCCCTCCCCACAACAACAAAAAAGACCCTGTTCCTTTTTTTACCCGCCCATTTGGACCCCCATTCATTTCATGTTTTGACCCATACCACCAATTTCCAATTTTAAACACACTCATTCCCTGTTTAACTAATGCCCATTCCCCTTTTTGGATCAAGCCTGCTAGTTTGTTTCTTCCACCTTGGTGTGTATGCGTGTGTATTGGCTCTCTTGTGTCCCCATCCAAGCGTGTGATGTTGTGACCAAACTATTCTGACAGCGACTCTCTTCAATTCTATCCAAATTATTAACTGTACTCCTAATCATTACCGTACTATTGACTATTAGTTTAAACAGGGTAGAACCCCTATCCCCTCAAACAAACAAAAAAGAGAGACTCAACCTCTGCAGAATTAATGCGTGCATATGAGCCCTCATATTTTACTGCCTTTTCTCTCCATGTTTCTCTCCCTTACTCTCTCTTTTGGAATACATGTAAATGTAGAAATGTACATATACACAGATTCTTATCAACAATTTGCTTTCAAACATCTTTTAGAACTAATGAATATGATAGTATTAGAAATAGATAACTGTTTTCTGCAAACTGAAACTTTTACTCATGTTCATCTTGTAACAATATCAAATAAATCATTAGAATAGCGAGCGGACTATACATTAATGCACATCATATGCATATAAATGACATAACAATACCTTTAGGTATTATAGTTGTAATTGCACATTTTACACTTTATTACTTACTATATACATTTAGAAATTAGATAACAACACCAGTAGGTACATGAATTTAGCATATTATTACTAAAACACATATAGAAATGAATTTACAGTTATACTAGTAAACAGGTATGATAGTTGTAAATTTCACATTGTACATTTAGATTAGTAAAAATGCATTAACCAATCATTAATTATATTATATCTTAATTTAGAACAGATCATAATTATGTTCATGATTGCATAAATGAAAACAAATGGATTGATTGTGTTGTTAACATAGTTAGAACATCTAAACATTTTTTTAAAATTATAATAAAATAAACAGTGTCAAATGCAATTAATGGTATAAACAAAATTTATGAATTTGGAAATATAAAATATATGAACTACTACTTGGAACTACTGAAACTGTTCAGTTCTTTTAAAGCCTTGTATGCACCACTCTGGACGACAAAGTCTTACAATATGTCAACTTTAATGATGGCCAATTTACTTAAATTTAATAACATATTACTACAAGAAGTACCTTTGAATATATGTACATGTATGCCTGGTTAAGGGACCTCTGGCTTACCAGAAACCAATGTGTGCACATTCTCCACTGAAAAATCAACCAGGCATCCATGTTTAGGTTTTGTATATTATTGCTGTTCAAACCACAATGATGCTTACATTCAACAAGGTTGCCATTAGCACCTGTGGCGGAGAAGCAACAATAATGTACTTTTATTTGGACGTTAAGTATTTTCACAGAAAGCTTGGCAACAAAATGTAGGCATGCAGACTGAAAGTAGGCATTTTCTAGAAGCCATTATTTACAGACCTTTTACTTTGTTGTGGTAATGACGACTTTGGTATATTTAGATTTGGTTATTGCAGTTATATTATGAGAACTACCTGTGATGTAAGAACCCCACAAAAACATTGACTTTGTATGTTGCATGTATACTGTTCTTATAGACCACAGTCCACTCTGATTACATTGAGGTGCCTGGGATGTGATCATTACCTTTCTTCAGTGAAATGTGGTTATACTGAATATAAAAGTTGGCACCTTATCTGTATTTGAAATTTGGAATGAAAAAAAAAATTGCTTGATTATAACAAATCTTGTTATATCTGCTTATAATAACAGAAGTGGACTGTAATATGACATACACCAAATTCATTTATTTCATTTTATCTAATGAAATTGAGTTATGCTTCACAAACAAAATCATTGGTGGAGGCCCACATTAGAGACTTGTTTTTGTCTGAGGAGTTGGAAGGGGAGCTACTTGGAAAAGCTATGCACTAATTAAAGTATACTCATGTTTCTCTGGTATTTTTTATGAACTGAACACTGACGTTACTAGCTTGTATGCCGTGCTTATGCAGCTCAAGTTATCCCCAACCAAATTATTTTATGCATGTAGAATTGTATATTAATTTACTTATTTATGTAGGTTTATTTTAATTGTATATTTGATTTGGTTTTAACTTGGTATTATCTCCCATTTCTGAAGTGTGGTTTTCATGAAATTTATTTTTGGGTGATATACATGTATATAATTTGATAGCATCCCTCTCTTGTATTGGAATGAATGCATTTATTTAGAGCATGGTAATTTAAATATTCTATTTATATACACCTTGTTTGTATACCCAAAGCAAGAGTTAATATTTGTTTAATTACTTGCCCTGAAAGAATGCTTTCCAAAAGAACAATTGTAATCGTTTACACTTGTATTGAATATTTAATACAGAAGACTGTTATATTTTATTCTACATACTTCTGTTATCATGTATTGGAACCAAACAAGAGGAAGAGAGAAAAAGGAGAAATAGAGTTAGATAGTGGGAAAGAGAAAGAAAGAGAGAAAGGGAGAGTGGAGTGCTATCATGGCAGGGTCCTCTCTCCCGTTGTGGCATGGAGTATTTGTTGACAGCATGAATCCTTAATATTAAACAAAGCGCCCTCGAATCGATCAGGAAAACAGTAAGTATTGATAGAGATTGAGTAATAAATATTATTGAGAATATTCAAATTTTGGAATAACTCACCAATCATAGGCAGATGTGTTTATATTTTGAAGTGTTTGAAGTTCTTTTTACTTGATACATGAGTTAAATCTTGTATTCTTGGTAAGAGGGGAGGGATGGCAGAGGATCGAGGGCAAAGTAGACATTAGTTTGCAGTGCTTTTGCAGTGATTTTCATGTGTTCCTAATTTTGGGGAGTTTTATTTCCTTAATGTTTTGGGTGTGGCCTAGAGGTAGGGTTTCCAAAATGAATCAAAAGGCTTTAGAAAAAATAGATCATGTTTGACATTTTTAAAAACTTTTGTTTGATTTTCTGCGACTCCAGAAACTAGGAGTTGCAAACTAGATGTGAACTATTCCAATGGCAAATGAAATAGACCCTTTAACAAGCCCAATGCTTTGCTGTTATATATGCATCTCTCTCGTCCCTGCCTTACCCACTGTCTATGCCTTGACTCGAAGCAAGACCCCACTCATTAGTCCATGTGTATGTTTGTCATCCTTAAAACCCCAACAACTTCTGTATACCAATCTAAATATTTCATCCCCCCTCCCCCCCCCCCCGTGGCTCCCTCCTAAATCATCTTTTTTCACCTCACTTCAAAACCCTATTTCTCTCCTCCTCTCTCTCGCTCAACATGGCTGTTTACCCTTCCCTTTAGACCCCCCCCCTCTCTCTCTCTGTCCCCCTTCCATCCATCTCTCTCCCCTATCTGTACCCTATTCATCTCTCTGCCCCTCTCTTTCTGCCTGATTCCCTTCTCTCTGTTCCCTTCTATCCATCTCTCTTCCTCTTCTAT
>CALNVZ010003433.1:10210740-10226346 GCA_940671915.1 Paracentrotus lividus
ACTAATAACCCCTCCTTCTTTCTCGTCTTAACCCCCCCCCCTCCCCTCCCCTCTCCCCCTACCTAATTTGGTTCATCTCTAGTCTCCTCCATTACCACTGTCTTTGGTATAGACATATATCTATCTTTCTGATTGTATTGGTCTTGTTCTTTTGCAGTCTCTTCCATTTATGATTTTTCTCTCTCACTCTTTATTCTTTCTCTTCCTCCCTCCCTCCCTCTCTCTCTCTCTCTCTCTCCTTCTCTCTCTCTCTACCCCTCTCCATCTACTGTTCGTACATTCGTTCCCATTGTCTTTGCAGCATCTGTTATAAAACAAAAACACAAACAAACCTTGCACTGTTTGTGATTTATTTTCTTTTGTCTTTGGTATGTTTATAATTAAGTCATCTCTTCACTTGGTTTTGCTGTTCTGTCAAGCAAATCTAATCACTGTTCAGAAATTCTAATTTGGGCATGCTAGATGTGGTCTTTTATTTATCTTTTAAATCTTCCACCTGAAAAAATTTCATGCACCCATACTTTGTGATATTCTAAGGCAGTCATCTCTATTATGTTTTGTTATTTCAAGATATGCGTTTGAGTACTAGTTGGACCTTTATTTGTGTGTCCTTGTGAATATAGCATTTGTTGCTAGGTATCTCTGCATATCTCCTCCTACGAGAAATCTGAATCAGATCGTCTGTCGAGAGGTAGGAATAAAGTCCTGTCCGTCACAAACATTATCATAGGGCACCGCCATCTTCCTTACAAAGATCAGCAAAACAGTACCAATAACAGCAACATTAACAACGACAAATAACATGACATGCAGCCAAAACATGGCACTGTTGTTACAGGCCATTCATTCATGCGACCACGTACAGTCAGTCTAGTACTGATATTTGTGGAAATATTCGCGGTACATTAATTTTCGCGTATTTCGCACGAAGAGCGGCAGATGCGAATTAAAAAAATCCGCAAATATATGGGCATGATTTCTTATGCATGTATTGAATAGGTTCAATTACGTACATGCAGCGTGAATTATAAACCTGTGAACACGAATACAGTACCTCGGTATTTTTGGCGGTTTGGAAACATGGCTAATCAGTACATGATCCTTTGTTGGATATTGAATAGCACCCTCTACATATCACGATAGAACTTATTTCTCTATCACTTCTTTTGTTCTGTCCCTCTCATTGCTCTATCTCTGTCTCTCTGGGGAAACCTTGTTACACATGCGTTCAGTGTGCTTTGCTGAGCTAGGACGATGTCGTCATAACAACTTGTATTTATGCCATATACCCCAAACAAAAGGCCTATATCCCCATTATACACCAATTAGAGTTACCTGTTTTTTCTCACAAAATTCCCTTAAATTGTTTGAATGAATGACTGAGATGATGGGGTAGTATATTGTGATACAGTCTACTCCTCTTAAACAAGATTTCATTACTATTAGGCAATTCTCCATGTCACAATTTCAGATGTGTCTATGTATATTTCTATGCACTTGATATGATAAAATGTTGTAACAAAATTTGATCCTAAGCATCTTGCTATAATGGGAGTGGACTACATCATATTGATGATGACAATGATGATGGTGGTGATAATAATAATAGATGTTATAGGGGCAGTAGCTGGGATCATTGAGATAATCATGCTGAGATATTGAGATAATTATGCTCTTTTTAATATTGATGAGTATGGTAAGGTTATTAGTACGGTTAGTGTAAAGCTTTTAGTTTTGACCTATATTGTAGTTATCTTTAAATGTGTTCTTTGTATGTTATTACTCATGTGTGGACACCCCTTTTTATGATATATTTAGTGTAGGCCCCTTTACCCTTATCTAAGGCTATGCTATTTACTGTATGTTTTGACTAGTGTGAACAGGGCCTTTAAAAGCATTTAATTTATCACTCTACCTGTAAATTCTTGATTGCTATGGAGGAAAGTGCAGGGCTCTGTAAAATGAGAAGACCGACATAGTAGCTAGTTTTTATTTCTCCCAGTCCCACACAGGCCTGGACATTATTTGATGAGATGTGCTCTATCTCTGTCTCTCTCCCAACCGCCCCCTTCTCTGTTTCTGTCACTGTCTCCTTTTTTGTTTGTCTTGGCATCTGTCTCTGTCTCTGTTCTTGTTTCTTTTTCTCTATCTCTACCCCTCTCTCTCTCTCTCTCATTCTGTTTGCGTTTATACCACTCTGTCAGAACTTATCTGTATCTCTCTTCTTGTTTCTATCTATTTCTCTGTGTTTTTCCCTTTACATCTGTTTTTTATGCCTCGCCACCGAAGGTGGTGCCGAGGCATCATGTTTTCGGGTTGTCCGTCCGTCCATCCGTCCGTACGTCCCGCTTGCTCGTTATCGCGATATCTCAAGAACCACTTGAGATATCAACTTCAAACTTGTGGATAGTATGTACCACCATAGGAAGATGATCTG
The DNA here is from genome assembly GCA_940671915.1 of Paracentrotus lividus. Taxonomy (NCBI): domain Eukaryota; kingdom Metazoa; phylum Echinodermata; class Echinoidea; order Camarodonta; family Echinidae; genus Paracentrotus; species Paracentrotus lividus. Next base: position 10,213,178 of record CALNVZ010003433.1, read on the forward strand.
ATTAGATTTTGGAGTATGTAGGTCACAGGTCAAGGTCACAAGAGGTAAAAAATAGTGAAATTCTATGTTTGAGTTCGTTATCGCGATATCTAAAGAACCATTTGAGATATGAGCTTCAAACTTGGGATAGTATGTACCATTATAGGAAGATGATCTGATTAGATTTTGGATATTGTAGGTCAAAGGTCAAGGTCGCGGAGGTCAAAAATAGTGAAATTCATGTTTTGAGATTCTTATCGCGAATCTCAAGAACCATTTGAGATATGAGCTTCAAACTTAGGTGTAGTATGTACCGCCATAGGAAGATGATCTGATAGATTACAGATTATATAGTCAAAGGTCAAGGGTTACCGAGGTCAAGATGTGAAAATCCATGTATTGAGTTTGTCATCGCGATATCTCGGGAACCAATTAAGATATAAACTTCAAATTTAAGGGTAGTATCTATCATCAGAGGAATGTAGTCTGATTAGGTTTGGGGTCACAAGGTCAAAGGTCAAGTAAAAATGTTCATTCTATAAAAGCAAAATGAATAGATGAATGTGCGATATTTTTCTGATCTGGCAATGGCAGAGGCATATATTTCGACCACGCGCAGTCGAGCTTCATCTGTTTATTTCTCTGTACATTCAATTTTTTTTTCTTTTGCCTCTCTCTGTTTTTCTTTTCTCTTGGTCCTCTGTGTTTTATTTTAATCTCTCATTCTTGATATCTATCCATCTGTATATCTATATCTGTCGCCAATGTGTGATTGTCTGTTCTTCTCATTTTCCTTTCTATATCTCTCCTAAAACTTTTGGACAAAAATATATGTTCTGTTCTCTTGACCATACTGTCTTTTGTTCCACCTGTCTCCCCCTTTGCTTTGCTATCTCATTCTCTTGTGACATATATCTGTTTACTTTTGTAAAATTTTTAAAAATATTTTCAATTCGATTTGGAAAATCAAAAAGAAGATAACATTATGTATTATCTGTATTAAAGTTAGATTTGATATTCTAAATATCAACATAAATGTATGATGTACTACATGTATACAGTAGAGTTTAGACATGAACAGTAAAAGAACAATTACAGCTTCTTGCCTGGCTTTTTACGTATAGATTTCTTGAAACAATGCTATTTTTTATGTTAAGATCAAGAGGAAAATGATGATGTCCTTGATGGGCCGACATTTGCTCTAGCAACAGTTGCAGGGTTATGTTAAGGTTTTATGCTAAGTTTAGGAATATGATCAAGTGTAGGTACAAGTATATTGTCCGAGGCATAAGTTTAACATTTTATTTTTGTCAAGGACTGACTGTGAAGCAGTGGTTGTTGGAGCACTATGTTGTATTATAAACACCATTTGAATATTTATGCCTCTAAGTAAAAAAAAAAGTTTTGTTTCAAGTACATTGGCCTAATGGGGAAAGCGCAGTACAAATATTAAAGTATCATTATATATTATATTTCAGGCATTCGTATTACATAAGAACAGTTAGTCCATATGCTACATGAGCAGGATTAGTTGTAAAATGCTTACCTTTTCCCAGTTAAGTCATAAGAGTTTGGTCACTTTTAGTCCATACCTTTGTGTGGTTTCTGTGTTTGGTATGTGATAGTGAGTAAAATCTAGTGGTTGTGTTGAAGATCTCATGGTTCTTTGGATGTGTGTACCTACATGTATATGTGCAGGAAGCTTTTCTGGCACATGTTGCATAAAAGAAATAGAATTATAAACTACCTACATTTAGATACTATGATATGATTGAAAAAACTGACTGCTGCCAAGGTAGTTTAAGTTATTGTAACTATTTTATGACCCTTCCCCCCCCCAAAAAAAAAATAATAATAATAATAATTCACCCAAAAGGATTCTCTTTACATCCAAGTATACAGTTGGTTTCTTAGCAGTCAGATAAAAGAAATTGTCATCTTGCAATATATATTGATAAACTTTGAGCTCTCAGGAACTCCATGACTGTAAGTTGTTGTTACTGAGAGCTTTAAGAATTTCTTGTGTAATGTACATCAATAATATTGGTTTGTAATGTGAATGGTACATGAAGGAATGAATAACAAAATATCTGACATACAGGTGATCAAATAATGATATTATAATCTGTTATATCTATTCATGCTGTCTCTCTCTCTCTCTCTCTCTCCTACCTTTCCTTCTCTCCCTCCCAGTGAGATCATAGTCATGCCGCTCTCGTGCATTTGCCCCTTCTCAATCTCCGCCTGCCCATTCCGATTGTTTTCTTTCAATACCTCTCCACAACCGAAAAGTCGTCTCAGGAAATTGATCCTGCTGCTTCTGCGATCTACTTAATTCAAGAGGAGTCCCACATTAGGGCCTTGTTTCATGTACCCCCATCCGCATGCATCTCCTGCCTCCATCCATTTAAGTGTGTTGGGGTCTCCCTTCTTTAACCATATAATAATACTGTATAATAATATTGGTAAACATATTGTTTTAAAGGGGAAGTGAACTTGTGCGACTATGTACTCAATGCCTCTCAAAACTTGATATTCATCTTGACAAAACGATTGACAACAAATTTAGTAAATAAGCTTTTTATGAAATGTTTAATCTTAGAATTGGAAGAAATGAAGAGCTTGATTCCAAAAGGGACTAAATTCACTTTTGTAACTTCAGAGTAAATGGCATTTCAGATGACAGATTTTGTACAGGCGTTCTATGGAAAATTGAAGTATTAAAGTTGCAACTTTTGGGAAGTTGCAATCAAAAATTTAGGTTAAGTTATTTTGCTCGGTACGTACTTGAACATTGTCCTGATATCAATAACTCAATTTTCATCAAAAGTGGATTTAGTCCCTTTTGGAATAAAACTCTTCAAATGTAAGATGGTATTAATATGGGGACATGTCATTTGGTCCTGAGACAATTGCTCCGGGCTTTATGTCATCTAAGATTTAGGGTTAGGGTTGCAATAGGGTTTTATGTTAGGTTTAGGGTATGGTATAGTGTTAAGTCTAGGGTTGAAGTTAGTCATTCAATTAGCATGTAGAATTCATGGTGGAGCAATTGTCACGGGAACAAATGTCACAGAATCTGTAAAAGGTACCTAATAATTTTTTTGTATAATTCAAGTGGGACATGCATATTAGATTATGCAATTCAGAGGGTTGCATTCTGAGCTTGGAAATAGAACAGTCTCAGTAGATAAGGAATCCAGGTGAATATGTACAGAGATGCTAGCTGTAAAGCCAGTGAAGCAAAACTATAAATTTCCTCTAAAATTATAGATTTCCTGGGTGTGGATAAGAATAGCTCAAGCTACAAGTTTTCTTTGTGAATAAAGTAAAAAGAACAAGAGAAAAGAAAAAGGCCCTTTCAAAGATTTAAGAACTGCTACTGGAGGTAATATTCCAGCAACCACTGCTTTTCTTGGAATAATCCCGTACCCATTTACTTCACCTGGGTCAAGTATGGCATATGTAGGTTAATGTCTTACTAGAGGATATAGGTAAATGAGCTTGGATTTGAACCATGTACCTTGTGATCAACAGTCCTTGGCTACTCCACTAGATCTCTTGCCCTCTTGGATGTGGCAGACTCTATCTTTTTTTTCATGAAAGGGTTTGAGACGGGATGTAAAAAAAATATATGCAGTCATGATGTGCATGCTGAAAAGCCGTACTGCTTTTTTGAGAGAGGGTTCTTCAATATTGTTTTGTTTTTTAATGTTTTTCAAGATTTCTTGAGGAACAGCTGGTAAGAAAGGCATCTTACAGGAAATGTATATAAATACCCCAAGACATGAGAAGGTCATTGGCAGGGGTAAGGGGGTTGTGATTAGCTTAAAATGGGGGCGTACTTTAATCATTTAGGCTTAATGGGGGTAATAGGATACCCCGCCATAGGCACCAACTGAGAATACGATTTCTAATTCGCAGGATAACTACCCACAGTCTTGTATCAATTACTGCAGTGCACATTGCGCTATTCAGTGAGTGTGTGCTGGGTATGTGCATATGTCTACAGTGCACTTGTAATCTTGCAATGGTTGACTGCATGCTCTATGGTAGTGTGGAAGGGATAAATATCAGATTGGATTTTCTTGTGGGGGACATAGGAGATGATAGGGAGTTATTTAAGATTTCTGTGTTTGATAGTGAATTGTTGAATGCATAGCAATGGTTTGGAACTGAATATGAACAAGATAATAGAAAGGATATAGCAGAAAGTGGAATAAAGTCTTTAGTAAGTAACCCAATACTATGTATGGTACATGGATGGGAAGACAAATGTGACATGCTGACTCAAAGCAACCAACTCACCATGATTATTTTGGGGTTTTATATAATTTCCTGAAACAGAGGTTCAAATCTTTCCTGAATATCACACATGTAGTTTATTGAAATATAACCCAATATAACCCAATAAAATAGCATATTATAGTAATAGAGTACCCTACATATTTGATTTGGTGCAGTATTAAACACATTATTATTATTATTATGATATCCTTTGTAGAAAAACCTGCTTCTCTTCAATTGCTCCATTAAATTTTTAGCCATTAGCTGGGTGACAAATAACCCGTGCCTGACAACTCACAAGGTAATTGTCCTTGGGGTAGATGTCCTAGGGGCTAGTTATCCCAGGGTTAATTGTTTTGAGGTGATTGTTCAGGGGTTAGTTGTTTGGATACAAACACATATTCAGGAGTCTAGTCAGAGAAACTTTTGGGAGCTAGAAAGAAAATTAATAGAGAGAGAGTGAGAGAGAAGATGATTTAATATACATTCAGACATCTCTCCATGCTTCTTCCCCTCCAAACGGTATTGCAAGATGACATTTTGGCAAAATCTTAGCTAGAGATGATGGTTATTTTTTATTTATTACCCCGATGCCTTGTGGCATTTTCCCACAACTAGATGAATTTTTCAGTATGCTCTCGACATCCTCTTTCCAAAAATTCAAGTTCATTTTCCTCCATCTCTCTCTCTCTCTCTCTCTCTCTCTCTCTTCCGTGTGGTATTTCCAGTCGCTTATACCTTTTTACTTTTTGTGAAGCATATGATGATGTCTGAGAAGTGTGGGTGGCTATAACGGAAACAATAATACATTGTAAAGCACTTTGGGCAGTTACTTTTTAATGGAGAGGTGTTACATAATATAGTAATCGTTGGTTTTGAATTATTCAATTAAATTTAAAGGGGAAGTTCACCATGTATTTTAATTAGTTTTTAAAAAGGTAGAAAACCAGTAGAATAATATGAGCAAAGTTTGAAGAAAATCCACCAAATAACAGCGAACTTATGAATGTTTGAACATTTGATTTTTTGACATCACTTACATGCTGCTCTTTCTTATGTTGTTTAAAAATGTATTCCATAAATTGCAAAACTCCCCAAAGAATGTTGATGTTGATATAATGATCAAAACTTTGTTTGTGTACATGCGTTAATGAAATCTATTCCTTCATCAAGAACCACAAAAAAAGACAAATATGTAATTTACAGTACATAATATACCAGCAGACATAATGTATGAGAGCAGCTTGCAAGTCATGTCATAAAATCAAAAATTCTTCAAACCTTTGCTTTTACTTTTCTTTCATTTTTGTACTTTTATTAAAAATCATATAAATCCCGGGGTAAACTGTTCCTTTAAGATAGTATGTAGCACATTCTTACTAAGTTCACATCTACAGTAGATCGCTTCTGATAAAAATTTAGCCCTATTTGACTAAGTTACATTTATACAAACTATACTCTCGTAAAAAAAATAAAAACAAGTGAAAATGTTCACTCTTGAAGGAGTGAATATCAGAAAAGAGTAAAGTGATTTGGAGCAAAAATATAAATTTTCACTCTACCGTGTGTCTCAAAAAAACGTAACACTTTTGAAATGGTTGCCAAATTGAGCATATATAATTTTATGAAAAAATGTCGATATGTATGGAAACAAAGACCCAACCTCTTCATATCCTATATAAAAAATGAAAAAAAAAATCATGCTTCGATGAACAGTGTTCACTTAAGTTAGAAGTATGAAAATGCGCTGCGCAGATTTTCTCACTTCCAAATTTTGGACAGGTTAAATTACTTGTAGCTTACAGAAAGATAGGTCATATGTATCTTCAAGATATACTGGATCAGTTGATAATATTTGAATACCTTGATACCAATTCCTTTTCTGTGTTATATTCGACTCCATCCCGAAACCACCAACCGCCCACCCTCCCCCCTCCCCACCACACTCCCTCCCCAGTTACTTGATCGGGGTAGCAGTTGAACGGATAAGGAAGAATGAATTGCTAAATTGAAATATTCCAAAATCAAATGGGCACATTACCAACCCACGTGGTGTGGTTGTGTGCTGTGTGATAATTGTTTGGCAAATTGCTTGAAGGAAATTAATTTTCAGTGATTTTTCGAATTGATTTCAATGATCAAAAATGAGTGACTGGTTAATATTTGATTATTAATGGAAAAAATGATCCACACAAACTTTCGGAAGGAAAACTATATAAAAAGCAAGGAGTAGGTGAGAGGATGGGAAGAAGGTGTGTGGTCTGTGTGTGTGTGTGTGTGTGCTGTGTGTGGTGGGGGGTAGGGAGGACAGTGGGTTGCGGTAATGTCAATTATGATTTTGGAATATTTCAATTTAAGCCAATTAACCAAATTCTTCCTTAATCCCGTTCAAAAATTCTTCTATATATCAATAAGAATGGGAGTGGAATGTGTGTGTGGGAGGGGGGGGATGGCGGTGGTGTTCGGGATGATGAATAACACAGAAAAAGAGAATGGTATTCAAGGTATTCAAAATATCCTTTTGATTCAAAATATCCTTTTGATCCATCGATCATGATAATCTCATATCGACCTTATTTTGTAAGCTACAAGTAATTGTACCGGTCCAAAATTGGAAGGAAAAATCCTGCGCAGGCGCATTTTCATACCTCTAACTTAAGTGAACACTGTTCATCGAAGCATGATTTTTTTTAAAATTTTTTCATATCATATGAAAGGTTGGTCCTTTAGCTTTCCATACATATCAACATTTTTTCATAAAATTATATATGCTCAATTTCGCAACCATTTCAAAAGTGTTACGTTTTTTTTTAGACACACAGTATATCGACCCACTCATTTAAATTAACTAAAATTTCAAAGAATAAGCACACTAATAAATTTTGAGCTAGTGATGTGCTTTAATGATAGTGTCATTTAAATGACCATAATCCTCAACCTCTCTAGAATTCATGTACTAAAGGGTTTTGGAGTGTATTTTCTCATTTCCATTCATGTGAAATATAAATAGAGTCAGTGTCCATTTGAGGACAATAATGGATTAATCTAGACTTTCAGAAAATTCTGTACTGGCACAGGTAAACTACATCAGTAGAACTTGACTTTATGGAAAGCAATCGATGATTGGTGGACATAAATGAAGAAGAGACTTGATATCGTGTGAGGAACGTGTAAGAACGGAAGGAAGAGAGAACAATGAAGAGAAGATCCTTAACAGCTTACTCAGTCAGGTGTAAGTCTTTCATCTCTTCCTGCGAGATGCGGAAGATAAATATGGCGTGATAGGCGTTGAAAGACCCAGCCCTATAGTTAATTAAAACCTTGTCATTTTACGCCTGGCGTCAGGTGATTGTGACGCCTGGATGCATGCATGGGCAAGATGGCCTTTCCTTCTACTTCATGTCAATGAATGATAGATCTAAATAAATCTTCCTTGCTCTGCCATATAAAGCTGTTGCTTTGTTAACAATGTTCCAGTTTTTGATTAGGTTTATCTCTGTCTCTCTTCCTCATTAATGATGATAATGATTCATCACATTCACAGCATTCTTATTGCTGTTATGCTACAGTCACACAGACACCTACGTTGAGTTACTTCAGTCGTTGCGTCCAAAAATTCCCTTTTTTTGCGGATCCCCGCGGATGCCTTCCCGTCATAGTCAGCAGTGGAAATAGTGATCATTTCGTTCAACCAATAAAACATAGAAATACATAAGAAATTATAGAATAGAAGATGAAATAAAAAAACCAAAAAAAAACCAAAAACACGTAACTATACGTAAGTGTCTGTATGACTGTAGCATTATATTAAGTTCCATGTTTGTCTTGTGTATCCATCCATATTGCAACACTCTTTTTGGCTCATACATATTTTTGGTTATGTAAAACATAAATATGTTTGTTCCAACCTCAACTCTCTCTCTCTCTCTCTCTCTCTCTCTCTCTCTCTCTCTCTCTCTTTGTTACTATAACAATAAGAAGGAGTCTGGGATTAGTTTTGCTACTATCCATTCCTATTTCAGAGGTATAATCCCAATAAATTAGTTTTCAATTAAAAAATGAAAATGAAAGGTAATAGACCCTAAATAAATTCTGTTTTTGCTAAAATATACTGAAAACAAATGCATAATATTCCTAAGTTTTACTTGAGGGAAGCAGTTATAAATCACTGTGACACAAAATACACTTGGATTTGGAAGCTGCTGATTGGCTTATTTACAACCTAACTTCCTTTCTATTGCTATTCAACTAGCCCCTGCATCGCGTTACAAAATACAGGCCTTCCGTGACCTGCAATCGTAGTAGGACAATTACTCCCAATTTTCAGATGCTGCTTCCTTTTTGGCTCAACAGGGTAATAGACAGACAGACAGATAGACGGACGAATGTTTGTCGATGAATAAGTACAGAGGTTCGGGTGCAGGTTTCACAAGTAATAAGACAGACAGACAGATAGATGGACGAACGTTAAGTCCATGAATAAGTGCAGAGGTTTGGGTGCAGGTTTCACAAGTAATGATGGAATAGTTCCACTAAGTTCAATAAGCTTTTGCCCAGCGTGGAGTGAAAGTTGCTCCCTGTTTTCTTGTTACGTGTGTATCTAAATTTCTCTGAAACCATCTCTTTTTCATAGGACATGGAAGTATTATACAAACAACTTGATTTTTATGATATTGAATACAGGCATTCACTGATGTGCTTCTTCTTTTTTTTTTTTGTCTGCCTCCACAGTAAAAGAACATTCTATAAATGGAAAGTTCATTCCATCTGAAGCGAAAATGCTTCAAAAATCCCAAATTGTACTTTTTTTTTTTTTTTTTACTAATTCATGCCAATCTTAGACAATAATACAACTTGATGAATTTCAAAGATTCAAATTATGTGGTATTCTATTATTTATGAAATAGGGATTTCTACAGCAAAGCACTATTTGAAGATTCGGATACTGACATATTCTACTGAAAGCTGACAGCTCTATTCACCATCAAAATAAATATTCTGATATCCCAGAATTTTTTAGATGATATTTTTTAACACCCATATAAGGCCTACTGTCTCTTCATTGAAGAAAAATCTCTCTTCCTAGAATAAATGGTTAGGCCCCACATACTTCGAACGATGCATTTCTACTTCATCGAACAACCATCTCCCTCATCGCAATCTCTTCGGACATTTGAACCTACTGGGGCCCCTTGCGATATGCCTTTAAGGCTTACAGACTATTTTAGATGTAGCAAACTCGGAAACAAACAGTGTCTGTTTTCACACATGAACCGAGTATGCAGCACGACGGTGTAGAAGGACCCATCCTGCGGTCTGCATTGGCAGCTACTGTTCATTCTGTGTGCATGTGTGAACTAGAACAGAGGAGAGGAGAAGTTTGTGAGAGTGAGGTAGAGCATGGCCCCTTTAGCTAGCATTATGGATGATAATAGTGATGATGATGATAATTATAATATCGTCACCGTTTTCACGAACCGTCCCGAGAGACTTTTAGCGGACCGAAATAAATTGTGAGATAAACGCGTTTAAAGACAAGCCTTTTTTGTGTCGCTATTTTGGAGAGGGAAATGTAGGTGATGTAACTTAAAATTTGATATCGTTACAGTAAACTACTGCTCTCGTACAGGAATGACCGCAGTGTAAAATAAAATTTTGATGCGAGAGAGAAGTTGAAACAAAATTCGGTTTATATTAATTAAAAATATAGTAATTGGGTCGTAATCTCATTAAGCGCAGCAACGAGTGCTCGTAAGACGGTATCAGTTGGAAGAATTACAATAAATATCAAGATCCAGCAATAATTCAAGAGCGTAAAGATAATTATGTTGAGCTCGTTTTTACGTATGATGCTCCCGGCTCATACAGCTCAGCGCTAACGTCACCGTGGTCGTAGCCGTCTCCCGGTGGTGCACCAATCGTCTGCATGAAACAATTGAGGCTAATCATTTTTCCGCAGGTTAGTTATGTACACGAGACCGATTTATATGAAAGAGTTACTTCTGGATGGTGAAACATGCGGCAATGCGCATAAATCAGGGCGCACCTGGAGGTGGTCGACTTCCATGGAGCTACTCACTTAGAAGCAATATTATCATTGACAAGATCTCTTACTGCATCCATGAATTATCGCGTTAAAGGTTGCATACAGGGGCAGATAGAAAACAGTATAGTGTGGTTAGTCTAACAATCACCTCGTAGAGCGTAACACGATGGACCTCTCGAGGATAATTGTTGTATGTTTAATATTTATATTTGGGTTATCTTCAGTACTTAATCTAAGTTAGGTGGAAATTACCAGGTATTAACTATTATAAATAATCATAAGTAGGATAAGAAGATGGTTAATATTAGGTAAGTAGCATCCAGTGGTCATTTACTCTCATTCTTACTCAAATAAATTTAGACATATAGATATGGTATTCCCTGACGCATTATTGGGAGGTGGGCAGTAACAGGGATCATAACGGAGGGGAAAGGAGAGAGAGAGAGAAGAGAGAGAGGGGGGGGGGAGAGGACTATTAGAGTCAGACACACCTGTGTCTGGAATTTGAATGACAAATTGCGACTATATACACGTTCTATTTAACACTTCACTACTCAGTTTAGACTCCAGTTGGTGGTCACTTAACCATACGCCTCGAACTAGCATCCAGAAATCTCCATTTTCTTTCGAGCACGATCTTTCTTCTTCTCACACGCTCTATCCCCTTCAGGTGGGAGATCGGTCGATCTGTATACTTCTTTTTAGTCAGTCTGAGAGATGCCGTGTCTCCACTGGACATAGACACGTTCGATCCATCGCAGATGCATGCACAATATGGCGCGCATCTAGTGTTCGAGCGTGGAGCACTCATCAGCGCCCACCGTGTTACAGTCAGTGGGCAAACCTCTTTTTCTTATTTTTTAAACTATTTCTTTCTACAATTATACCATTGCACTCTGACAAGAGTCTTTTCCAAGTATCATTCCCTTTCTTCTTTGATATCTCTTCCTATTTCAACAAAGATATTTTTCCTTTGATTTTTTTTTAGTCATGGCAATTGGTTGACATTATTTATACGTCTCTTCTTTTATCATATTTAAAGTGTGTTACCTTTTTCATACTCTCCAGTCTATAGTTAACCTGAATATATAACACAAAGTGAAGCAATGTACAAGGCATTGAGAGATAACGAGACAGATTTTAATCAAATAATGTTCAATCCGAAGATATTATAAATTAGCTTCACATAGGAAATGAAAGAAATGAAGACTGATATACATACACAATAAACTTAAAAGGATCAAACACTGTATATTGTTTTATTAAATCGGTAAATATATATGTTACATGCATGGGTAGAAATTTAGTATACATTTAATCAATCAGATTTTCAATGATACAGAATTTAGACATAGAATTATAAAATCAAAATGAAATTGAATTGACAATAAAAATGAATTTAAACTGGTATTTAAATAAAATATTGCACATCAAAAGATATAGTGCTAAGTAAACAAACCACCATATTCCATAGATTATAATAATCAAATCTCAAAATGATAACGAGGAAGAATGGAATACACAGGTGATATAAAAAATGATACTAAGAGTGACATTTAATATTCATGAGAAGATTTGGCACAGTCATGACAGTGGGCGGGAATAACAGGAATTTCAGGATACGGGGGGCGCCAGCCAATGGGGGGGGGGTGCCAATTTTCTTGATTTTAACATGTAGGGTCAATGAGCTGTTTTCAAAATTATTGGGGGGGGGGGGCATCCCCTGCGTCCCCGCCTGAATCCGCCACTGTGACTACCTTGTAAAGGTATAAATATTCGCAGTTCATTCCCATATAAATCTATAAACGAAAATTCAAAACTCTTCATGATATACATTAAAAAAAGGAAACTGGCTTATGTGATTGCTCTCAAACTTTTAAACCATGTTGAAGGATAAAATCTCAAACAGCAGGTGTCTACTATTGTCATAAAAGTAATCTTATTATCTTGGTGGTTAAGGGTGGTATCTCACTTCGCGGAGACATGTCAGCGACGGAATCCTTTGTGCCACATATAAATGAGTAGTAGAAACATATCCAAACTTTAGAAAATTGAGGAAAGAGAGGAGACTGAGGAGACTGAGTTAATGGCAAAACCATGTTGACAAATCTGTCTCAATTTTGTTTCCGCGAAGTGAGATACCACCCAAAGACCATCCAATTACCGTTTTTTTTATGCTCAACCCCCCCCCCCCCCCCCCCCCTCCACCCCAACCCAATTAAAGACACTCTGTAACCCCTGCATAACCATGGCATAATCATTTAATAAAAATTGCCTTGAATGTTTTTAACGTTAAACAGATTATGAAGCCAAAAGCTATTATTCTTATTATTTAGAAATACTCTTCTCAAAAAGGAACAATGTCATAGTCCTTGAGAAAAACCGTACATGTTCATGTAATACAAGTACACGAACATTTTTTTAAGCCTTGGTAAACCTAAAACCTCTCCTGTTCTCTAAATTGGAAAATAGTAATCCACTTGAGAAAATACAATATTACAGTCAAAACAAGAACTAATCTTTATTGTTTGGAGATTCATGAAGTATATTTATATTGGTCTATATAAAGCCACCCAAAACACAAATTTCCCCCCTTACCAAAAGAAACAATATCATAAGTTGTGTGTAATTTGAATAATCTTTATAACCAAGTGGATTTCACTAATTGTTCTTCAAAAATATTAATACCAAAGCTGATGCATACTCATGAGCTCATGGCTATCTCTCTAAGAATAAACCATTAAACACCACAGAAAGAGAGCAGGGAATACTTAACCAAAATCACTTGACATAATCTATCTTCCTTTGCAAAGGTTGTGATTCTCACCCTGTCAAGAAACCTGCAGATAAGTAAGCA
>CALNVZ010003433.1:10232473-10264639 GCA_940671915.1 Paracentrotus lividus
AGCTAAATGTATTATATTACGATTACATTAATTATGTTGCTATTACGACTTATTCATTTCTTGCAAAGACTGACGTTAAGGCCAAAGGGTGCAGGCGGATTTGGGGGGGGGGGTCTGGCAATGTCTGTTGATCTGCCAAGATAGAGATTTAGGCCTAGTTATCAATCTTTATTAGATAAATTAATGTCGTATAACCTTCTTGTGGCTCGAAAGATTTATGTATGTATGAAAAAAAAAAAAAAAGCTGAGTTGCACAGTCATTATTACATTTATTACCCACTTCTCAAGATCTCCTTGCTTATCGAAAAAACCTTCCTCTTAAAATAAATAAATAAATTAGAGATCAAAGACCTAATTGAACGGGAGTACCTATAATCTAACGTTCAAATAGAACTATATAGAATCATCAGAGAAACAGAGGAGATTGCTAATGTGTTTTATACCATGTATACAGAGAAACAAAATGCACACCGTTATACGGCGGCATACTGACCCGACGCATTGCGCAGTATGGGGGCGGGTCTTTGAAGCTGTCAGTTCTGCACTTCCCCCACTATTTTTTGTCAGCTAATATATTTTACAATGTAAAATTCATACTACTTCCCACCATGACAAAATTTGGCGCATGGGGAAGATGGGGTAAATAAATGTCCCAAAACGGGTTTTTTGAGTGGGTCTGGGGGCCGAGTCCCCCCTGTGGCTCCGCAGCTGACAATGCGATTTCCTACGGTCACTTACTCACTGTACTAATGTACATCACTTCCAGGGGTCAAACTTTTTAGGGAAAATGGGGTAAATAAATTTGTAGCTGGCTCCCTGACTATTTGGAGGGGAGGGGTGAATTAAAAGGGAAAAAAGAAGAATTGTCAGTGAAAAAAATGATTTAATTGAAAGAATTTTCTGATGGAATGGAATTTGGAAGAAATGTGTGATGATGATACTTTGTTTTCTTTGAGATGATTGAATGATGAAGGAGTAGAAGGTTAGGTGTTGATGGAGAGAAGGAAGGAGTTTGGTAATAGCTTGAATTAATGAATTACTGGATGTAAGGGTCGTAAAACTTGTAATAAGGTTTTAAAATTTGGTAAAATTTTCTAAGAAATTATTGCATCACAATGGATACTAATGACCTCTAATCTCTTAATTTTTGTAGATTTTTTGATAAATGATTCATTTGTTCATCGTGTATTCTTGAATATATCTACCTTGAAGAAAAACATAGTGGAAAGCCTTTGGATCTTACTCTTTTTATTTTATGTGTTTTTCAATTTGCAGAGTATTTTCTCTCAAGTGTTTGAGCTGGAGCAAGCTGATCTGGAAAACAAAGGACCTCACAACGGCAATGGGTAAGCTTGTCATTAATAGAGGGGGCTATATATATATATATATATATATTACCTTTTTTCAAATAAAATGATTGCTTACTTATCCAGATAAATTATTGAGTGTTTTATGAGCGTTTTATCCCTCCAATTGGGCTTAAATTAGTTAAGTTATTTGGATAATTTTCTTTCTTTCAGAAAAACCTTTGCATATGATAATCAAAACGTTTAAGTATTTGTAGGAATTAATTAGATACCTTACTACTAACATAATTATACTTATTCTATTTTTGTTTTTTATTTTTTATTCCCCAGTAGTTTCTACACTAGTTGTATCTAAGAATGTATTAACAAAATGCAAAATTAATGTGACTGTTAAGAGTAGGTAAACAAGATTCATGATATTGATAATCAGAACAAGAATCATTTAGAATTTTAGTTTTTAAATTAAACTTTATGGGATATGAGTCAGGAAATTGAAGTCTTACTGGAGGGTACAAATACATTCTTTTTAGACTCTTTTTAAAAGTAATTGCAAGATTATGGAGGTACCATTTCTTGGAAAGCTTGTTGCAAAAGTAAAGAAACACATGTCGAGAGTTTATTATAGAGGTGATGGAAGCGATAAGTTCATTTGCAAAGCAAAGATAGGTTTTGTGTAAAAGCAATCGGCACACTGTCAAGGGATACTTAGGGACACTCAAGGACGTCCGTCCAATAACAGTGCTTTCTAATTCACGCCTGCTTACCTCTTCAAATTGGCAACGCGTAGCGCACACACAAGGAGCAGAGAGATACCTTTCTACTGGGCTCATTGGAAAGTCAGCGGGCTATCGACAAATGCTCTTTACCATGCATAAATCAGCATTAGAAACAGGCCATAAGCGAGACAAGAGTGGTTTGAGCCTATAATATTGGGATGCAAACACATGTAGAGAGTTAGACAAAGACAGGGGAAAGGATCGTGGTTGATTTTTAAATGTTTGAGGTTTACTTCAGAGCTCTGGAGTAGATCCAGCAGAAAGTGGCTTGTGATTCATTTTATCATGATAAATACAAAGCCAAGATAACTCAGGAAGTATACTGTCTATGGAAATGTTGTGTTATCCAATATTTTGAAATACACTGAAAGGGACAAATTACGGTAGAAGCATAAATGTACCATAACTGTAATGTAGTGACATGCTAGATGCAGGCAGGCTTAAAGTTGTAGGGGACATGCCCCTCCCTATTTTTGGTGAAACCACTCATTGTACTCGTACATTTTTAAATTAAGATAGATTTGGCTCTGCCTCCCCATTTTTTCAGATTTCAGGTTGCCACCCCCCCCTTATTTTTTTAAATCCTGATTCTGTCTCTGCTAGTTGTTATATTAGTTATTGTTAAACCATCAGGCTAAAGTTATCTAAGGAGAGGGAAGGTGTAAAGAGTAGGAAAAAAAAAAGGACAATGTTTGATCCCTCTGTTCCGGTAGGTAGATGAGAGGAAACTGATTGAAGGGAATGATAGGGAAGAAATGTGAAATAAGGAGAATAGATTATTGAAACTTTTACAGCAAAAAAAAGACAGAGAGGAAAAGAAAGGGGTTAGAGAAAGGAAGAGAATGGGGTGGGGAGGCGCGGGGAGAAATCATAGCTGAGGGAGAAGAGGGAAAAAATTGGTTCATGAAGGTGACTTATAAATCACATGCCACAGAAGAAGGACATCATTTAAAAGAGACATTCAAATATTTTCTTTTTTCAAACAGCGTCGCTCATACAAATGATTTTTTCTGAATGATAATTTAAAA
The DNA here is from genome assembly GCA_940671915.1 of Paracentrotus lividus. NCBI lineage: Eukaryota > Metazoa > Echinodermata > Echinoidea > Camarodonta > Echinidae > Paracentrotus > Paracentrotus lividus. Next base: position 10,235,585 of record CALNVZ010003433.1, read on the forward strand.
CCTGCCTGCCGAAACGGGGAATAATGCCTTCCGCTTGAAATCTCCCTATCAAATCCTTGCGAGCAACAACCAATGAAAGCTGCATGTCATTTGGTCACCTCGTCCTTTTAAGGCAAGAAGACATTTACTAATTTGTTCAGGTGTATTAGGATAAATCCTTTTAGTCTCAGTGTAACAAACTAGGGTACAGATGAGTTTGGAATTGCTCTGGTTTACAATCACATTTAGAAGACAGGATTTGGAAGAAAATGCCTAAACCTTGAAAGGTGTATTAGGAATGCATGTGGAAGTTGTAGAAGAGGATTAGGTAGCTTCATTATGATTTTACCCTACTCTGTATAGATGGAAATGTCGCGCCTGAAGATCTTCCATCAAAACTTGTTCTCGGGCCACGCAGAGTGGTGGGTTATATGATTTTTTAGTTTTCCCCTCGCTTGCTCTTTATACGCATCCCATCCAAAATGTCTTTTGCTTACAAGTGATTAATTGGGCATTAACACTTTACAAAAAAAGACATTTATCAGCATTTAAAACCTATCTTGGCCTTCCTGTCTCCAGCTTCGCTCTACTCACCTAGAGTAATACCATGGACCGCGAACTGAACAAGATCAGATCCCAGGCGGCCGTAATCTCAAGACGCAAACGATAAGTCGCGGGCCCTTTTTTTTTAACCTACTTGGCGCAAATATGGAATGTGGCATTTGTCAAGACAGGGTATCGTTATCCTTCATTAGATTAGTATTTATGCTCAAGTGCCAAAAATTCAGCAAGCCCTAAGTAAACGCGCAACAGCAAATGTTCCTATTACGATGGAACCAGATTATAGATTAAATTAGCTTAGCCTGCCAAGACCCTTCGTCCAATGTTCCAACTAGATCTTGCCCAAGCTTTCGATTCCATTTCTTCGATTCACAAACGAGAAGATTTTCTCTTCCTTGGAAATGAAGCGACCTCCAAACAAACTTTTTTTTGAATGAGCGGTGTTATTATGCATATAATAATCGACATAGGTAACATTTACATAATGATGATGTTCGAAAATATTAAATCGGTGATTTATATAATATTTACAATGTATTTCGTGCATGTTGGTATAGGGGAACATAATACCAAGCATAATTTGCAAATCTCTTCTGTAACTTTACCAAACAGGTGAATTAACATTAAAAAATGGACATCAATAGGCCACTGGCTCATATTTTTCCAAATTTATAATAATCTTGCAGTCTTGAAGGAGACGTAAGAATAAGATGGATGCCAGATGTGCCATGGTGCACGTGATTTAAGGACCGCAGGACAAGGTCGTCGAGCTTGGATGCAGCATGATATAATCTGAAATGCACCATTCTAACACTGAGGCGATGCCGAAGAGCTTCTCACCCCCCCCATTCACAAGGCGAACAAAAGAGAGCGTATGTTTTGTCTGTCGAGATGCAACCTTATTCTGCAGACAGATGCGAGAAGCTACCAGGAACGGGCATTCTTGTCTCCATTGTGCGGGTTGGATTGGGGGGGGGCGGGTTGCGATTGAAAAAGAAGTAGAGAGAGGACTGGGAGGCAATGTTAGGAAAATCATTAAGATGGGCATTTGACGCAAAGGGTCATTGGTTACTGTCTATAATGATTATAGTTATTATTGTTTTATGAATCTGTAAGATCTGAGTTCCTATTCTACTTTTATTCAATTTTTTGTTATTGCTTTGTTATTATGTCAGCGCCCATGGTCGAGAACAAGCTTGTATTCCATGTATCTCAAGAGTTTGAAGTATTTGCTTGAGGACAAGCTACAAACTGCTCTTCTCCTGTATACATTAACTTTTAACCCAAAGAAAATATCGATATACATGGCTTTCGTACAGGGCTCTCTTGAGTTAAGCATATTTCCATGATGTGTACAAGGAAAACAGACTAGTAATAATAATAGCTTTAACACTTTTGTCTTATTTTTCCTTTCTTTCCAGGAATGGATGTCGGTTTCCAATCCACATTGGCATCACAGGGTATGTCGCTACAACAGGGGAGGTAGGTGCAGGTTTTATCAGTTTCACAAATCAAACTTTTACAGGTCTCAGAAAAAAATTTAAGTCCAAGCTCTGCTTTCCTCTTTCTTCTCTCTTGTTGACCGGCTTGTGTTCCTGCATCATTTGTTGAAAATTCCATTCCAAAGTCATTCAAATCCTTGCACTTCAACTTCTCATACAGAATTGTTTTCTTTTTTCATATTCATCATGAATTATCCTGAAATAATATTCACTTCAAACATCTTCATCCAATCTCTTCTTTCTTTCTTACTACGAGTTTAATGAAAAATAAATGAGCAGGGGCTTGTTTGGGGAGGTAGTAATTAGACTCCCATTTAGTTGAAACCGCATTGAGAGTTTCTTTAATTGTACTCCATGGAATCCTGAGTCTCAGTGCCAATTTGCTGTGTTGCCAATTTGCAACATTGCGTACAGACTTGGCTAGCGAGCTATGTAGTAGATTCCATTTTTAGGAAAACCGCATCAGAGTTTCTGTAATTGTACTCCATGGAATCCTGTGTCTCAGTGCCAATTTTCTGTGTTGCCAATTTGTAACATTGCATACAGACTTGGCTAGCGAGCTCTGTAGTAGATTCCATTTCAGGGAAACTGCATCACACTTTCTTTAATTGTACTCCATGGAATCCTGTGTCTCAGTGCTAATTTGTAGCATTTTGTACAGACTTAGAAGCATCCAGCACTGTAAATAAATTTTGGGTACGATTTTGAGTGAGAAGCTGTGAAAAGGGAAATGGGATTGTTATAGAAACTGCTGATGGAAGCAATTAACAGCTTAGAGCCCTTGTATCTTTTATTAAAACAAAATGGGGTTCAGATACTAAAATATTATTGATTGATTGAAGTAATTGATTGCCAGAGCAAAGGCAATCCTCAAAACTGCATTGTATGATAATCACTCACTCACATGTTTTTATTCAAAATGAAAATTTTAGGCGTTTGATTTCAAGTTGATTTAGTGCTTTATTATGATGTTGTCATCATTATGATTGCAAAAAAGAAATTGTGTAATACTTCTCTGCCAAATGTATCATTTTTCATAACTTTATTTCCCCTCATATAGACACTGAACATTTCAGATGCATACAAGGATCCTCGGTTTGATCCCAAAGTAAGTAGTTTTAGTCAATTCATGCTTAACATTGATACATGGACCACGATTTAAGTCCAGTCCTGGTAGCTAGCTCAGTCTAAACATGGCTAGACTAGAGGCACTGAGCCAATTAAGACGTGAATCAGGCAATGAAATAATTCATTTCGACTTGACAAGCCAGGGCAGATAGAAAATAGAACAGGATATTATCATTTAACCCTGTTGAAAAATGGAATGAAATATTATAAAGAATATATACATCTAGTTCTAAACATGTGGAGTTCCACAAGATTCAGTATGTGGTCCACCATTTGTTTTTAAATATGTGGTATTTGCAGTTTATCTAACATTTAATATTTCAACTTAATAATACAAGTTACCGGTAATCTTAAATTTAAAGGTTTAACTGATGTTTTAAGTTTGTGATTAAAAAAATTACTTCTTCAATTGAATGAAAATTATCCATTTGATATGAATGCTCAAACGATAAAATACAAAAAAAAAAAAAAATTTAAATGGAATTTGGAGTTAATCTCTACTATTGTTCTTTTTGCCAATAACAGGTGGATTCAGAGACCGGTTTCCGCACCCATGAGATGCTGTGTATGCCCATCAAGAACGCTAATGGGGCTATTCAGGGAGTCAGTCTACTAGTCAATAAGATGGATGGTTCAGCCTTCAATAAGAATGATGAAGACATGTTTGAGGTGAAGATGTGTGTTGTTAATCCCCACCACTAAGTCCTTGGGATAGGACTTTAAGCTACAAGCCCCCTGGTTGCTTACCTATAAGCTTTTATTACTAGTAGGGTAAAAAAAAAAGAATTAGTTCTTTTGCATGCTAAAATGATTTTTGCATTACTGCCACAATTATTGTTGTTATTTTGTCCCCATGAAATAACAATTACAATTAAGGGATGGGGGCCTTCACCCTATGTCTGCTTTTAAGTTGACCCCCTTTCCCTTTATTTTTTTTGGTTTTTATTCATATCTGGACAATTACCCCCCCCCCCAGAAATAGGGTTAAGTTTATGGTTAGGTGTAGAGTTAGAAGGTGGATTTTTGGCGGGGCAGTTTTCCAGGGGGGGGGGGGTAAATGTCTTTAGAGGGTAGATGTCCTAGAACCATTATTTTTGAAATGTTAAAATTGATCTAAATTTGTAAATTGTACCCTTATTGTAAATAAAAAAGAAGAATATAGGCCTTTCCTCACAAATAACTCATGGTCTTGGATTCTGAAGGGGGAACTAGCATGATGATTTTAAACTGTGAAATGGTGGATAATTTATCAAGATCTCACAGGGAAATGTAGTTTGATCCTGCCTAGTATAACTCCTTATATCAACTAAAGAACCTTGAATTTAATATGCTTGCGAATGGGAATTCAGCTCAGCTCTTAAAGAAAAGTAGGGATATGTTCAACACAGCTTATTAACAATGATTGAAAATGATGTGAAATAAAATGAAAATAATCCCTTCTTTCTTTCTTTTTTTTTTTTTATCTAGGCATTTGCAATATTCTGTGGTATGGGCATACACAATACCAAGATGTATGAGAAAGTGTGTCGAGCAGTCGCTAAGCAACGAGTAGCACTAGAGGTTAGAAGATGTCCAATTGATCAAATGCCCAAAGTGATTAATATGATGTATGCACTTTGGTCAGTTACTTAAACCTTGTAATTTATAAGAAACTGATTACTATTAATTTTTATCTGATTTTAATTAATACCTGTAGAATTCCCAATTAAAAAAAATCACATTATTTGAACACTTTACGTTTACGTGATTGTGTTAATACGTTTCTTTTCACTGTATCACTTACAAATCATGTGCAGTAAATCTTGTAATGCTCACTGTGATATCATTGGAATAATATTACGTGATTATCATTGCCGCATTTACCTCGTTTTTTAATCGTCATACTCCTGGAAATAACTATTTTTCATCACGAGTCACGGGCAGGACAGTGAGATGGTATGACGGGTTAAAGTAACATAATTATTACCTTTGAATTATGTATGGACCTATGAAACCATTATTGAACGTGCTAAGACGACCAATAATTTACCGATTTGTCACTTTTGTCAAAATTTTTTTTTCTCGGGAGTATAACAATTCAAAATGAGGGTAAATGCAGCAGTGATAATCACATTGTTATTCTTGTGGTATTACAGTGAGCATTACGTGATTTAATGCACGGGAATCATGTAAACGTAAAGTTTTCAAAGAATGTGATTATGTGTATTGGGTTATATCAAAGGAATAAAATATATGGTAGTACATAATCATGGATAAAAAAGGGGTGGGTTAATTTGAACATTGTTGGTAATTGCATTTAGTGCCCATACCTGTTTTAGACCAAAGAATGCACTAAATGGACAATGATTGACTGTTGGACAGATTGGATTAAAGTGAAAATGAAATTGTGTGGGTGACAAGAACACGCTAGAAACTGGTAGATTAATTATCAAATTCCCGATCTCTCCTGTGATTGGCTGATTGATAGACGGGTAGACGAGAAGACGGTTGAAAATGTCTGACAATGTCGGACCCACATACCGATAGATTAGGTTAATGATTTAATGGATTAGATGAATGGAGTGATGAGAATATAATAGACAGGAATATTACTAGTTGATTGACAGAACGATTGATATATACAAATGACAGGAAGAGAAGTAAATGGACAGATAATGATTGACAGAGAATTGATATATGAATAACTTTAACAGAAGTAAATGCATAGATTTCCTCAGATTTGAAAAATAGCTTTTGCAGAAGAAAATTTCCTAACATTTGCATGTACATGTATATTCAATTCATGTTTCTGTCCTGTATCTTTCACTGAGGAATTTCTTTCATCAAAATTGCCAAGCATGCTCAATTTTCTGTCCACTCCCCTGATTGTCCCACTATTTAACAGCACTGCGCGGCAAGGATTCTGATTGTCGGGAGAGTGTCTATCAAATTTCCTGATGGAAATATGTGTGTGAGGATGCTTCTATGTGAGAGGGACAGTAAATTGAATTAGAGAAACCAGGCACCTCAACGATGCTTAGTCAAAAGGGTCTTAATGTCGGGGAATGTTTAGAATTGTAATCGCTTGTCTGATGAGGGTTATACTTCTACATGCTCATCACGTACAAGGGGCTTTTCAATGTTGAGTTTTGATGATGCTTTTACATTTCGAAAGAAACTGTATGGAATTGATTGTCAATAAAGGTTATTTAAAGATTGATGAGGAAGATTATGCATCATCGGTTTTAGCACTATCCAATTTGAAAGAATACATTTTTGTTATATAGTGTACTGCACACAAATATTTGACCTATCTGCAAATGTGACTGCTGCCTCAAAATCACCAATAAGTCACCAGAAATATTTTTCATTACATATATATATACAGTTATTTTGTGTGTGTGTGTGTGTAAAGCACATTGTAGAATCATGTAAATAACAACAACAAAAAATGTGTCCCTGAAGAAGATGAGTAATTTTGAACAAATGATCTTTTTTTTTAGCTTGGAAAAGAAAACTAGGTGAATCAAATGTACATTGTAACAATACATTATTAAAATTACCCCCCCCCCAAAAAAAAAAAGAAGCTTCATTGATACCTGAAATAATTCTGCGTGCTAAATTTCTAGAAAACAGAGACACTGAAATATATGTTTAGAACATCATTGAATTGGTTTCTTTTTAAAGGCTCGTTGATTACCTGAAGTGTGGACTAATGAAGCATGATATCATGTACTTCTACATGTTCATTTGATTATGCTTGAATTAAGTATTTAAACCTCCTGTAATTATCAAAGAACATTATGTTAAAAATGGTACTATACAAATATGTGACTGCACATACTTGCCCAAATTATGAGAATACTGACGTTTTCAAGCAGTTTCATGCTAATAATTGAATAATGTATGTACTCAACAAAGAAAAAGAGAACTTCCCAATTGTATTAGTGATGTAATTTTGATGCTCGTAATATGTTTGTTAGTGTATTAAGCATGCGTGCATGGATTTAAGCTCGAATGTGGTTTAGATACTAGATTGCAAAACACCACGTAGATGTACATGTGTGGTATTGGTGGTCAAAATCTGATTAGAAATAAATGTGGTAATGATTTTGTACTCTTTTGTTATTATTCAGAGTTTCTTCTCTGACGATAAAATAAGACAAATTATGCTTTGAACATGAAATGAAGTTGAATGTCCTTTTATACAACATGTGATGGTAGTAGTAAAAACGTTGCAATACATTTTCGTAATGTTCATCAAAGAAACTTCTTCCCTTATTCAATATTTTAATTGTATTTCTTTCTCTTTCGCAGACGTTATCATACCATGCTACAGCTCCATCAGAAGAAGCACAGAGAATCAAGGTATATAATATCTAAGGAGTGTTATATGTTCATTACAAAGTATCTTCTATTCAAAATCATCAGTAATTAAAGCTTTCTTTTGAGTTCATAGGGACAAATGTGATTACTCATTCTCTACAGTGCATCCCAAAAAGAACTGTACACTTTTGAAATGGCTATCAAATAAAAAATATATGATTCTCGGGGAAAAGATTTATATGTATATAAAGCTCATATCCTCAACTATCATTATGACACAAAAAATTCAGAAAATAACGCATTCTTCAGTGAGCAATGCCCACTTTTGTGAAGGACACAAAAAACAGCCTGCGCAGGAATTCGCTATTCATTTATCATCTTTGTATGGCACGCCAGTAGGGAATCAAGAATAATGGAATGACTCAGCTAACAGAGTAAAAGATATACCGAAAGTCAGAAATGAACAATCAAAATTATACACATTTTTTTTTCACCGTTTTGTTTTCATATCATTGATTTTTGCTTTGAATTCAGTTTCTTTTTGTCTTTGCTGGCTGATTTATTCCACAATTACTTGAATCCCTCTTGGCGTGCCATACAAAGGTGATAAATGAATACCGAATTTCCTGCGCAGGCTAATTTTTGTGTCCTTCACAAAAGTAGGCATTGTTCACTGAAGAACGGGTTATTTTCGAAATTTTTTGTGCCATAATGATAGTTGAGGATATGAGCTTTATATATATCTAAACTTTTTTCCCAAGAACAATATATTTGTTTATTTGGTAGCCATTTCAAAAGTGTATAGTTCTTTTTGGGAAGTATACTGTCTATGCATGTAGTTGATTGTATTCACTTATCAAAATGTTGAATTTTCATACAATTACTACATTTAGTAAATAGATGCAAGAATTGCAAATACTTCTCGAGGTTGGCTCTTTTCTTGCATCTACAGTAAGTTATGATATTTGAATGATGATAAAATATTGTAGCAATAATTTATTACGTAGACCTATACCTATTGTAATCACAAAAAGAGTTCAATATATGATTCTACTAAATTTTCACTATATTTACATCATTAACATGAGAAATGAAGATCATGTTTTGATCATCTTATTTGTTGATTTATTTCCAGAAACTTCCAGTGCCAACGTGTAATGAGCTAGGTCTTCTTAAGTTCTCCTTCAGTGAGCTGAAGATGACTGAAGATGAGACGTTGCTAGCGGCGATGAGGATGTTCTTGGATCTAGATCTACTTAACAAATTCAGGATAAACTATGAGGTATAATAGTAATAAGAATAATATAATGTGATTAGATGTGTCCCACCTAGATATATGCATTACATGTGAAGTCCATTTTCATTTTCAAAGGATGTGTTATGCGGCGGTCACAACTCGCCGTACCTTCGACGTGCAACTCCCTACGATGGATTTCGTAGAAAAATCGTGCAGCGCAGGTACCTCGGAGGCATGTTGCATGTGCGACGTGCAAGTAGTTTTTCCAATACCCTTACTACAGAAACGCAGGAATCGCAGAAATTGACTACCAACCTGTGCATGCATTGTACATGCAACGCAGGCTACGTTGATGGCACGTGCCCCGTAGCCTACGACGAGTCGTGACCGCCGCATTAGATGTGTTGAACATGTAGAGTTAACATACACTCTTGATACTGTAACACTTGTCACATTGATTACATAAGGTAACTAACATATCATCGGTGGGCTGATAAAAACTTTCATCTAAAAAATGACAAATATTTTTTTTCCCTTTTCATTTCCTTTGTCACAATGTGATGGCTTTACTTTGGGGGTTAGAGAGCTGGTGTGTGGACAGGACTTCACTTGACTAATAACATGATATTAAACAAAGGAGGTGATTTTCACCAAAATTTCAGAGACAAGGTTTTATCAGCCTAGCGATGATATACAATAACTCATTTTCCCTTTCATACTAAATGATTAAAAAACAAGTATACTCCTGGTCTTGTATCTTTGGAGTAATTTACAGTAGTCAAGCCATTCAAGAGAGAAGAATACTTTATTGTCCTAAAAATTAATGTGGGATACAAATGGTTGATAACATATTCCTGTTTTTATCTGAATTCTTTCATGGATATGTGAGGCATTAGTATATTTGTCGCGGACCGTGTTCTGTTTTTCATTGTGTTGCATGTAAAGTCAATCAAAATCAAATTCCTGTAGCTTACAGACTGTAAATTTTAAGTCTTCAATCTTTGATTCTTTTCTAGACTATGTGTAGGTGGCTACTGAGTGTACGTAAGAATTATCGCAACGTAACATATCACAACTGGAGACATGCTTTCACAGTCGCACAGACGATGTTTGCAATCATCAAGGTAAATTAATTATTTAAACTTCATTTTGGAATAGAAATTTAGTTAAATTGTTTCAAAAATCAAAATCATGTGAGGAAGATTAAAACATTAAGATTGCTTTCAGTGCAATTTTTTACTTTGTGTTTGTTTTCTTTCTATTCATTCAACCGTTTTAATCTGAAGAGTGCAAGCCAGCAATTGCTGGTTTTGCATTTGAAGAGAAATTGTCCACTTTTGCAACATTCTTTGACTTTATTGGCCACTGATGTTGATTCTTTGAAAGGTCTCAAAATTTGATCTCTCTGAAACTTATTTTATATTTGTGTATATTTTTCACCACTTTGCTTGAGTATCCAGAAAAAATAGTGATGAAATCTTACATCAAGAAATTTTACAGAAATGTTTATTGAAATGTGATTAAAACCCTGTAATAACTTAACTTAACTAGACAGTTCAAGAAAACATTTTAAAAGCCAACATTTTGCAATGTTGAACTAGTTTGGGAAATTTGCAAATGGATAATTGTGATTTTTCATGAGTATAAGGAGCCTTATTTTGATGCAGAAATTGTCCCGAGGATGGACTCACAAAATTTGCGGAAATAAATCCACTGGTTGGTAATTCTTGGGGTTACAATAATCATCTAGTGCCATTGAATCATCTCTCTGGGGTTTTTTTGCCTTACAGAGTGGGGGAATGAAGAATGTCCTGACAGACATAGAGGTCATGTGTCTAATGGTAGCTTGCTTATCACATGATCTTGATCACAGGGGTACCAACAATAACTTCCAGGTCATGTGAGTATCCTTTCCACAAGCAAAAAGAAGGGTTTTTTTTAATTTTTTTTATTTGAATTTATTTATTCTATCTTTTTCCCCCTTTTATTCAACAACTGAAGTATACAATATACATTAAAATAGAAACTAAATATCATTGAGGTACAAAATAAGAAAGATGCTACAAAATGGGATAATTACAATATTTGTTAAAAATGTACGAAAATAAGAGTAAAGTTCATATCAATGAGATATTTACAAAGATTGCGGTACGCTGATCTAGTAAAGCAAAAGTGGTGGAGCATAAATCAAAAGTAAAGCTTGAACGTTGATGCCATTCCTGAGGTAAAGAATGGAAGCTTTGATTATTGATTATAAAATAAAGATGGCTTTCTGGTGCCTACATAAGTCACGTAATATGTTTATAGCACTACTTCTTGCCTTGTTGCTCACCCAGCCATTCAGAGGAGATGTCAAGTGCCTTGTGTATGCATTCTTGGTCCAGGCAGCAGACGGGAGTAGTGATATTGAATGGACTTAATAAAAAAAACACTCTCATTGCTATTTGTTTGAAAGCATTTTCCTTTACCTGTGGAATGGGCTTCAGATTCACGTTAACACAATTTAAAACTCTTTAATCTTACAACTTTGAAGAAAGGACAGTAAAAACTCTATTTTACAATTTAGGCCTTTGGTGGATTTTAGATTTTAAAAAAATTACCCATCAACACTATACCGATTCTAAATCAAGTATAACAAATAACATCTGTGTAAGATGCTCCCAAAGTTATACGAACAGTCTTCAATTTCAGCTCCCAATTTCAGTCTCGCTTTTAAAGTATACCATGTATTGATGTTTTGTTTTTTCTTTGATGTTACCATAGGATTGAATCTCCTCTTGCGCAGCTGTACTCGACTTCCACGATGGAACACCATCATTTTGATCAGTGTATCATGATCCTAAATAGTAAGGTATGCATTATTAGTATGCAGATAATGCAGTCAAAGACTGAACAAATGGAGAAGTCATCATTTGTTTTAAAATTTATGTAGGGACTCTTCTAGATCAATGACTGATACAAAGATGTTGATCCAAGTTGCATTGCTTTGATCTGTATTGCTTCTTGCAAATCAATTGTAAATGGGTACCATGTAGGAATGCGACTATTATTGTGAGCAGTTATAAGCTTGTTCGCCTAATTGTGCATATGCAATTCTCTATTTTGGTGCCCTATACATTGTATGAATAGATTAGAGCCAGTTCACAACCTTCTTTTACAACATTAGTGTCTCCCTCCTATTTTTGAGCTCATCTCACCTTTAAGGCACCAAACTAATTTTTTACTCATCCTTTAATTATTTTGCCCCCTGTTGTTACGAAGTTTTGCCATGATCATTGTCCAAAGCCCCTATCCCTTGGATGCACACACAATGAAATCCTTAGGAGCTTGAATACTAAGAAATAAACCTGTCCTTTTTTTGGCTGCAAGAACATAGCAGTCCCCTATCCACTAATTAATGCATTATTCAACAGGTTCAGGTATTTCTGTACAGGTTATTACTAGCTTGACAGCATTGGTAATATTTTCAGTTTGATTGTTTTTGTTTTATCTGTGAAATTAAGTTTTTATGAACCAGAATCTTGAGGATTAAACCAGGCATCTTTGATTTCATGATCCATTGTTTGTATCCTGCTTTCAACAGGGCAATGAGATCTTTATGAATCTGAATCCTGAGGAGTATACCAATGCTATAAGGCTTCTAGAGCACGCTATCTTAGCCACTGACTTGGCAGTCTACTTCAAGTAAGTTTGGGAAAGTGTGCTTGGTACTTTTGCCGGCTCAAGTCTTATCAATATCTTCTCATCACTATTCCCTCCTTTTCTGAGCATACAGGTTGTCCTTTGTTTTATTTTCATCTTTTTCTTCAGCATTAATTCCCCTGTCTTTCTCTTGCTCTTCCTATCTCCCCCCCCCACACTCTCTCTCTCTCTCTCTCTCTCTTTCTTTCTGTCTTTCCCTGTCTCTATCTCCCCCACTCTAATTATTTTCTTTCTTATTATCAGCAAACCTCTCCTGCCTTTTTTCTCTTCACTTTTTCTCAATTTATTTTAAAATTGCTCTCTTTGTGTCTCAGTATACACAGTTGTAGATGGTGGTGAACAGACAACCGCCAGAGGGGGTGTTTGGAAAATGGTTCCTAAAGTGAGGGGAAGAATATGACTATTTTCTTTGAGTGGTGTAGCCCCGAAGCGAAATGGTTGCATTCTCATCACTAAAGGAACCATAGTTTTACCAAAACCTCTGAAGCTGGTCTTCTTACTATTTACATCTCAGGTAGAATTCACGACTTTTTGCCTAATTTTGTGAAGGTGGTTGGAGTTACCTTTTGTGACGTGAAGGGATTTAGACCAATCATAGGTTCAGATTATTTTCATGATGGATATAATTTAAACATCTATTGTTATTGATTCATATCACTTGGAATTTATTTCTCCCTTTTGCAGATCTCGCGGTGAGTTCTTCCAGCTAGTAGATGAGCAAAAGTGTGAATGGAACGAGGATGATCAGAGGGAGCTTCTACGAGGGATGCTGATGACAGCGTGTGATATCTCAGCTATCTCTAAACCATGGGACGTACAGAAAGAGATAGCCAAGCTGGTCTTTGGCGAGTTTTTTGAGCAGGGAGATCTAGAGCGACAGCAGCTCAACAAAGTTCCTGATGTGAGTGTAATTTATCAGGTTTATGTATATGTATTTTGCAAATGTTATGCATCTTATCAAAAAGAGCTACAAGTTGCCAAGCAAAGACTCAAGGAAATCAGCAAAGTAATCAATTCGAAAGTACTTTCCCATTATCATTTTTACTCACTTTTTATTACAGACCAAACATTAAACATTAAGTAATATTGGGAAAATCAAAAAGTATTTTCCCCAGAATGTGACATTTTTTATTATTTTGCAGATTTCCTAGACTTTTTTTTTATTTTTAACTTTTTGCTTCAATTGATGGCATCTTGTGTCTCATTTTGATATGATGAATCACAAGTGGTTTAATTATAAGAATCATTTTTAAGTTTCAATGACACACTTATGGATGAAAGAGTATCACACTTCTAATTAGGGACTCACTACCCTATTCTTTAGAGTACACTATGAAAAATCAAATCACTCTCTTATTCCATTTTTTTATTGTGATATGGCGCCATCATGAGTTTAGATTTAAGTGATTCGATACTGGAAATATATTACATTTTTAATATTGATTCAGGCTTATGTAGTTATACAGATAATTATTGAAGATAGGAAAATCCCCTGTTGTTTTTTTTTTTGGGGGGGGGGGGGGGGGTCATTCTAAAGTTAAACAATTTCCCTTTTGGGGTAATATACATGAAAATAGGTGTTTTTAGGAATTGAAATGGTACTTCAGTCACTGAATGAATATTGTTTCACAACAGCAGCAAAAAAACAAAAAAACACAACTAGTTCCTTAAACTTAAGTCTGAAATAACTAAGTTCTTTAAATATGTAATTTATTCTTGTTTGTATTACTGCATTTTTCTAATTAGGACATGATGAATCGAGAAAAGAGAGATCTACTGCCCAAGATGCAAGTCGGTTTCGTGGATGCAATATGTCTACCCTGTTACGAGGTGAGATTAGTACCTTGAAAGCTGATTTCAGAAGAAACTTGTTTTTTTGTTTTTAATTTTTACTCCTTTGGAGGGAAATTTATATCATGTAGAGCATAGGCCAAACAGCTAACCTTGTTGATCTAACTACCTCCTCATTCTTTCAACAATACTCATGAAATTTGCCAAAACATTGATGTTGAAATGATGATGTGCAAAGCATATTTTTGAATATGTTTAATAGTCCATTGTCATGGTAAAGGCCTTTTGCAAGAAGTCTAAGTTCTTACAAATCAAATCACTTCTTGAGCAATGTTCCTTAAAATCAAAGTGTCGCTGGCTTCCATATGGAGTGGATCATAATTTGCTGACCCCAGACTTTGTGAAAAGCACTGGAAATACCGGTCTTAAAGCTAAATTTCTGGACCACACCAACACAATCTGTTCAACATTGACATTCTTTGGCCTGCTTTGGGCATCATCAGGCCAGGGAATGTGAAATAATGACGTTACAAATGGGACAATGGGTGGAATCTACATGGCATTACAATAAGATCAGGCAGCAGTGATAAAACTTAAGGTGATGGACAACACCTTTTACTGGGTAAGCTTCCATGGTGTCAAATTACACATGGAAGCCCAAGACACACCATCTTTAAATGCCTCACTAAAAAAATGGGATTGGTAGGGTTAATCACCTTCAGTGATATTTCTAGCATTATAATCAATGACAGTGTTGTCTCTTCTCTAATTTCTTCAGTCTTTGACCAAGGTCAACGATAAGATGAAGCCTCTTCTGGACATGTGTCAATCCAACCGTAATAATTGGCAGGACTTAGCTGCTATCAGCATCCAACAGCTTGAAGAGAAGGAGAGCATCAAAGGGTCAGCAGAGGAGAAGGATATTGATGAATCAGAGACGACCTCGCAGGGGACACCGCCCAGGAAGAAGTGACGCCAGATGCCAGAGAAAGAGGGAGAAGACGACGACGATGATGATGATGATGATGATGGTGGTGAAGGAGAATGGGGAGAAGGAGAAGCAGATGTTGGTGATAATGGAGGAGAGTTTAGCGGAGGATGCGGATCGATGCAGTGGGAGCAGACGGACTGTGGTGAGATGGAGTATGATGTTGGATATGAAAAGGAATGATGATCCCGATGTGAACAGCTCATCTTTTCTCCCAATATAATATCTGTTCCACTCACAACCTTTTCATTTCCTTATTCATTTATTCCTGTCATGATAACGAAGTGGTCATCATTGATTGTGGAAGAACTACCTATTTATGCATTTTAATCTGCAGTCCAAAAGATTGTCATGTATTAAACCTGCTCCTGATATAATCTCTCCTTCCCTCTTCCAAATTCTCTTATTTATTTGCAATACGCATACACTGGGTAGTGTCAGGTTTAGTGTAGGTGTCATAGTTTAACACCAATGTAGGGGTCAGTGTTAAGCACCTAAATAGTGCTGTCTGATACATTGGCCATTGGTGGCAACCGACTGATGCCATTGATCAGAGAACTACATCAGTATTGTGAGATGAAGTTGAAATTATCAACTGGGTATGTGTTAAATGTAGTGTTATTTATTGAGGCAGTACCTGAAATAAGTTGGGTTGTTTATAGTGCTGACAAGCAATCTCCTGGTGAGCTTTGTACACTTGATTTAAGACACCAGAGAAAATGGCACACTGGAGTTGATTTACACCATGAGAACAGTGTCATTTATAAAAATACACCAAATATACACATTGGTGTATAGGTGCTCAGTGAGGTCCTGGTAGATAATAACTGTCATAGGTGTTTGATTTGTTTACACCTGATACAAGCCTTGCTCTGGAAAGTACATTGGCATTTGTGCTTAGAGATGTTAACACCTCGGCTTCAAGTTGTTTATGACACCAGCTTTGAGACTAACCCAACACCCAAGACTAAACTTGATTTATCCAGTGTAGTTTTTTGAAAAACATTGATTTACTGATCCACCACAATTCAGTACTTCCATGCAAAGTAATATTGTGTGCAAGGTGGACTCAATTCCATTCAATGAATTCATGGAGTGGAAGTATTATATTGAAGGGTTTTCTTGATATCAAAAGGAATTTATTGGATGTATTTCTTTAAAAGAAATCATCAGGCATGAACGGTCTGCTCCAAAGCACCATTAAGTTGACATCATTCATTTCTTGGATTATTTATTTTCTGAAACTAGAATTTCTAAGCTTTCCAATGGTGGGAAACACTTGTAGTTACCTCAGGTATAGCTCAAAGAGTGCTTTTCAGATGAAGCTTATTCAAAACTCTTTCTCTCTTGTTGCTATTTTTGTAACTTGGTGGTGGTTCAAATATTCACATTCATAAGAACGCTTTCAGGATGGAAGATTTATTTCTTTGTGGTTCAGAGACTAAAAGATAAGAATACTAATGACAAATAAATGGAGATGGTTGATATTTCAGTTCTTGTTGCTCCCATAAGCAAGTCTGCTGAGGTAATATAAACATCGTCTTCTCTCTCTTCTCTCTGTATGGGTGTTTGCCCTGTGAGGCGTCGTCTTTGTAGACCAAAGTTGAAGTATAATACCTTAGCTCATAGAACAAATAGGTTTTCACTGTAGAATTACAGTAGCTGGATGTGTGTATGCTGTGTAGCAAGGTCATATCTTGCACTGCACTTATATAATACCACTCATGAAAGTTCTTTGATTCTAAACTGTAAAAAAAAAAGACAATCGGAGGGTAGACAGTTGTCTGAGGTTTCACTGACTTTGATACAAAAACGGAGGAAAGGTTATAAATACTGGAACTTTATGGGTCATGTATAAAGACTATGGGAATGAGAAAACTGAGAGGTCAAGGGGCCAAATTTGTATGTTTATAAATTAGTCCAATATGGCTCTGAGTGATATATACTTCAAATTATACAAGGAAATATTCCCACACAGGATCATTATCAACAAACAAAAACAAAAAAAGTCAACATCTTTTATTTCTTCTGACATCTGATAGTTGTTGTACAACCAATATGTACAATATTTCAATCTGA
Organism: Paracentrotus lividus; assembly: GCA_940671915.1. NCBI lineage: Eukaryota > Metazoa > Echinodermata > Echinoidea > Camarodonta > Echinidae > Paracentrotus > Paracentrotus lividus. The sequence goes on from CALNVZ010003433.1 coordinate 10,252,857, forward strand.
TAACTGTTTTGTTTTATCCTGTTAAAAAAAAAAACTGGCTGAAGAAAAAAAAACATACTGAAATGTGTGCAGAGGAAGTTTGGGCTCCTAAGTTTTTATATATTTTTTTTCTTATGTAAGGAAATGTAATCATCATGAACATGACTGATTTTGCTGAAACTCCTGCACAAAATCTAATCAATCAAAATAAAGAAAATTTTGTACATTTGGTTTTCTGTGTTTTGATTGCTTGAATTAAAAATGGAACATTTCTTCTAAATAATGCTTTGTTTAAAAAAGGCATTACTCTTTATCAATATGCAAATTATATTAACAGATTAAGTACATGCACAACAAGCACCTCATCAGCCGTCAAAAACCTCAAAAATACTGAACATGAAATTGACCAAATTAAGGAGAATTTCCATCTGATATTCACTGAATATGATAAAAGCTGTTGGAAATAGTATTAACAAACACTAAAGAACATTTCACCTCGCTTTAAAGGCATATAAACCATGTCAAAAGAAATATGAATAGCAAACAGTACATGTGGGTAATGGTTGAAGTGTGTATGTGATAGCTGCACCCAAAATAAATATATTTAAAGTACTAATAAGCAAAACAAAAAAAATCTATACATATAGCACAAAAAAAAAAAAATGTTTCTTTACTCTGTGTGATATTTATATTACTGGGTAAAGATATATGAAAACCTGGGTTTAAATAAAAATGTGGTGAAAATAGTGGATGAGAAATGGAATTTAATGACACATGCACACAACTTGCCATTGAGACTAATGGTAATGCAATGATACACCTATAGAAATATACTGCTCCTGGAAATTGGCAACACTTGTATTTTTTTCTCTTTTACTGATACATACTTTGAACAAAATTAATTTGACTATAATTATATTGCAAAGACATGGCTACATTTTCAGCTCTAAATTGCAAATTTGTATGAAAAACCTTACAAAAAGGGATAATGATGTGCAGAAATCTGCCCTCTTTCTGCAAATGCATCTTACAAAATTGGGCAAAAAGTCAGATTATTCATACGTATTCAAGGTGTCAATTCATGGCTAGTTATTTATTTTTTGATGGCATCAGACCTCAATTTCAGCTTATTTCTTGCTCTAGTCATATAATGGCCCAAAGTCCAATAGTTATGTATGTCAAGTTATGTGCATGTCTCGCTTTAATTATAGAAAGAGATATTGGTGAACATATATAAGTATACAAATTTTAAGAATAGTATTACAATTTTACAATACAATATATGATTAGTATTACTACATATCAAGTAATTGCAGTGAATACTAATAGATGTATATATTTATACCATTTTTAATTTATATTCAGGAATATTATTTCATGCTTTCACTATCAAAGATACTCTCATATATGCACAAATTTATTGAGTATAGTTTGCTAGAAATATGTTCATGTAGCTAGGAAGAACAGTTTCATATAGTGATTTTTTTTTTCTCTTAAACTTAGTCTTTCTTTCAACAAACAAAAGTATGTAATTTTGAATGTAGCAATGTTATATATTCCTAATTTCTGAAGACATATTTTATACATCTTAGAGACATTTTATAAATGTAAATAACAATCTGCGTATGTCATAAAATATGTAAAATTTATAATGCTTCTTTTCATTTTCAATGTTTGAACCTAATGTCTTTGCATGTGTATGATTTGGGTTTTATTTTTGTAAGAAAGGGTCTTATAATTTATCTTCAAACACCAAGAGGCAGCGCTCTTTGTGTGCAAAAAATGCTTTTGGGTAAATCCATCTTAAGTTGCCTGTTTGTAACATGATATACATAAATCCATGTTTTCACATGTTTTCAGATTTACTAATAAGGTGATATTCCAGAGAGTAAAAAAAAAATATTTTAAAAAATCAGTAGGAAATACGAAGTTTCAAAGAGTATAGAAAAAGTTGATATTCCCACACACGAAAACTCAGGTTGTCTTTGAAGACATGTTTTCAAAGACATTTTGAAACTGAGTTGTTGTTGTTCCAGAGAGTCAAAGACTATTTACAATGGAAAGTACAAATTCAACAATTTTCAAGGAGTACATGTGTATGAAAATTGTTTATACTGCCAAAATAATGCTTTCTTTTCAGATATGTTTATGTTTCATTATAAAACCAAATAGGTGATTTTATTCATTTTTTATCAGGGTGCATGTGATAGGATTTGAGAGCAGAAAAGTAAAAATCAACTTTGGGCGGGCTTTATTTCTTTTTTTTTTTAAATCCAATATTATTCAATACTGACATAGCTATTCAAATAACCCTCCTGTTTACTTAATTTCCTTTCATTGTGCCAAGCTACATATCTTAACTCGAAGAAGTTTAGTCTTTCTCCTTCTGTCAGATAAAGAAATGACCTGGATTGTCAAAAGCACTGTCAAAAGCACTGTCACCTTTTCATCTCTATTATTTGTTGTCCATGAGAAAGTTAGCTATAATGGCAGGCACGTTTTGGAATGCCAAATAAAGGAAACAAATATTGTAGATAATGAAAAGATAACAATCTCTGTGAGTTTATCAACAAATATTAGTGAGAAGTTTGCACAGAAAAGAAGAAAGGAAAAGGGTAGGAATGATAGCATTGAGTCGCTTGGACAGTTCTGACAGTTGGCATGTCTGTAGGCTGAGAGGGAAAAAGCACAAAACTAAGTATTGTTCTCTGAGACGCAGATGGACGTTAACTCTATGTTTAAGGATATCAGTCAATGTCTTTTTGGCTCTCATCAGGTTGTATATATGTCAAAGGTTATACTGAGACATATTATTACAATTGCACTTTGAAATAACCTTTCACTGAGTTTATGTATTTGGCTGCATTTACACTGCATAGGAGGTATTGTATGATCATGAAGTTTTGTAACAATCACAATCACACAATCTTGCGGACTAAAGCCCTGAAATGGAATGAATTGTTCAAAATGACCTTTGAACTAGTTCCTGTTGAAATTCAGTTCCCTTTTTAACTAGAGTGAAAATGAATCCTAAAAGAGTTAATGCATTGTGTTTTTGAATTGCCATGTAATAACCGAATGGGCAGTCTGAACCTATCGAGGTGGGTAAGATAATCTGGAGTTCGTAATGAAGGAAAATGAATGATCTCAGAATCGTGCAAAATTTACAAAGAATGTTAACTACAAATAATTTTAATATTAAAGAGGTAATAGTCAAAGGATATGAAGGAATATCATCATGGTGGTCAGCCATTGCATTGTTCATTTAGATACCGATATACTCCATCTCTATTTGCTTTCAAAATTAGGTAGTTACTCAAAAATTTCAAACATACAACATGCCAAACATATTTACAGGGGTGTTCCGAGGGTGTCTCTTTTTTTTTTTATAATACCTGTATTCAGTTTTCTGTGTATGATGTAAACATTTTATTTCTTTTTGTTGAAAGATGCTTTGATTGTATAATTTGAAGTTAACCTTTTTTTGTTTTGGCCAGTTCCAGATCTTCCAATTTGTGTATTATATGTGATCCTTGTTGAAAAGGTGAGAAAAGAAAAGTGGATATAATTGTATAATTCTTCAAAAGATTGAATGAAAACAGAACTGATCTTGTTGATCAAGTAACAAAGCAAATGATATATGACGGTGTAGTATAGAGAAGTTTATATGAGGCATGATTTTATTTTAGGTAATGATTAACAGTATGGAGAAGGATATAGCTTACAGTTGGAAACTATATGTAGATAAGTTTTCTAACGTTATTTATCAGGCATGGAATTTCAAAGTCAAGTTTAAAGGAATTTAATTGATGTCAAAGTATATTGTAGTTCCACAGCTTCTGACAAGATAGCTTTTTGCGTGGAGAGTTTTTTGGTCTGGAAGTTTTTCTCCCATTATTTCTATGTTTTCTTGTGTAATTAATTTTATTTCACTGGGAGAATTGAAAGCATGATGTTCTGCAAATGACTGATCGGGGATTCATATGAATACCTATATGATAGCAGGTACCTTTCTACATTTTAAACTTATGTAAAATCATTTGTATAAATTCAAGGGGTTTTTAGAGGCGGGGGGTAATTGAAGGTACTTCAATTGTTATTAATGCTTGTGTATTTGTTTTACTTTAAACTAACTACACATAATGATATTTTTCATTTCATTTCATATGAACATTTATTTCACGATTCAAAGAAAGGAGGCGAAATTCCCGAGAAGCAAATATGCTTGTATTGGGTTCGCCCAATCTATACAGATTTCTGATAGCAAGTTTATCAAATTATTGATCTTGAAAAAAATATTTTGAAGATACCCTAAATGGAAACGGTGTGTTTCTGACTCAATGATGCAAAAATTATTTATGAATGTGCATAAGTACATTTCATCTGTCTGTAATAGCAAGATATTTCTCTCTGCAAAGTCATTATATTTAAGCTCCTTTCACAATGAAGCACAAATATGTACACCCAGTAGCTAAGAAGTTTGGTTGAATTGCATCAACCAAAATCAAATGACTTCAACAAAATATTACAAAATAAAATTTTACGCACATTTGTAAAAAACAAATCAAATCTATTCAATTGATATATTATGTGTGTTAGCAATGTGAACTACACTTCACTGTTGAAAATGATATACCACAATAACTTTCAGTTTCATTCAGTGTATTAGCCATGTTGGTTATATGGAAAGCAGTCTAACTGATGTTGTTGTTTATAAGCAGGGTTTTAAGTTATTACATTGCAAACTTTTGATATTTGGTCTTACATTTGTGCTGATGTATTCATTGATGTTAACGTTGGTCTGCTTTGTCCGACATCGACCATAGCTTTTTGATATCAGTTTCTCAAAACATGATTTTGTTCATTTTTTTTTCTCTCTCTCTCTCTTTGTATTTTCTCATGTTTGTATAATAAATCCTAAAATTGAGTGTGCTGGCCACACTGTGAGAGAATCATGAATAAATTTCTTCTTGTCTTGTCAGAAACAAAAGGACGTTTTCGATACTAGACCATGACAGGAAATGTGATTAAGTCTTGAACCAATTTTTTTAACACGACTTTAAAACAGTGGATGATATTCCGAGAATTGACCCTCGACCTCGTTGCTTTCAAGGGGGTTTGAATTGGACAGACTGGACAGACAGAAAAACACTTTGTGGAACAAGATAAACAGTCGCTTTCTCTCTTTCTCTTCAAATTTTAATGTTTTCAAATTCCGTGAAGACGGGATTTCACGTGTGTATGATGTCATATTATCTGGTGGTATATTGTGTGACATGTGTCCTTTGTAACCTACTACCATCAAAAAAGCAATAAGTCAATTTTTGAAGAAAAATTTATGGAGACTATGCATCATATGCTATAGTTGGTATGATGTGATGTTTGTAGATTTCATGTAGACTTAAGTTTTGGTTCTGTTGTAAGCATACAAATTATTTTCCCAATAATTAGCTAAATGTAAAATATTGATGAGCAGTTATATATACATAGTCTGTGGAAGCAAAAGGTATGTTGCTTCACTTTGCTGTTTTTAACTATTAACTACAGTTATTACACATTTATATCATGTCACTGCAAATGAAAATATCCCCTGAAAGAGGAGAGGCATTAACCATATGCCATAATTTTCTGGCAGATTGCAATGATGGGTCTGTCCACACTTACTTATTGAAACCATGTTATTGTTATAATGGGAACAATCCCTCAGGTGTACAGCAGCACAATCAAATAGTGTTTTTAGAGGCTGTGCATCACTGTTAATAGTTCCTACTGTGCTCTGTTTTCTTAACCAATACCTCTCAAATGTTGTGCTAGTTATATTCACCCAAAAATTTGAAGAGGTTATTTTCGATATAGACTTGTTATTTAACATATGTAAAACCGATGTACATTAGCACCTAAGTAATTGAAAGAATGAATTATACAAAAGTGTGTATAGACATGTGGTTTATGCAATGATTAGTAGATTTATATAGAGAAATATATTATATTGACAGTTTACTGTATTGGCAAGAACATGGATGATAATGGTTATGTTCTTTTAATCCTTGAAATGTTTTAGGTCTAATTTGATCAGCTCTTTTTTTGCAGAATATCAACACTGGTAATTTTCTTTTACTGCTACATAACTTAAACAATAATATGTTTAGATATAATTTTCAAAAAATATCAACAACTATGTTGAACACTTTTATTGTCAATTTTAATTTGCAAAACAATTTCAGGATCCTTTCTGTATCTAATCTAGTTACGTTTTATGCTCGATATGTAAGAGCAATACAGTTTGCCCTCGTCATTGCATGATTGTTAGGAAATGTTTTCATTTATTTGACCTTTTTTATCCTTATACTTGCCTTCCCTCATTCTTATCCCTAACCATCCATCAAAGGTCAAGGGTATCTTTTCTGTCACTTTGGTATAGGTCAAAGGTCAAAGGTTATATACTCATTTTATGAAATAAATATTAATCAGTCGAAAATGTAATTTTCTGATATTAGTTGGATCTGTTGTCAATGTTTTTTTATGCTGACTTCATAAATGGTATTGTTATCAAGCTCAAATCCTCATGAAATGTATGAATATCATATTAGCATGAACTGTACTCTCTTTCATTTTGTATGTTATTTGAAGTGGAAGTATTTAAAAAAAAAAATGAATATCTTAAAATTCATCTGTTTCATATATTGAATGAACTTTCAAGCATGTATTCTAGAGCTTAATGGTTTTTTTCTAATGCTGCTTATTTGCTATAATAGATGTTTATTGTGCTAAAATCTATTCTACGCTTATGCATCAACCCAATTTGTATATCAATTATGTCCAGGCCTTTTCTGTTTTCACATATCCTCCTATTTGACCTGGAAGAGTTTTGGATGAAAAATGGGAACTATTCGATAATGGGAAAAATTTATCATTCTCATATGTATGTTTTAACAACTATATCAAAATTTGTATTCTTTCTTGTTTGTATTTTCTATTTGAATATGTCAGGTTTTGGGGTTTAACCTATGTGTACTATATTTATTTAAATACTGTCTTGTTGCCAAATGTACTGTGCCAAGTATTATTTTTTCCTTCAAATTTATTATATTTTCTTTCAAAATCTTTCTTGGTTTAAAATTTTTTTATTAATTTTAAATATCAGTAATAACACTCTTACCTTACATGTAAGTTTAATAACTCTTTCAGTTTTACTTCTATCTCACAATTATCCAAATATTCAATTATTCATTTTACTGCTTCATTTTCCATGGCAAACACTTATCAAATGCCATTTTGTAAATTTACACAATTTTCAGTGCTGTCTTGTTAAAACTTTTCTATTTAAGATATAAGTCAAAACTATCAATTTTTGAAATTTTCTATTTAATTTGCTTTCATTCATATTTTGTAACATATGATCAGCTCTTCTTTGGACAAAATATTTTGTTTCTCTATTTATTTTGATGGCATTTTCACTGGTCGATTCATGTACCCAGTATGAACTGCCATTCACCAACACGTATTCACAAATTGTTGGGATCCGTGGAATTTCTTTCAAAGAGATTTTGTGCTGCCTCAAATTGGACAATTTTAATTTAAAATTTAGATCATCTACAGATATTATTGACCAAAATGTTACACTGTAGGAGCAAAATCATGCTCCTTTATACAGAGTAGATTACAGTACTTTTAATAGTGATTGCTATGAAGTGATGTACTCTATAAAGTATGCCTTTAGTTTGAAATAAGAAGTACTATTAATTAGACGTCCAGTGTGTGTTGGGAATTAATGATAATGGAATTTTATCATGGGAAAGTACTTGTATTATTGCATATGGTATGCTGGCCAGAAAAGAAAAATGCTTTGTAAACAATAATTGTTCCTGTCTTAGAAAAGCAGATTAATTAAGACTTAATTGGAGGTATGATTACTTTTCCCTCCCCCACCTCTCCCTCTCTTTCTCTCCCTCTTTTTTTTTTTCTCTCTCTCCCTCTCTCTTTCTCTCTCTCCCTCCCTCTCTCTCTCTCTCTCCCTCTCTCTCTCTCTCTCTCTTTATATCTCTATTTCCCAGCTAGCCCTCCTTAAAAATCTCACTCTCTATCCATCTCATATAAGTTTTTCTTAGTATATTTCCCTGTCTACCTCACATACCTATATTTGTGTCTCTTCTTTCTTTCTTTTGTTTGTATGTGTGTCGGTCTATGTCTGTCTGTCTGTCTCCCTCTCTCTCTCTATACCTTTCTTTTTACTAGAACAAAGTATGTGCAATGTAGTTTATCGTAACGCTTGAACAGTAAAATTCAGTGTGCTTCTATGTATATTCTTCAAATGCGATAGTTTTTTTGTGAAATTGCTCTGCGATATGATTGTTTTTCTTCACAAACTATCCCCGTTTATATTTGAATGATGAGTATGAAATGTGTTTTAAATACATGTGTACACACATATGATGCTGGAAGCCTAGTATTCGTATAACATTTATAACCACAGATAACAATATGGCTTCAAAGAGAAAAAAGAAAAATGTTTTTTATTAGTAACCTCTTATTTAAACTTGCCAAACTTTTACACTTTTGTGTTATATAATGTCTGTTATGTTGAACTCTAGAATTTTTCATTCTTTCATGATTTTTAACTGTGCGCCTAACTAGTGTACTGTGCTGAATTTGTAATCTATTCATGTTATGGAACGAAAGAGTATTATTCTAAGTCGCCGTTGTATATGAAAATCATAATCACTTTGTGTACTGTATAGCATAATCTTCCCTTGAATACCCATGCACAAAGTATAGCATAACGGGTTTTTTAGTCTATATATACAGCCCAAGACCACACTAATTCATTGAATTATCATTATTATAAGTATCTATTTATGTGCCAAGTGTTGGATTTAATTTGAATTATAGAAAATAGAAACTATTGATTATTATGTGTATCTGACTTTGTTTAATTTCCGATACACACAACCGCGGAGGATATTGTCATTTTTTTTATTTATACATAACTATTATGATATATTATCATGTGTAGACAATACTGTAACGTCTGATTACAAACTGAATGAATGTAGCTTGATGTTATGAATGGTTATTTAAGATATTCACTATTACGAATCCAATATGACAGCAATACTTATCTATTATTTATCTGTAATATATATGTTTCTTTTTTTCTTCTGTTAAAGTTTCATTATTTCAAGATTTATTCGAGAGAGAATGATTAAAAAATGTGTGCAGTGGATTCAATAAAGAAAATGTTATTAGAGAAGAGGAAAAACATGGTTTATAGTTTGTGTTTTTGTTTTATTTATTATAGGTTTTCCCGGTCAATTTAATTGTTTTGTCAATCAATTACATATTAGAGGCATTCATTTTCGGGAAAAATGCTGATGCATCGAAATGTTGCCAGTCAAAATCGTATTTAATCATCAAAATTAACGATCGGGCAACGCCACAAGGGTGTCGATCGAATGTACCTATCCATGCTTTTACAATTATTCCACGTCGCTAGGTGTCTTTGCAAGGTTCCTGACATAATATCAGAGAATGGCTGACACCAAGAGAAAAGAAAGGACTAATTTGCATACAATCGGAATGGGAATATGAACAGTGTGTGCATATACCAGTCCAATTATTGTTTGTGAAGCGAGGCGTCGAATAATTTCGACTCTTTTTTTTTTTTTTTTTTTTTTTTTTTTTTTTTTTTTTTTTTTTATAGGAGATGAAGATTCTTTCAATCCATTTGATATATATTTATATAGTCTATATATTTATACCGCTTTATTATTTATAATTCATTTTTGATAGAGACATATGCCTAGATAGAGAGAGGGAAGAAGACAAAACGAGCGAAATTATAAGAGAGTGAGATAAGAATACGTATAGCAGATATTGTACGAGCTAAAAACAAAATTGGTGTGGCAAAAATAATAACGATTAAGGGTTTGCGGTGTCGTATCAGGACAACTACCCCGGGACATTTACCACTAGGAACTACCCCAGAAATAGGGTTGGGGCTAGGTGTTGAGTTAGGGGTATATTTTTGGCGGGGTATTTATCAGGTGGTAATTGTCCATGAGAATAGTTGTCCGAGAACCTTGCAGTGTACTTGATCAACAGTAAACTCAAAACAAAATTTTCAAGTTTTACTCCAATGACACTCCTTAATAATAATCAAACCCTTTACATAGACAATAAATCCACATGTACCCATGTAACAACAGTGACAACCAGGTCTACACCGTAGACTCATTTCCTGGGGCAGGACTACAATGGGGCGGTGAACAGCTTTTTTTTTTTATTATTATTATTTGACCCCGGGAAGGAAAGATATAAGGAAGGAGTTTGGTTTTCTTTAACAAAAAATAGTACTGTACTGATTGTCGGCAGGTCATGAACATAGGTGTTACGTAACCAATTTTATTAATCATACAATGATTGATGTACAAAACATGCAGGAAATAATCGTGAGAGAGAGTGAGATATGAGAGACTTGCTCGGTCCGAATGTCCTGTTTATGAAATGAATAGAAGTTGAACGTAGATGATCAGGAAATTATCTTAGAACAATGGGTACCTAAAACAATGGTAATTGTAGCTACCGTTCTTGTAGCTGTACATTGTGTGTTATAAACAATGTCCCAGGGGAAACAATCATCATTGGCGTAAGGAAAACAAAAAATGGATGGTCAACATATTAGGGGTGGATGCGAGGTGCTTTTTACATTTCCCCCTTTCTTTTCCTCATCCCTACCTCGCTCTCACCTTCCTTCCCTTCTTTTTCGTCCTCTTCTTCTTCTCTTTTTTTTCTTCTTCATCATCATCTCCATCTTTCTCTTTCTCTGTCTCATTATAATTGCAACTCCGACAGGAGGCGGCGTGCGCCCTTATGGCTATTTGGCGGGGGAGTAGCGGGTTTCAACCCGGTTATAATAGGCCTACATGGGTTTTCAAGAAAGTCAAATTTTGTTAGCATAACGAATGTCACTAGCCTTGACTAGTAGTGCAACATAGATAAAATGCGTGTATTTCCCCCAAAATTTACAAGTCTTTTGTTGTCATATTTCATCATGGCCAGAGATTCGTCGAATATACTGAAAGAGGAGAATTATCTCTTTTTTATTCCGGACAGCAGGAGATGACCGGACAACTTTTAAACAAAGGGGCAAAAAATGAACAAAGACCCCTAAAAGGGATTTTAAAGAGGTGGGAATCATCATTGAATAAAATTATTAAGGAGGAGTCATATTTCTCCGCAAACTGTTTACATGTTTTCATTATCCTTGTGGCTAATTAATAATGGTCAAAAAGGTAGGACTACAAGGGCAAACAAAAGGAGCAACATCCGGAGAAGATAAATTCATTTCTGTCGTTGTAAATTAATTTGAGAAAAGAAATACACGCATTATAACAGTGGCGGATTTAGGGGGGGGCCGAGGGGGCCGCGGCCCCCCCTATTGGCGGCGCAAAAAAAAGAAAAGAAAAGAAAAGAAAAGAAAAGAAAAGAAAAGAAAAGAAGAGAAAAAGAGGAGAAAAAGAAGGGGAAAAGGGAAAGGCAAAGAGAGAGAGAGAGAGAAGATGAAAAGTAAAAACAGTAAGAAAAAGTAGAGAGGAAAATGAAAGTAGGCCTATAGGTCAAATTTTTTCGCTCGCGCTTCGCGCTCACGCGCATTAAATCGTATTTTTGAGGATGACGAAAAGTGCTTACAATTTAAGCTGTCGCTCTTCGCTCGAATTACTTTGTTTAGTAAATCAAGTAGGTCTATCCATACCCACCCCAAGAAAAATAACTAACAAAAGTTAACAAACAAAAACATAAGCACA
>CALNVZ010003433.1:10268974-10285498 GCA_940671915.1 Paracentrotus lividus
GAGGCCTCTTTCTCCATTTCCAAATGCTCTTTCTTGCTCTCTTTATGGAGAATGGTGCTTGTTTGCGAGCTGGCTGGTTTGTTGATGCATTTTGAACCTTGGTAAGTGCAGTGATGGGAGGAGAAAGAGAAAGGTGGCCAGAGAGCGAGATAGAGACCGGGGATAGAGAGAGGGAGAGAGAGAGAAAGAAAGACATTATTTGCAAGATGACGACCAAGAAATAGTGAGAGGGGATAATTTGATATTACAGATTGAAAGTTGGTAAAGGAAAGAAAAGAAACAGATAAAATAAGAGAGAACGTAAAATTATATTTGCAAGACAATAGTTAATAATAATAGTGCAGATAAAAGAGTGGAGGAATTTAAAGAGAAAACAGGTTTAAAAGGCAGAAAGAGAGAGACAGGCATGGAGGACAGAGCAATAGTGAGAGAGAGAGAGAGAGAGAGAGAGAGAGAGAGAGAAAGAGAAGAGGTATATAAGGAAGAGAAGGAGTTAGGAGAGAGTGAGACTAGTATAATCAAGAGGTATGAAAATTAAAAGAAAGAGAAGGAAAATCGAGTGACCAAATAACATATATTTTTTAAAACCATGATAGTTCATGATCTATCGATTGAACCCAGCCACGATATGCGATATTGAAGTTGAAACGCGAAAACAGATGTGTACATTGGTAACATATGCCAATATCCGCTTCTTGTGTATATGAAGGCCTACACTATTCATTATCTCCAACTAGTCTAAGCTGTTTTATTTTTCATACTTTCGTTGTATTCTCGTCATTTACATGTTTATGCGCTAGAAAATGATCGACGGATTGCGTAATACCGGAGGGTCTAACAGATTTAGAATATAATGCCCTTAACTCCTTTCCGTGCCAGCCCCCTAAAAAAGGTCCTCGCTATGAGATACTTTTCATACTTCCCAAACCAAGACCCCTAGCCCCGAGACATTGAAAGTTATATACTAATAATATCTAAGTTTGTGAACCTTCTGTATATTGAAACAATTAATGTGTATCGTTATTTCTTTTCGTAATGTTACAGATCTATTTTTTTTTTATGTCATTATATATCCTGTCTCATAGGCAACAAGGTACTGAAAAGACATGGCGCCCCTGCCAAACGAAGTTCAACTCTATGATGCATGCACTCCAGTCAGTGGCAACTTGTCTCCTGGAAAGATGATCCTTCTCCAGCCGTCTTTGAGGCTAGTCCTATTGACACCTCCGTCTCTACTGAGTCAACCAATCAGGATGATATGAAGAGTCACATGGCTGCAAGAAGGGTGCCCTCAAGATGGCCCATCCCTGAAAGAATCTTGGAGGAACCCTCGGTACTTCCGTTGGTTCATGACCGTTGCTACTTCGGTAGTCTTTGCCACGATCCTGGCTTTCTTCAACGCCTTTGGTCCGCTCTATAATGTGCCTCAGAGAGACCTGAATTCAACGGCTATAGAAACTGGTAAACATTTAACCCCAATGGTAACCACATTATTGTAAACTCAACCATCCTGATGGACTAAAATTGCAATTATGATATTAAACAAAAATCCCTCAAAATGAAAATAATTTTACCATGTATTTATTAATCTAAAGCAATTAAAAATCGTCATGTTAATTGAAAAAAAAAAAAAAAAAACGAAAACGAGGTTAGCAAAACAATAACCTCGTGGAGAAACCGACGCTAACAATTATTTTCCCCCTTTATTCGACTCTGATAGGGTGGGTAGCATCTCTAGGTTGGTCTGTTGGGATCACATCACCATTCGTCAACACACTCTACCAGCGGTTCGGTCCTCGAAAGATCGCCATAGCTGGTGCTTTATTCTGCTCTGTTGGTATCCTCTCGTCGTCCTTCGCGACGTCCATATGGCCGCTTTTCGTCTCCTTTGGTCTTATCTTCGGCTTCGGTGTCAACCTGGTAATCACAGGATCCATGAGTCTCATCGCCTCGCACTTTGACAGTAATGACTGTGCTCTTCCGACCACGCTCCCGGGAGTCGGTGCTGCTGTTGGTAAGTAACCCTATCAATTCCTTGGAACTTTGCGCCATATTTGACCCAATATTCTTTTATCATATAATGTATACTTGATGATGAAGCACAAGAAAACGATAAATCTATATCTTTCTAGACTGTCTTGGCCGTTCGGAGAAGATGTGTGTGTTTATGGAGCTCTGGCGAAAGTTGCTCCGCTGCAAATTCCATACGCCAATCAAATGACCAACTTCAACCCTTGACTTGCCATTAAACCCTACCCTAAACCTAACCCTAACACAAAACCCTATTGCAACCGTAACCCCGAATCATACATCTTATTCGAAATAAAACTCCCTGATCATTGTCGCAGGAGCAAACGTGTCACCATATTCCTACTATCATTACGACGTTGTCTCATAATAATTTAAGATTTTACCTCTTTCACTTTCAGGTGCACTGATTTACTGTCCCATCTTGGAGATTGCCTTTGAACACTTCGGCTGGCGAAACGTCCTTCGATTTGTTGCCTCCTTGATGTGTATCATTGGCCTAACATGTGCGATCTGGTACAAGCGACCAGCTTCCCACAAGGACACATCTAACGCAACACCAAGTACCGATGATGAAGCCTCATCAAAGATCTTGCTGGCGCATGATGCTCCTTCGACCAGTGCTTCTTCTACCGCTGCAGTGGAAGCTGAGAAGATGAAGAGTTTACAGATCAAGCAGGACAAAGAGCAACTGAAGAGGGAGCGAAGCCGAAAGTCTAAAGAGAATTACATCTATCTGGTGAAAGACCCAATCCATTGGATGTTCTGTGTGGCGACCATGTTGTCCAACGTTGTCATGGTATTCAACGTGATTAACCTGGTAAGTACGACAACCTCGTTTATCTGTTCCATAAATTAACCTCAATGTGCTTTATGATCTTTGTAAGTGCTTTATATTTCCTCGGTATAAAAATATGATTCGCAACAGTAGTTTTCATTAGGAATCCCTTTTATAAGATGGCTAACAGATAACTTTCCTCCGATAGTGTAAGAAACAGGGTATTGCGATGGCTTGCCGGATCGGTTGATGACACAGATTGTCCCTAAACCCGAAGGTTTGGGGATCAAACGGCCGTGGTTAATTATGCTGTGCTCTGCTGTCTGGTGAGCTAGCTGATGCCGAAATCCATCTCCATAATCATTTCAGCTTAGATCATTAATTGAATCATTACAATACATAGTTCATGTATCTCTCGTTTTAATTTTCCTCCTAACTTTAGTACTTGCTCAGAGTCTTTATTTCTCGGAGCTAATGATTTAAAAGTCTTGTTGGGGTAAAATTTCCCAAAGTTTCATAAGGCTTTTCTTTCCTTCTTTTTTTTGGTTTTTGTTGGTGGTATTAAGATTGTTCTGTTGACTTTACCTCGATTTAGGAGATTTGTCGAAGTGTCTACAATTCGTGGTAAAGTTACAAGAACGTTCAAAGTCCACCCTTTTGCTTTCCTCTCTTACACCCCCCCCCCCCACTTATCCATACATGTATACCAAAGCCAGTATTGTCTTTCTTATTCAGAATCAATTTTAGCCGGAATGAGTTAAGATTGCAGAGCAGTTCAAGACTTCATTGAGTCCTAAAAGCAGAGTGGTTCCTGGCAAGTTCTAGCCGAGGAGTTGCCGAATCTCACCAGAAGTTTTTCTCGGGATATCTCTGGAGTTTCCTGATGCTCTGTCTTTGTCTGCGGTATTCCCACCGTGCTGTGTATCAAGTTCTTCCCCGTTCCGCTCATCAAACAGCAACACAACAGTGGTATTACAGCGCCCAGACGTATCTATACCAGGCGAATCTGGAGGACGGCTGCGGACCAGAACACCTTCAACACACTCTTGATGACTGGAGCTGAGCGATGAAACCACACAAAAGGCTACTGTCCAGAGAGAACGGCCAAAGCGTCAGGGAGTACAAAGCTGTAGTGTCCTCCTGGACAGAAGAAATTGAGATATGTCGGCAAAGGCGTGATAAGCCATCACACCGATCCAGAGCAAGTCCAAGTCCATGCAGGTCTTATAAACAACGTCCCATGCAGTGCGATCCAACAATCAATAACCACATGCAGTATCGTAAGTTTCATATCTCTCCTTTATAGACATAGCATGAATATAGTCCGAAGTATCTTCAAATTCGAGTGAGGGGGTGGCCTTAACCAATCAAGCGTTGTGTATAGTGGTTCTGACCCTCGCCTTTCATCAGAGGGTCGCAGTTCGAATCCCAACCCGCGTTAATTTCCTTCGGCAAGAAATTCATCCACAATTTGCTGCCATCGACAGGTGAGGTGAATGGGGACCTGGGAGGAATGTTTATTCCTTGAAACGCAAAACGTAAAAGCTGCACTGCTAAAGCCAGGGTAATTATGCTGCATAATTGTAGAGCGCTTAGAGTCTTCTGATAAAGTAAGTGTTAGGCGCTATATAAGCAAGTATAATTTTTATTAAATCTGAAAAGCTACACTGTCCGTCATAAAGGTGGAATATTTTTTGCCGCTCTAGCAACATGATTTTGCTCCGGCTTTAATTTCTTGAATATGTTTGTCCCTGCTTTTACTTTTCGGGACCCTGTCTACATCTTGACATGCATTCTCGAACCCTTCACGGGGATTTTTTTTTCCAAAAAAGTTTTGTAAACCCCCATGATGCCATTTTTGTCATTTTTCTCATTTTGGGGGCCCTTTTTGTTTACCGGCCGATCAAGCCCCCCTCAGTTCCTACCCCTAGGAAACACGTCTGAGGTGTATTGTTTATATTGTTCTTTAAGTTAAAATCAGATTTATGGGGACAGGCTTAGTCTTTGTCTAGGGGAGGGGTTGAAGTAAAAAGTGTAATTGGTGGAAAATTCTGAATATTTCATTCCACCTTTATGCTGAAACAAAAGAAATAGAAGTCAACCGTTAACCCTTATCATCATTTCCCCCTAATTTTTCTTTAGCCTTGTAGCAAGGTTGCAAATGGTATTTATAGATAATAGTTTATTTTATTTATGTTGGCTGAGATTTTACAATACATTTTGGGTGGATAGAACGTCCATGGTGTAAAAATGAATAAAATAAATGTAGAACCCCAATAAAATAAATTTTGCCCCTCCCTAGACAGAAGAGTCGAGCTGTAACCATAAAACTAGATTTAACTTAAAGACAGTAAAACTCTACAACCTCAGACGTGTTTCCTTGGGGTAGGCTGAGGGGCCTTGGTAGATGGCGTAAACAAAAAGGGTCCCAAAATAAGAAAATGACAAAATGGCCATCTTAGGGGGGGGACAAATTTTTGGAAGAAAATCCCCGGAAGGGTTGAGGGAATATCTTAGATATAACTAGGATCCCGGAAAGCGAAGTTATGACAAATACATGAAGAAATTACCGGAGCAACATAATATGGCTGAGCCAGAAAAAATTTCCACCTTTATGACGAACAGTGTATGATTATGCAGATTGATGCCAAAACAATAAATTGTCTTTAACAGGGGAATAATGTTGCTTTTGGTATCGTGTTATGCAATAATATCTGAAATGAAAATTATTATTTGGATGGAAACTTTAAAATATATTTGGACAACTTATTAAATATAGACAAATGTATAGTTGGACAAATGCTAAAAACTCTTTAATTTCTGTTATGTACCGTAACCAAAATACTCTGATATATGTCACCCCTTCTCTCTCTATCTTCTCTCCTTTCTCTCTCTCTCTTCTCTTTCGCTTAAACTTGTCATGAGACGTGAGCCCGATTTTCTATTTACTTCCCCCCTTCTTCCTCCAACTGCGGCACCTCTCAGACCTGTTATTGCTTTCCATCTCACTCGATAGAGTATAGAAGATACCTTTATTAATGACAATATCATGCTATGTCTGCCCCCCCCCCACTTCAAATCCATATTAATAATGGTAGGTATATGCTCTCTTTGCGTCTAAGGAATTTCTAAGGAGCGTGTTCCTTTATTGCCCTAAACAAACAAAACAAAAACAAAACAAAACAAAAACAAACTTTTTGGGTAATAATCAGTGGAATGTCCCCTATACATGTAAATTCATTTGGTTTCAAAAAAAAATAACTTCCCTTTCCCCTGATTAATTCACTAGATTATTTTCGAATGAAATTCAAAATTATCGGTAAAATCATTAAAATCAACGATAATTTATTGTGGGTTTTCTTAAAGATTGCAAAGAGAGTTCAAATTGTTGTGATATTCCCTCTCTATTGCCAACAAATAATCTAACAGTGGCTTCTTAACAAAAGTTTGCAATCAATTGCGGGATTTAATATCTCGTGAAAATATCGCAAACAAGTTGAATTTCATGATTATTTTATAATATATTTCATTATAATTCTATAATGCTAAATGGAATCATTTACTTTGAATACATTGCATGTGCCAGTAAAAGTGTTATGAAAATTTCAGAGCTGGCCTGTTTATTTTATTTATGTACATATGTTTTCAGAAAGGATTGTTTACACTATATACTTTTACGGTAATAACATGAGTGCAAAAATAAAATGAGTAAAAATATATTCTATGCCTTCGTTAAATCGCTTTCCTTATGTTATGAACCTTAGTGATATTGATATGTATTGTCTGATGACGTCATCCGTAAGTATTTTTTAATTTCTTTTGATGTATACAGAAATTTGGGGATTTTTCGTTGGTCATCATGAGATGAAACTGTTGCAGTATTTTAGGTTTCTTTAAAAAAAAAGTAGCATAAATTTGATTAATGGAATACAATACATGTACTGTACGTTAAAAAAGGCGATGAACGAAAACGAATTTGTTTAACTGTTAGGGTTTAATGGTTATAATTTTATTTAAAAAAAAAGCATAAACCAATAAATCGCGTTATATAATGATGTAACTCGTGGAATTGGTGTCGATCCACGCGCCACCTCACCAGTTTGTACTTTATTTCATTTTATTTATTGATTAATTTATTTATTTATATATTTACTTATTAAAGACGTATTGATGCATTTACATGATTTATTCTTGTATTCTCGATTAATCAACCATTTTTCACATTTATTATTCCGGCTTTGATCAGATGTATAATCGCTTGTAGTCATTTTATGATTCATATTTTGTTATTCGAAAGTAGAAATACAGAGTATAACAGGCAATAATATTGTTTTCTCGCTTTAACTTTATTAAGTTACATTCACTGAATAAAGAATGCATATAAATCGAAAACTCTGACAAAAATCAACCTGTGATTTCTAATTGTTATAGAATAAGCACTTCTTTCGTACTTTAATCAGTTTCAAACACCATGAATGAAACAACATAAAGTTAAAGGTATACATTTTTCCCCTACGAGTTGACGTCAATTTATATGCTAATGGGCATCAGCTGATTAGAGAGACCTTTCAAAAGAGGGAAATCCAATGACTGTAACATATTTTTAGATGAGCGTAGATATGAAAAATGAAGAAAAAAAAGTGGCAAATTTACGATTGTGCTTCTTTTCTTTTATTTATTTCGGACTGGCCAGTGAAAAGCATTATTGTGGTATGCATAAGGCGGGCCAAATTTTTGTCATATTTTATATTTTTACTGATGCAAAAATCTGCTTTATGGTCATCCTTAAATATCATGCTGATGTAATTAAATCCCATTTCTCCTTTTCTCCCTCTCTTTTTTGTTTTGTCTTATTTTTTCTCCATAGTGAACTGATGGATTCTGCAGGCTACACTCCTCAAAGGTCCGCCATGTTCATGTCCATCCTGAGTTTCACTGAGAGCGCTTTCGGCTAGTTACGGGAATCTTCGGAGTCGGCTGCCTGCGCTCGAACTTCCCTTTATCCAGTCGTGTGTATCATCAGCGCAGCGCACTTTCTCGCTCACGTTGAGTTCGTGCACAGCAGTCATTGTAATTATGTTTGTGGTGAGTATATCCTACGCCCTAACCCACCCTCTACCCCCACGCCCACCCCTCCCCCCAAAAAAAAAATAAATAAATAAAATAAAAGTAAATAAATAAAATATAAAAAAATCAAAAAAAAATCACTGCGGCATGACTCCCTTAAAAAATTGTTTTCACAATACCATCCGGAATTCGCTTCATACTTGCTCATAATGAGGATATTAGCTCTCTGCAGTCCTTAACTTTGGTGGAAAGTATTTACAGGGGTGAAATCTTGTAACACTATGTGGTAGATTACTGTGTATGATTTTCTGTTTTTACGTAAGATTTGCTTTAATACTTATAATATTGTGAATTTTCTTTGTAATTTAGTGGCCGAATGGGCCGTGCAGTCATTATTCTATCGTCTTCTCCATCTATTGAAACATTCGGTCATGCTGTCCATCAGGAATCTTTCTCTATGATCTTGGTATCCTACGGTGTCGCCTGCCTCCTTGCTGCCGTCATTCCGGGTGAGTACAGCATCAAACAACCTTCCCCTAAAGAAATTGTATTCACACTGTGAGTAAAAAGTGTGTCCACAGTTTTTATACACTGTTAGCAATACTAACACCTGTAAACACTATAAAAGCAGTGAATAAGTGACATCATAAAGAGTAAAAGCGCATGCTACTACAGTGTGAAAACAATGATAACAGAGTGTGGAAAAAGTTCTAACACAGTGTGTAAACAGTGCTCAGTATGATAAGAGTGCTAACACAGTTAGCAGCAGCGCTGAAAACGTGTGTGAACGTGTCTAGTATGATACAGTGCTAGGACAGTCACAGCAGTGCTGACAATGCTAACACCATGAACACGGTGTGGTAAACAGTTCTAGTATGATACTCAATTGCTTCACAGTGTGATACAATGCGCTAACACAGTCACAGCAGTGCTGAACAAGTGCTAGACACAGTGTGTAAAAAGTTCCTAGTATGATATCTTCTTACACAGTATGATAACAGTGCTAGCACAGTCACAGCAGTTGCTGGTACAGTGCTAACACAGTGTTAAAACAGTTCCTAGTATGATATCATTTGCTTACAACAGATTTGGTACAAGTGCTAACAGCAATCACAGCAGTGCTGGTACAGTCTGACACAGTGTGAAACAGTTCCCTTAGTATGATATCATTGCTTACACATGTGATAACATATGCTAACACAGTCACAGCCAAGTGCTGACACAGTGCTAACACAGTGTGTAAAACAGTTCCTAGTATTGATTATCATTGCTTACCAGTATGATAACAGTGCTAGCACAGTCACAGCAGTGCTGGTACAGTGCTACACAGTGTGTAAAACAGTCCTAGTCATGATATCATGCTTACAACAGATTGTAACAGTGCTACACATTCACAGCAGTGCTGGTACAGTCTAACACGTGTGTAAAACATTCCTAGTATGATTCATTGCTTACCAAGATTGGTAACAGTGCTAGACACATCACAGCGCTGCTGGTACAGTGCTAACACAGTGTGTAAACAGTCCTAGTATGATCATGCTTACACAGATTGGTAAAGTGCTAACACAGTCACAGCAGTGCTGGTACAGTGCTAACCAGTGTTGTAAAACAGTTCCTAGTATGATATCATTGCTTACACAGATTGGGTAACAGTGCTAACAACAGTCACAGCAGTGCTGGTACAGTGCTAACACGTGTGTAAAACAGTTCCTAGTATTGATATCATTGCTTACACAATTGGTACGATGCTAAAACAAGTCACAGCCAGTGCTGGTAGCGGCTAACACAGTGTGTAAAACAGTTCCTAGTATGTATTCATTGCTTACACGAGTGATAACAGTGCTAACCACAGTCAGCAGTGCTGAGTGCAACCAGTGTGTAAACAGTGTCTAGTATGGTCCAGGCTCACGTCAACAGCAATCACATCAGTGTTGGCACAGTGCTCGACAGTGTGAAATACTACACAACAGTGGTTATAATATTATTAACATGTTATAACATTGCTAAGCCATATTCTCCGCGACTACTGTGAATAATCATAGATAAGGCTTTTTAAGCAACTGACGTTAGAATTCATCCCATTTTCCAAATTAATAGACATTATTATCCTGTTAAAAAAAAAGTCAAGAAGTTATGAAATTAATTTCTTCATTTTCCTGTCTATCTGACTACTAGGTCTAGCTTTGATTTGACGCGGATCGTACACACCGGCCAACTACTGTGGGACCGTTATGGTGGTAACTTCTGCAGCTCTCTACTTGCAGTTTATTTCTTTCCAGATCGCGCAGAAACCGCTAACGCATGCGCTACACATCCGTCGATCAAGTTCCTCCGTCGACAAAGGTGACGTCTATGCAGATCGAGACGTGCTCGCCGTCTCACATCGCGCACGCTCTGACTGAGAAGGGCGTCGACTGGAGAAGCGCGCCTTGAATCGCTCAAGACTGACTTCAAAGATTCGATGACGGGCGGCAGTCGCTCACCAGAATATGTTCTATTTGTGGACAGAAGTTTCACGTGTGAATTCTAAACTGACATTCTATTTCTCAATATTGAGGTTTGAGGAATATATGATAGGTTGTTCCGTTATATTAACGAGAAAGCTTGGTGTCATGATTACATGTAAAATTGGCATATAACCCTATGCAGTGGTTGTACTTGTGAAATTATTGGGATTGAGTAAACAATTCATATTGAACTCATTGAAAGCGAAGCATTGTGAATATCAATCAGTCAAGTAAAATAAGAAGACGAAGAAGAGAGAGAAAAGGAGGAAACGAAGGAGAGAAGAAGAAGAAGAGAAGAAGAAGAAGAAGAAGAAGAGAAAAGAAGAAGAAGAAGAAGAGAAGAAGAAGAAAAAAGGAAACGAAGGAGAGAAGGAGAAGAAGGAGAAGAAGAAGAAGAAGAAGAAGAAGAAGAGAAGAGAGAAGAAGAAGAAGAGGAAGAAGAAGAAGAAAGAAGAGAAGAAGAAAAGAAGATGGTTCAGCATTTTATAATTGATAGGAAAGTCGGGAAACATAAGTATTTGAAGATTGTCGAATCATTTTGCATATCTGGTATACTTTTGATATTAAAAAACAGAAAAAAAAATATAGTCTATAAAATAGACAAGTTGGTTCGGAAAAGAAAGAAAGACTTCAAAAGAAGCCGTTATACTGAAGACTTAACATGCGTTAATGTCTTGAATTTGATCTTGAGATTTCAAAGAGCATGTTTTCAGCTTTAATATTCTTGTAATTAGTGTGTGAAATTAGTTACCTAAAATGTCTATCTAATTGCTAAAATGTCTCTCTAAAAAAAGAAGAGTGCTTAGAAAGAAATGTAACCATAATATTTCGAATGGTAAGTCTTAATGATACTATACTTTTGATGCAAGTACTGCTATTGAATTACATTTATTTTAATTATATGGCATGCAAAAAGGAGGTAAAATAACAGTAGATGTAAATTTGGGAAGAGAAAAACTCTCAGCCTATCCTTAGTGCGTTTATTTTAATTGTGCCTTGTGTGATAAAAAAAACAGGCAGGTTTGGCGTATGTGTATATTTATCATGCGTTAATGTGACAAGAAGTGAGAGCACCATATTATAGTTTTTGAGACATTTATTGTCTTAATAAAAAAAAAGTTATGATTTGTTTTCTCTTATTGAAACTTGAATTCTATCAGGAATGCTCTGTTATGATTGTTAATAGTATTTGATATGTTTTAGTTAATTGCCTCTTGCTTATATAATATACTAGATGCATTTGGTTGAATATTGGCACGTTCAGACCCTAAGACGAAATACAATTTATATTTCGCGTTTTATTACCAAAAAATTACAATGCGATTTAAAAAAAAAATCTTGATGTTTTGTCCCTGCAGGTAAACAGATCAACATAGGCTGTGACAATTAAGAAATATATGTGTTAACCTAAACTAATGTAAACTTGTTACTTTAAGTTTTAAGAAGTTGTGTTGGTAATTATGTGAAGTAATTATTATTAAAATTTACTCAGATATGTTTGACTTGCATAATATAGCATGAGTGAGTCAGGTGTTAGTTATCTCTGCTACCAGTACAACACTTGCACAAACACATTATGATCGTTTGAATTAATATATAATTAATAATATCAAAATTTAGGTTTGCTATTTTTTTTTGTAGTCTTGTTGGAGGAAATGCCAAAAATGATAGGTAATTGGACTTGTGGCTGAGGGAACATAATAGAGGAGAGCAAATATGCCCGGGCTATAGATTAGTGGGAAATAGAGAGAGGGAGAGAAGAGAGAGAGACAGGAGGGGGGGACGAGAGTGTGAGTGAGAGAGGAAAATAAAGATAGAGTGATAGAGAGATCAGATAGAGAGAGCGAGAGGAAATAAAAGCAAAGACCGAAGAGGGACAGAAGAGAGAGAGAGAGAGAATTGTAAGGGAGTAATATGAGGAGTTAATAGATGATATTAACTCATTGATATTCTGATCTGCCACACATCAACAAACGGATTACACAAAAGATTATTAATCCAAGATATTATTCTTAAAAGAACAAAAAGGTTCACGAAAGAAACTTTAAGTGGAGTATACCAAATCTAATATTTTGGCCATAAACTAAGTACAAAATGAATATCATATTCAGATGGAAATAGACAAATAAAAATGGCGAGTCAAAAGTTATTGTTGACAGTGACTATAATAATTTATCTCATTTTGTAAATTGTGCGTAATGTAGGAAATACATCACACGATGTATTTTTTTTTTCATTAAATGACACACTCCATTTTTTTTTATAGTATCAATATTTGTCAACGTGACTATACAATATATTACTAGCCCTACAAAGATAAATAAAATGTCATTGTATTTAACAGATTACTTTACATAAAAGAAAATAAAAGAGAAAATGCTGAATCATAACGGTAGAGGGAGACACATGGTCTTGACGAAAGTTCGTTTATTTTCTATTTATAACAATATATTCAAACAATTTATCATTGGCTTTACATGGCACTCCTACTTATATGGTAATATGTGTAATTTATTTACCTTGATTCATATAACAAGTTTACATACAGTTGCTAGTTAAATGGTAACACAGACTAAAATTCAAATCTTTCGTTTTCTCCACCCCTTGTTGTACAAATTATGTAATAACCAAACATCCGTAATGTCTGAAAGTCATGTCACGCTCATAGGGTCATGTCATTTTTCCCAGCATGTAAGATTTTATCAGTGTAGTCTTAAATATTAGATTCCATCACTCTCTCAAAATACATGCTCAATACTCTGTTAAAAAGCAAACAGAGTACTATATTCTTGTCCAATTTTCATATACATTGGATACAACCGTAATTATAGTGCTAACGGTTGTAATGCCTGTTCTTCAAAAGTACACGTTTCATTACAGTGCGTAAACAGTACGCGCTGTAATTAAATGTTAGTAGTTAACAATATTATTACTAGTATACTGACTAGGTGATAATATCTTTGACGCCTCCCAATATATCCCAGATGTTTAAAATTGCTGGGTGAGAACAGAGTTTATTGAATCTTAGTGGCTCTCAACGAAGGAGTGGGTGGGGGATGTGGGGGGTAGGGAGGAAGATAAAGAAGATAATTAACACACAGAAAGAGAGTTCCTTCTCTTTTTAAGTGAGATGCTGTTTGTAATATTGAGCGACGACATTGCTGACATGACTTTAGCGTTCCCCCCCCCCAATTTTTGTGGTCGTATATGGGCATTATTCGCGCCCTCAATTCCAAAACCATTCTCTCCACTTATATCCTTCGAGAGACAAATCTTTTCGTTTGCATTATGCAACGCCTGATACACAGCGCTTTCTGTTAAAAAACTCACAAATTTATCTGGAAACTCTTTTATAACGTTTAATGACCACGGGAATTTATTGCAATCATATTATAATGCATTTCTCAAAGGTTAAGCCAATTATCTCCAAATTCATTTTGTCCAATCATTTGAGAATACGTTATTTTTTCTCACATGTACGTGACAGAGGGTTAATCTGAATTGATTTTTTCCACCCTCATGTTTACGGCGTTTCTAGATAAAATCTTCTTCTTCCTCTTCCTTGCATGATCTCGAAGATTCTCCATCATTAATTTGAATATTGCGAGAACCCTTTTATTTATAGAATCCAGATAGAATAGACCATCAGGAATCGACGGATGAAACTATGTCATCAGGAGCCGTTTGAAGAGAGGTAAAGAAATAAATTGTTTAAAAGGGTATAATATCAAACATGAAACAAACACACGTTACTCATCTGTTTCCTTTTTACATTAAAATTAGTTAACACATGTCTAAATACGCAAATATTATTATATCTCAATTTAAAATAAAACTTGCAGATGATGGGCGTTGTATCCTTTTCCAATAGGATTATGTAGTTCGTACTGTTAAAAACAGCTTTTAATATTCTAACGACAAAAAATGGTACGGCCACTCAACGTTTAATTAAAATTCTAAAGCAACGTGTTTGGAATTTTAAAATAAAGTTGTTAAAAAGACCGGCTTCAAACATTTAAATCATTACACGTGTTTTTCACAGTGTAGATAATGATTAGAAATGTTAGGGGCTATTGTCTCAAAGAGATTAACGTTCTTTCGAATTGATTTGAAATTAACTCAACAAGAAAAGGGTAAGAAATGATGACGAAAAGGGGGAAACAAGAAAATATGAAGAGACTAATAGAAATAGGATAGAAAAATAGAGAACAATGAACGAGGAACTTACTCGATGTCCGCAAAAATCGTCAAAAAATTGGCGCGTGATTACGCCATCAAGAATCATCACCTGGTCGTAGTTTGCATTCCCGTTTGTGTTCGATGTCGAACGATCGGAACCAGAGATGGACCGTAACGGTCGTCGGGGAGACAATGGTCCTTCACAGCCTCCTAAATTCATTAATAGGAGAATATGTTGTTTGTAGCGTCGAGTGGGAGAAGTAGTGATACTCGTTATAAACGAGATCTGATATAACGAGGTTCTGATCATTATTATACGAGGTAAATTTTGCTGGCCCAGGTTTTTTTAATTAATTAATTTTTTTTAACCTGACATAAGAGATTCGTATACAAGGTAACTCTATGGTCCTAAGACCTCGTTATAATGATTTTCTACTATTTCGTTTATATGTTTATTCTTCTCTATTATTTCTTCAACTGATATTTCCATCAAATTTCTCACCTGATTCTCATATTCTGAGGTACTCGTAGTGCATGTGAGTAGAGACGCTGGGCTGAGACATCAGCAACGAGTCGCCCACCGCATTCTACAAGAAAACAGTATATCGTCATGGATTGGGTGATTTTAATACAGGCATCCAAATCTAAATTGTTCCTCGTGTAAGTTTTTTTTTTTTTTTTTTTTTTTGGCTGATTCCGCTCACTCAAGAGGGTTCATTTTTTTTTGGAGGCGTGGATTTTAACACTCGTAGATCGTCGAGATGGAGATTTACAAACACCAATTCCACACTCTTTTTTGTGATTGAACCCCTCAAGTAGATTTCAAATATTGTGATCTATAATAAATTCCATGAAGATATCAGTAATAAAAGCAAGGTTATCTGTTGGCACACGCCTACAGATTATTGATGCGAAGTTGGTGACTCAAATATTAAAGTTGGGGAAATTAATTTTTGCATTGCGCAATCTGGTCAAGATTGCATTCTTAAAGTTACTGTTCCTGGACTGGTACAATATAGTATGTTAAAGCAGGATTTGGTTTATTGAGTTAGTCCGTGATTCAAATTAAGAAATTAAGTATGGTTTGAAGTTGTCGACGTTTATAAGCATTGTAAGTGTCATCGAATTGCAGACCGCGTGTCGGCATTTATTGATCGAGACACAGTTACTAGTTTAGAAAAGTTGATTTTAAAAAAGAAGATTAATGTTGAATAAGACAGAGCAATATTGTCGTTGGAACAACATTTACTGTTACCCTCAAAGTCACAATCACCCAAGCCAACATTTACCAATTAGTGATCAGATACAACTTGTTCCATTCAAAAGCAACGCAAAGCCATTCGGGTAGTGTCCAGCAAAGCCTTGTTAAGCAAATGGATGATCACTACCCCAATACTGTCGAAACTTACGCGTAGAGTGCGTGGCGGAGAAGCCACTCCGCGATACCGGGCATCCGATTAGAACTAATGAACATGTGTGATTGCGCTGAGATGACTGCATCAGGGGACCGTAGCGCCACAAAACCGACCAAAGGTTCATGCCCTTCTTCGCTGTCTCCGTCGTAAAACCTGACACGACGTACGTGCATCCTGGTTGCTGTTCCAGTCGAAGGCGTCGAAAGTCTAAAAGATTAATATGACAATGGTTGGTTCGGAGAGTGGTTGCTTGTAATATAAGCTTCAATAAGCAAGTGGTATACTCATTTCGCAAAGACGTCCTCTGTACTCGGACACTCAGAGACGTAACCTATATTTTCCGATCGAGACGTCTCTAAAGCCTCCGTGATGTAAAAAAAAGATTCATGAAACATGCGGAAACGTCTCTGAGACATCGATCAGGACGTCTCCGCGACAATTCAAACCGTCTCAAACTAGCTGTATCGTCTCATGCAGTGATATACCAAATTAACCAGTTAGCTCTATTTGCAGTTGCATTACAATTGCTACGTTAACAAACATAATCTCC
>CALNVZ010003433.1:10285523-10334813 GCA_940671915.1 Paracentrotus lividus
CACACAGCCACACGCACCCACACCACCGCACCCCCACCGCCAACACCGCACGCCGAACACCACCGCCCGCACCCCCGCCCGCACCCACCCCAACCACCGCCGCCCCCACCCCCGCACCTCACCCCCCCACCCCACCCCCACGCAGCCAGCCACCCCGCCCCACCAGCCACGCCACACCACACACCCCGCGCCACCACCACCTACGCCACCCCCCCCTAACGCCACCACAACCGCAGCCCACAACACCCCACCCCCACAACCACCCCACCAGCACCGCCACCCCCCACCTCCCAGCCCCCCCTTGATGACTGGAGCTGAGCGATGAAACCACACAAAAGGCTACTGTCCAGAGAGAACGGCCAAAGCGTCAGGGAGTACAAAGCTGTAGTGTCCTCCTGGACAGAAGATTGAATATGTCGGGCAAAGGCGTGATAAGCCATCACACGATCCAGAGCAAGTCCAAGTCCATGCAGGTCTATAAAACCACGTCCCCATGCAGTGCGATCCAACAATCAATAACCACATGCAGTATCGTAGTTTCATATCTCTCCTTTATAGACATAGCATGAATTACTAGTCCGAAGGTCTTCAAATTCGAGTGAGGGGTGGCCTTAACCATATCTAAGCGTTGTGTATAGTGTCTGACCCTCGCCTTTCATCATGAGGGTCGCAGGTTCGAATCCCAACCCGGCGTTAATTTCCTTCGGCAAGAAATTCATCCCAATTTGCTGCATCGGACCAGGGTGAGGTGAATGGGGACCTGGTAGGGGAATGTTTATTCCTTGAAACGCAAAACGTAAAAGCTGCACTGCTAAAGCCAGGGTAATTATGCTGCATAATTGTAGAGCGCTTAGAGTCTTCTGATAAAGTAAGTGTTAGGCGCTATATAAGCAAGTATAATTTTTATTAAATCTGAAAAGCTACACTGTCCGTCATAAAGGTGGAATATTTTTTGCCGCTCTAGCAACATGATTTTGCTCCGGCTTTAATTTCTTGAATATGTTTGTCCCTGCTTTTACTTTTCGGGACCCTGTCTACATCTTGAACATGCATTCTCGCAACCCTTCACGGGGATTTTTTTTTTCCAAAAAAGTTTTGTAAACCCCCATGATGCCATTTTTGTCATTTTTTCTCATTTTGGGGCCCCTTTTTGTTTACCAGGCCGATCAAGCCCCCCTCAGTCCTACCCCTAGGAAACACGTCTGAGGTGTATTGTTTATATTGTTCTTTAAGTTAAATCTAGATTTATGGGGACAGGCTTAGGTCTCTTGTCTAGGGGAGGGGTTGAAGTAAAAAGTGTAATTGGTGAAAATTCTGAATATTTCATTCCACCTTTATGCTGAAAACAAAAGAAATAGAAGTCAACCGTTAACCCTTAATCATCATTTCCCCCTAATTTTTCTTTAGCCTTGTAGACAAGGTTGCAAATGGTATTTATAGATAATAGTTTATTTTTATTTATGTTTGGCTGAGATTTTACAATACAATTTTGGGTGGATAGAAACGTCCATGGTGTAAAAATGAATAAAATAAATGTAGAACCCCAATAAAAATAAATTTTGACCCCTCCCCTAGACAGAAGAGTCGAGCCTGTAACCATAAAACTAGATTTAACTTAAAGACCAGTAACAACTCTACACCTCAGACGTGTTTCCTTGGGGTAGGCCTGAGGGGGCCTTGGTAGATGGCGTAAACAAAAGGGTCCCAAAATAAGAAAAATGACAAAAATGCCATCTTGGGGGGGTGACAAACTTGTTTGGAAGAAAATCCCCGGAAGGGTTGAGGGAATATCTAGATATACTAGGATCCCGGAAAGCGAAAGTTATGACAAATACATGAAGAAATTAAGCCCGGAAGCAACATAATATGGCTGGAGCCAGAACAAAATATTCCACCTTATGACGAACAGTGTATGATTATGAGATTGATGCCAAAACAATAAATTGTCTTTAACAGGGGAATATGTTGCTTTTGGTATCGTGTTTATGCAATAATATCTGAAATGAAAATTATTATTTGGATGGAAACTTTAAAATTATTGGACAACTATATAATATAGACAAATGTATAGTGACAAATGCTAAAAACTCTTTAATTTCTGTTATGTACCGTAACCAAAATACTCTGAATATATGTCACCCCCCATTCTCTCTCTATCTCATCTCTCCTTTCTCTCTCTCTCTCTCTTTCGCTTAAACTTGTCATGAGACGTGAGCCCGATTTTCTATTTACTTCCCCCCTTCTTCCTCCAACTGCGGGCACCTCTCAGACCTGTTATTGCTTTCCATCTCACTCGATAGAGTATAGAAGATACCTTTATAATGACAATATCATGCTATGTCTGCCCCCCCCCCACTTCAAATCCATATAATAATGGTAGGTATATGCTCTCTTTGCGTCTAAGGAATTTCTAAGGAGCGTGTTCCTTTATTGCCCTAAACAAACAAAAACAAAAACAAAAAACAAAACTTTTTGGGTAATAATCAGTGGAATGTCCCCTATACATGTAAATTCATTTGGTTTCAATAAAAAAATAAACTTCCCTTTTCCCCTGATTAATTCACTAGATTATTTTCGAATGAAATTCAAAAATTATCGTTAAAATCATTAAAATCAACGATAATTTATGTGGGTTTTCTTAAAGATTGCAAAGAGAGTTTCAAATTTGTTGATATTTCCCTCTCTATTGCCAAACAAAATAATCTAACATGGGCTTCTTAACAAAAAGGTTTGCAATCAATTGCGGGATTAATATCTCGTGAAAATATCGCAAACAAAGTTGAATTTCATGATTATTTTATTAATATATTTCATATACATTCTATAATGCTTTAAATGAAATCATTTACTTTGAATACATTGCATTGTCCAGTAAAAGTTGTATTGAAAATTTAGAGCTGGCCTGTATTATTTTATTATCGTACATAATGTTTTCAGAAATGATTGTTTTACACTATATACTTTTACGGTAATAACATGAGTGCAAAAATAAAATGAGATAAAATATATTCTATGCCTCGTTAAATCGCTTTCCTTATGTTAATGAACCTTAGTGATATTGATTATGTATTGTCTGATGACGTCATCCGTAATGTATTTTTAAAATTTCTTTTGATGTATACAGAAATTTGGGTGATTTTTCGTTGGTCATCATGAGATGAAAACTGTTGCAGTATTTTAGGTTTCTTTAAAAAAAAAGTAGCATAAATTTGATTAATGGAATACAATACATGTACTGGTACGTTAAAAAAGGCGATGAACGAAACGAACTTGTTTAACTGTTAGGGTTTAATGGTATAATTATTTATTTAAAAAAAAGCAATAAACCAATAAATCGCGTTATATAATGATGTAACTCGTGGAATTGGTGTCGATCCACCGCGCCACCTCACCAGTTTGTACTTTATTTCATTTTATTTATTTGATTAATTTATTTTATTTTATATATTACTTATTAAAGACGTATTTGATGCATTTACATGATTTATTCTTGTATTCTCGATTAATCAACCATTTTCACATTTTATTATTCCGGCTTTGATCAGATGTATAATCGCTTGTAGTCATTTTATGATTCATATTTTGTTATTCGAAAGTAGAAATACAGAGTATAACAGGCAATAATATTGTTTTCTCCGTTTAACTTTATTAAGTTACATTCACTGAATAAAGAATGGCATATAAATCGAAAACTCTGACAAAAAATCCAAACCTGTGATTCTAATTGTTATTAGAATTAAGCACTTCTCGTACTTTATCAGTTTCAAAACACCATGAAATGAAACAACTAAAGTTAAAGGGTATACATTTTTTCCCCTACGAGTTGACGTCAATTTAATCATGCTAATGGGCATCAGCTGATTAGAGAGCCCTTTCAAAAAGAGGGAAATCCAATAGCTGTAACATATTTTTAGATGAGCGTAGATATGAAAAATGAAGAAAAAAAAAGGTGCAAATTTACGATTGTGCTTCTTTTCTTTTTATTTATTTCGGACTGGCCAGTGAAAAGCATTATTGTGTATGCATAAGGCGGCCCAAATTTTTGTCATATTTTAATATTTTTACTGATGCAAAAATCTGCTTTAATGGTCATCCCTTAAATATCATGCTGATGTAATTAAATCCCATTTCTCCTTTTCTCCCCTTCTCTTTTTTGTTTTGTCTTATTTTTTTCTCCATAGGTTGAACTGATGGATTCTGCAGGCTACACTCCTCAAAGGTCCGCCATGTTCATGTCCATCCTGAGTTTCACTGAGACGGGCTTTCGGCTAGTTACGGGAATCTTCGGAGATCGGCTGCCCTGCGCTCGAACTCTCCTCTTTCCAGTCGTGTGTATCATCAGCGCATGCGCCACTTTCTCGCTCACGTTGAGTTCGTGCACAGCAGTCATTGTAATTTATGTTTGTGGTGAGTATATCCTACGCCCTAACCCACCCTCTACCCCCACGCCCACCCCTCCCCCCCAAAAAAAAAAATAAATAAATAAAATAAAAGTAAATAAATAAAATATAAAAAAAATCAAAAAAAAAAATCACTGCGGCATGACTCCCTTAAAAAATTTGTTTTCACAATACCATCCGGAATTCGCTTCATACTTGCTCATAATGAGGATATTAGCTCTCTGCAGTCCTTAACTTTGGGTGAAAGTATTTACAGGGGTGAAATCTTTGGTAACACTATGTGGTAGATTTACTGTGTATGATTTTCTGTTTTTACGTAAGATTTGCTTTAATACTTATAATATTGTGAATTTTCTTTGTAATTTAGTGGCCGGAATGGGCCGTGCAGTCAATTATTCTATCGTCTTCTCAGCATCTATTGAAACATTCGGTCATGCTGTCCATCAGGAATCTTTCTCTATGATCTTGGTATCCTACGGTGTCGCCTGCCTCCTTGCTGCCGTCATTCCGGGTGAGTACAGCATCAAACACACCTTGCCCCTAAAGAAAATTGTATCACACTGTGAGTAAAAAGTGTGTCCACAGTTTTTAGACACTGTTAGCAATACTAACACCTGTAAACACTATAAAAAGCAGTGAAATAAGTGACATCATAAAGAGTAAAAGCGCATGCTACTACAGTGTGAAAACAATGATAACAGAGTGTGGAAAAAGTTCTAACACAGTGTGTAAACAGTGCTCAGTATGATAAGAGTGCTAACACAGTTACAGCAGCGCTGAAACAGTGTGTGAACGGTGTCTAGTATGATAACAGTGCTAGGACAGTCACAGCAGTGCTGACACAGTGCTAACACCATGAACACGGTGTGTAAACAGTTCCTAGTATGATATCATTGCTTACACAGTGTGATAACAATGCTAACACAGTCACAGCAGTGCTGACACAGTGCTAGCACAGTGTGTAAAACAGTTCCTAGTATGATATCATTGCTTACACAGTATGATAACAGTGCTAGCACAGTCACAGCAGTGCTGGTACAGTGCTAACACAGTGTGTAAAACAGTTCCTAGTATGATATCATTGCTTACACAGATTGGTAACAGTGCTAACACAATCACAGCAGTGCTGGTACAGTGCTGACACAGTGTGTAAACAGTTCCTAGTATGATATCATTGCTTACACAGTGTGATAACAATGCTAACACAGTCACAGCAGTGCTGACACAGTGCTAACACAGTGTGTAAAACAGTTCCTAGTATGATATCATTGCTTACACAGTATGATAACAGTGCTAGCACAGTCACAGCAGTGCTGGTACAGTGCTAACACAGTGTGTAAAACAGTTCCTAGTATGATATCATTGCTTACACAGATTGGTAACAGTGCTAACACAGTCACAGCAGTGCTGGTACAGTGCTAACACAGTGTGTAAAACAGTTCCTAGTATGATATCATTGCTTACACAGATTGGTAACAGTGCTAACACAGTCACAGCAGTGCTGGTACAGTGCTAACACAGTGTGTAAAACAGTTCCTAGTATGATATCATTGCTTACACAGATTGGTAACAGTGCTAACACAGTCACAGCAGTGCTGGTACAGTGCTAACACAGTGTGTAAAACAGTTCCTAGTATGATATCATTGCTTACACAGTGTGATAACAGTGCTAACACAGTCAGCAGTGCTGACACAGTGCTAACACAGTGTGTAAACAGTGTCTAGTATGAGTCCAGTGCTCACGTCACACAATCACATCAGTGTTGGCACAGTGCTAACACAGTGTGAAATACTAACACAGACAGTGTTAAATATTTATTACAACATTTATAAACATTGCTAACCATTATTTCTCCGCGACTACTGTGCAATAATCATAGATAAAGGCTTTTAAGCACTGAACGTTATGAATTCATCCCATTTTCCAAATTAATAGAACATTATTATCCTGTAAAAAAAGAAGTCAAGAAGTTATGAAATTAATTTTCTTCATTTTCCCTGTCTATCTGACTACGTAGGTCTTAGCTTTGATTTGACCGGATCGTACACACCGGCCAACTACTGTGGGACCGTTATGTGGCTAACTTCTGCAGCTCTCTACCTTGCAGTTTATTTCTTCCAGAATCGCAGAAACCGACTACGCATGCGCTACACATCCGTCGATCAAGTCTCCGTCGACAAAGGTGACGTCATATGCAAGATCGAGACGTGCTCGCCGCTCACCATCGCGCACGCTCTGACTGAGAAGGGCGTCGACTTGGAGAGCGCGCTTGAATCGCTCAAGACTGACTTCAAAGATTCGATGACGGCGGCAGTCGCTACACCAGAATATGTTCTATTTGTGGACAAAGTTTCCACTGTGTGAAAATTCTAAACTGACATGTTCTATTTCTCAATATTGTTGAGGTTCTTGATGCAATATATGAAGACGTTTTTCCGTTATATTAACGAGAGAAGCTGGTGTCATGATTACATGTAAAATTGGCATATAACTCCTATGCAGTGGTGTACTATGTGAAATTATTGGGGTTCGTAAAACAATTCATATGAACTCAATTGAAAGCAGAGAGCATTGTGAAATATCATCAGTCAAAAGTAAATAAGAAGACGAAGAAGAAGAAGAAAAAGAGGAAACGAAGGAGAAGAAGAAGAAGAAGAAGAAGAAGAAGAAGAAGAAGAAGAAGAAGAAGAAGAAGAAGAAGAAGAAGAAGAAGAAAAAGAGGAAACGAAGGAGAAGAAGGAGAAGAAGGAGAAGAAGAAGAAGAAGAAGAAGAAGAAGAAGAAGAAGAAGAAGAAGAAGAAGAAGAGGAAGAAGAAGAAGAAGAAGAAGAAGAAGAAGAAGAAGATGGTTCATGCATTTTTATAATTGAATAGGGAAAGTCGGGAAACATAAGTATTTAGAAGATTGTCGAATCATTTGCATATCTGGGTATATTTGATATTAAAAAACAGAAAAAAAATATAGTCTATAAAAATAGACAAAGTTGGTTCGGAAAAGAAAGAAAGACATTCAAAAGAAGCCGTTATACTGAAGACTTAACATGCGTAATGTCTTGAATTTGATCTTGAGATTTCAAAGAGAATGTTTTCAGCTTTATGTTCTTGTTGTAGTGTGTGAAATTAAGTTACCTAAAATGTCTATCTAATTTGCCTAAAATGTCTCTCTAAAAAAAAGAAAGTGCTTAGAAAGAAATGTAACCATAATATTTTCGATGTAAGTACTAAATGTACTATAACTTTTTCGCTGCAAGTACTATGCTTATGAAATTACCATTTATTATTATTATGTATAGGCATACAAAAAAGAGGTAAATAACATGTGATGTAAATTTGGAAGAGAAAAACTCTCAGCCTATCTCTTAGTGCGTTTATTTTATTGTGCCTTGTGTGATAAAAAAAACAGCAGGTTTGCGCGTATGTGTATATTTATCATGCGTTGAATGTGACAAGAAGTGAAGAGCACCATATTATAGTTTTGAGACATTTATTGTCTTTAAAAAAAAAAGTTTGATTTTGTTTTCTCTTTTGAAACTTGATTATTCTATCGGGAATGCTCTGTTATGATTGTTAATAAAGTATTTGATATGTTTTAAGTTAATATGCTCTTGCTTATATAATATACTATGATGCATTGGTTGAATATTGAGCACGTTCAGACCCCTACAGACGAAATACAATATTTATATTCGTTTTATACCAAAAAATTACATGCGATTTAAAAAAAAAATCTTGATGTATTTGTCCCTGAGGTAAACAGATAACATAGGCTGTGACAATTAAGAAATATATGTGTTTAAGCCTAAACTAATGTAAACTCTTGTTACTTAAAAAGTTTTAAGAAGTTGTTGTGGTAATTATGTGAAATGTAATATTTAATTAAAATTAGTACTCAGATATGTTTGACTTGCCATAATATAGCATGAGTCGAGTCAGGGTTTTATGTGTATTATCTCTGTACCAGTTACAACACTTGCACAAACACATTATGATGTCGTTGAAATAAATATGATAATAATAATATCAAATTTAGGTTTGCTATTTTTTGTAGTCTTGTTGGAGAAATGCAAAATGATAGGTAATTTGGACTTGTGGCTGAGGGAACATAATAGAGCGAGAGGCAATATGCCCGGGCAATATGAGATTATGGGAAATAGAGAGAGGGAGAGAGAGAGAGAGAGAGGAGGGGGGGGGGACAGAGAGTGTGAGTGAGAGAGGAAAATAAAGATAGAGTGATAGAGAGATACAGATAGAGAGAGCGAGAGAGAAGATAAAAGCAAAGACCGAAAGAGGGACAGGAAGGAGAGAGAGAGAGAGAATTTGTAAGGGAGGGTAATATGAGGAGTTAATAATGATATTAACTATGTGATATTTCTGATCTGCCACACATCAACCAAAACGTATTACACAAAAGATTATTATCCAAGATATTTATTCTTAAAAGAAAAAAGGTCACGAAAGAAACTTTTAAGTGGAAGTATACAAATCTAATATTTGGCCATAAACTGTACAAAATGAATATCATATTCAGATGGAAATGAGACAAATAAAAGATGCGAGGTCAAAGTTATATGTTGACAGTGACTATAATAATTTATCTCATTTTGAAAATTGTGGTATGTAGGATAATACATACACCGATGTATTTTTTTTTTCATTAAATAGCACACTCCATTTTTTTTTTATAGTATCAATGATTGTCAACGTTGACTATACAATTATTACTAGCCTACAAAGATAATAAAAATGTACATTGTATTTACAGATTACTTTACATAGAAAAAAATAAAAAGAGAAAATGCTGGAATCATTAACGGTAGAGGGAGACATCATGGTCATTGACGATAAGTTGCGTTCTATTCTATTTTATAACAAATATTATTCAACAAATTTATCATTGGCTTTACATGGCACTCCTACTTTATATGGTAAATATGTGTAATTTATATTTACCTTGATTCATATAACAAGTTTACATACAGTTGCATAGTAAAGATGTAACACAGACTAACATTACAAAATTCTTTCGTTTTCTCCACCCCTTGTTGTACAAATTAATGTAATAACCAAACATCCCGTAATGTCTGAAAGTCAGTCACGACTCATAGTGGTCATGTCAATTTTTCCAGCATGTAAGATTTTGATCATGTGTAGTCTTAATAATTAGATTCCATCACTCTCTACAAAAATACATGCTACATGATAACTCTGTTAAAAAGCAAACAGAGTACTATTATTCTTGTCCAAACTTTCATATAATTGATACAAACCTAATTATAGGCTAACGTGTAATGCCCATCGTTGCTTCAAAAAGTACACGTTTCATTACAGTGCGTAAACAGTACGCTGTAATTAAATGCTTAGTAGTTAAACAATAATTATTACTAGTATACTGTACTAGGTGAATAATTAAATCTTTGACCCTCCAATATATCCGATGTTTAATAATTCGCTGGGTGAGACACAGAGTTATTGAATCTTAGTGGCCTCAACGTAAGGGAGTGGGGTGGGGAGGATGTGGGGAGGGGTAGGGGAGGAAGATAAAAGAAGATAATAAACACACAGAAAGAGAGTTCCTTCTCTTTTTAAGTGAGGATGCTGTTTGTAATATTGAGCGACGACATTGCTGACATGACTATTAGCGTTCCCCCCCCCCCATTTTTGTGGTCGTATATGGGCATTATTCCGCCCATCAATTCCAAAATCACTCTCTCCCACTATTATTATACCATTCGCAAAGGACAAAATACATTTCGTTTGCATTATGCAACGCTCTCGATACACAGCGTTTCTTGTAAAAAACTCACCAAATTTATCTGAAACTCTTTTATAACGTTTTAATGACCACGGAATTTATTGCCTAAATTCATATTATAATGCATTTCTCAAAGGTTAAAGCAATTATCTCCAAATTCATTTGTCCAATCATTTGAGAATACGTTATTTTTCTCACATGTACGTGAACAGAGGGTTAAATCTGAATTGATTTTTTCCCCCTCATGTTTTACGGCGTTTTCAGTAAAAATCTTCTTCTTCCTCTTCCTGTGCATGATCCTCGAAGAATTCTCCATCAGTTAATTTGAATATTGCGAGGAAACCCTTTTTATTTATAGTATCATCAGATGAGAATATGACCATCAGTGAATCACCGGATGAAACTATGTCATCAGGAGCCTGTTTGAAAGAGGGTAAAAGAAATAAATTGTTTAAAAAGGGTAATATATTAAAACATGAAACAAACACACGTATACTCATCTGTTTCCTTTTACATTAAAATAGTTAACACATGTCTTAAATTACGCAAAATAGTTATTATATCTCATTTAAAATAAAACTTGGCAGATGATGGGCGTTGTATCCTTTTCCAATAGGATTTATGTAGTTCGTACTGTTAAAAACAGCTTTTTAATATTCTAAACGACGATAAAAATGTTGTTTAAGCCGGCCACTCAACGTTTAATTAAAATTCTAAGCAACGTTGTTTGGAATTTAAAATAAAGTTGTTAAAAAGACCGGCTTCAACAACATTTAAATCATTACAGTGTTTTTCACAGTGTAGATAATGATTTAAGAAAATGTAGGGGCTATTGTCTCAAAGAAGATTAACGTTCTTTCGAATTGATTTGAAATTAACTCAACAAGAAAGGGTAAGAAAATGATGACGAAAAGGGGGAGAACAAGAAAATATGAAGAGGACTAATCAAGAAAATAGGATAGAAAATAATGACGAACAATGAACGAGGAACTTACTCGATGTCCGCAAAATCGTCCAAAAGATTGGGCCGCGTGATTATCGCCATCAAGAATCATCACCTGGTCGTAGTTGCATTCCGTTTCGTGTTCGATGTCGAACGATCGGAACCAGAGATGGACGTAACGGTCGTCGGGCGAGACAATGGTCCATTCACATGCCTCCTAAAAATTCAAATTTAATAAGAGAGAAAAATAATGTTGTTTAGTAGCGTCCCGATCGCTTTGGAAGTAGTGGATACTCGTTATAACGAGATCTGATATAACGAGGTTCCTGATCATTATTATAACGAGGTAATTTTGCTGGTCCCAGGTTTTTTTTTTAATTAATTAATTTTTTTTTAACCCTGACATAACGAGATTCCGATATAACAAGGTAACTTCTATGGTCCTAAGGACCTCGTTATAATGATTTTCTACTATTTCGTTTATATGTTTGTATTCTTCTTATTTATTCTTCAACTGATATTTCATCAAATTTCTCACCTGATTCTCATAGTTCTGGTCACCGTAGTTGGCATGTGAGTAGAGACGCTGGGCTGAGACATCAGCAACGAGTCGCCCACCGCATTCTACAAGGAAAACAAGATATCGTCATGGATTGGGTGATTTAAAATATCAGGCATCCAATCTAAATTGTTCTCTCTGTAAGTTCTTTTTTTTTTTTTTTTTTTTTGGCTGGATTCCGCTCACTCAAAGAGCGTATTCCATTTTCTTTTTTGTGGTAAAGGCTGGAACTTTTAACACTCGTAAGTATAGTCGAGATGGAGATTTAACAAACACCAATTCCACACTCTTTTTGTGATTGAACTCCCTACAAAGTAGATTTCAAATATTGCTGATCTATAATAATATTCCATTGAAAGTATATCAGTATAAGAAGCAAGGTTATCTTGTTGGCAACACGCCTACAGATTAATTGATGCTGAAGTTGGTGACTCAATATTAAGTGGCGGCGAAATTAATTTTGCATTGGCGGCAATCTGCGTCAAGATTGCATTTCTTAAAAGTTTACTGTTACCTGGACTGGGTACCATATAAGTATGTTAAAGCAGGATTTGGTATTATTGAGTTAGATCCGTGATTCAAATTAAGAAATTAAGTATGGTTTGAAGTTGTCGACGTTTATAGCATTGTAGTGTCATCGAATTGCCCAGACCGCGTGTCGGCATTTATTGGATCGAGACCAACAGTTACTCAAGTTAGAAAAGTTGATTTTAAAAAAGAAGATTAATGTTAGAAATAAACGACAGAGCAATATTGTCGTTGGAACAACATTACTGTACCCTCACAAAGTCACAATCACCCAAGCCAACATTTACCAATTAGTGAATCAGATACAACTGTCATTCAAAGCAACGCAAAGCCATTCGGGTAGTGTCCAGCAAAGCCTTGTAAAGCAAATGGATGAATCACTACCTCCAATACCTGTCGAAACTTACGCGTAGAGTGCGTGGCGGAGAAGCCACTCCGCGATACCGAGGCATCCGAATAGAAACTAATGAACATGTGATTGCTGCTTGAGATGACTGCATCAGGGACCGTAGCGCCACAAAACCGACCAAGGTTCTGCCCTTCTTCGCTGTCTCCGTCGTAAACCTGGACACGATCGTACGTGCATTCCTGGTGCTGTTCCAAGTCGAAGGCGTCGAAAGTCTAAAAGATAAAATATGACATGGTTGGTTCGGAGAGTGGTTGCATTGTAATATAAGCTTCAAAAGCAAGTGGTATCTCATTTCGCAAAGACGTCTCTGTGACTCGGACACTCAGAGACGTAACCGATATCTTTTTCCATTGCGGAGACGTCTCTAAAGACGTCTCCGTGATGGTAAAAAAAAAGATTCATGAAACATCGCGGAAACGTCTCTGAGACATCATCAGGACGTCTCCGCGACAATTTCAAAACCGTCTCAAACTAGTCCTGTATCCGTCTCATGGCAAGTGATATACCACAATTAACCAGTTACGCTCTATTTGCAGTTGCATTACAATTGCTTACGTTAACAAACATAATCTCCCTATACTAAGTAACTATTTGCACGGATTGTTCAATGATTCACACCAATAAATTTAGTCCTTACCAAGACGATCTTGTGGCCAGGGTTAGCAGAAATATGCCAGGTACATTCCTTGCGTTTTGGGTAGTTGTCGGGATAGTTGGGACTCGTGATGATACCATTGGTTGACTGTATCTCTCTCCTACAACCCGCTGAGAGAGATAATAATTGGAAGTAGGCAAAAGACAATAAACATACCATCGAACCCAACAGAAAATACCAACATTTTTGTAACCGAGACACCGAAAAACCTCAACCGTAACTATTTATCTTCGAATTAGACAACTTATCCAACATGAATATCTTATCATCCATCGTCAACACATTATCACGCATCGCCAAACACCTCAACACCATTCCCAAACACCGCATCGTCCAATGCAAAACAGTTTAATTATCCAAACTTCACACCTCATCATTCATTGTCGAACGCCCTAACACCCCTCCCACATCAAACACATTATCATCTTACGCTAACACCTTATCCTCCATTCTCTAAACACCTTACCATCCATCGCCAAACACCTTCACTCCCTTCCCAAACACCTTATCGTTCATGAAAACACAGCCCAAACATCTTGTGCTTATCCTTCATCACCAATCATCCGATCTAAACACCCTACCATTCATCACCAAACATCAAAACCCTTACCAAACACCGTATCATACATCATTTAACAAATTAT
Organism: Paracentrotus lividus; assembly: GCA_940671915.1. Classification (NCBI taxonomy): domain Eukaryota; kingdom Metazoa; phylum Echinodermata; class Echinoidea; order Camarodonta; family Echinidae; genus Paracentrotus; species Paracentrotus lividus. The sequence goes on from CALNVZ010003433.1 coordinate 10,299,414, forward strand.
CATACATCAGTTAACACATTAAAATCCATAGCTAAGCACCTTTATTCTCCATCGCCAAACACCTTACCATAATCATTCATCATAATTACACCACAAGTCGCCGCCCTACCCAAACACCTCAACATCTATCCTAAACACCATTATCATTCGTAGTTCTTATCATATTCCCCTTACATTTCACACCTTATCATGCCAAGCACTAACACCACACTTACACTCTTTGCAGCCGTGTTGGTTCTCGTGTAGTGTAAACCCATTGCGGCATGAACACGTGTAACTTCCCAGTGTATTGGTGCAGATGTGTTGACAACCTCCATTGCCTTCTTCACACTCGTCCACATCTAGTAAGTGAAACAAAAAAGAGAGAAAATAGTAGATAAGCTGGTCTGTTCTGTTCTCTTTATCAGAGCTCAATGTTCAAATCTAATTTGCGGTTTCAATAAATATGACCAATTACATTATGACTAATGATAAATATGACATCGCGGATTCGTACTGGAGTAAAAGGTCATTTTGTTTATAGCTCGACAGTATGAATCTCATTTTCCTTTAACGTCAAAAAGAAACCCTTCATTAATTAATTTTTTAGTTTGAATTTTGTGAAGACGTACTCAATGTTTATGATGTGCCGCGTCATTGACATTCATTTCTGTAAGCCGTTATTTTTTTAGATTGCTATTTGGAAAGGTCCATATTATTTGTTTGTCTTTACCTTGTAAATAATTATGAATCAAATTTTATTTATAAAAAAATCATAAATTACCAGCGAAGAAGTTTGCAAAGAAGCCTTCTTTTGCGACGGTGTTGTCGGAGCGGAAGTCGATACGAAGATTATTGAAGCGTGATGTGATCGTCTCTGGAATCTCGTTGCCGCAGAACTTGCCGTGAAGCAATCCTTCCTCGTTCAGACCGCTACGAACATCAACGTAGTCATACTTGCACACCTACAAAATAACGATGACAGGAAATATTGCGATATTACTACGATATTATGACGTCGTACTCTGATAGTAGTCATTATATTGATGTATATTTCTGGTATTCGCATTTGGGACGAGTAAAGCACACGTACGACGGGAACACAGTACGATTGTGTTTGTACATGACGAAGTAAAATTGTGTTCGTTACAGTCATGAAACTTTGGTAACATTGAATTAAAAAAAATATTAAAAAAAACTCATGGTGAACTTGTGTTTTACTAATAGCATAACGGGAAGTAATTTATGATTGTTTAAATTCATAATTATTTCGTTTTTTCTTTTCCATTATAATTTTGATCATTATCATTCGCTTTTTACTGCTATTTTAGTTTCAATTATATTTCCACATTTCCATTAAAAAAAAAAAAAAAAAAAAAAAAAAAAAAAAATCGTTTTAGCTTTTATCATGAAACGATCTTGAACTAAAAGAAAAGTAAATGAGTGACGTCACTGACCTCGTTCCCTTCGAGGTCAAAAGTGATGAACTGTAGTGAGATCCTGTAGTTAGAAGGAGCGACGATCTGCCAGACACAGTTCTTGTCCCTCGGATAGGGTTCAGGATAGGAGGGACTAGAGATGTTCCCTCGCAAACCAGTGAACAGACCCCCACAGGCAACTGCGAGCAGAAGACAAAGTTGATTGGTCACTTCATACTGTAGTTTTTTCCGCTTAAATTTTAATCTCGAAGCAATTAAATTACGGTGCGATCTTGATAAAATCGTCTATCAAATGAATTTTCATTCGTTCAAATTCATTATCCGTGCAACGACTTCTGCAAAATCGGACATTAAAATTCAAGCTATGAGCATGCAAGTTAGCATGCCGATTGCACGGAATAAAAATTAGTCTGTCCGTTAAAGCGGTGTTTTCACGAGACACGTGAACGTTTTGCTAATATGCGAAGCCAACAGTCGTCTTTTAAACAGCAAAAAAAAAATTAAAAATAAAAAATAAAAATAATTTATCTGGAAAAAGCTTTTGCTGCGTTAAAAAAAAAACCCCGACAGTTGAAATTTTTCAAATCGCAATTCGCTAAACGTTCGTGTGCCACGTGAAAACCCAGCTTTAAAGGTTTTTTTTTTTCAAGAGGCACACGAATTTTTTGTGAATTGCGATTTGGGAAACTCCAGCAGTCGCTTTTAATGAAACAAAAGCTTTTTAAGCGGCAAAAGCTAAATACTCAAATCGCAATTTCCAAATTGCAATTTGTGAAAATACAATTATGTTCTTTTTTTTTTTCATTCAACAAAAGAGCTTTTCTGTGGGCAAAAAAGGTTTTGCCGCATAAAAACGACTGTTAAAATTTCTCATAAATCCGCAATTCACAAAAAAAAAAAAAAGGTTCGCGTCCACCGTGAAAAAAACTGCGCGCTGGTACGGTTGCCGGAGCTAAAATAATATCCAAAACCTCTTTGAAAATAGCAAACAATCAGGAAAAATGTCAAAATATCCTATCTTTGACTAGAAAACAAGACTAAGGGCGAAGAAGAAGTGAATTAACGAATTCTCAAAGGGGAATCCAACCCAAGGAGAGAATCAACCTTACAGGAAAGAGGAAAATGAGAGGAGCAATCTATAAAACAGTTTCATCAAAATCAGTTATAAAATAAGAGCGTTATGGAAGTTTGAAAAGTCTAGTTGTTCCTTCTATGGGGATCCTAAAATTGGCATCATCGGCTTCAAAATGGCCGATCTCATGAACAACTCTCCATTCATTTTGTACACAATTTTTTTTAGATTTTCCCCTCTTTCGAAATATATCTTACCTCCTTCTGAGCTCAACATATTGTGTGAAATATATTTTCCCATGACATATTTTGAGCTCAGAAGTAAAGAAGACAAATTTTGAAAGAAAATGGGGGAAATCTGAAAATTTGTGTACGAAATGAATGGACAGTTGTCCATAAGATCGGCCATTTTGAAGCCGATGATGGCAATTTGAGGATCCCATAGAAGGAACAACTAGACTTTCCAAACTTCCATAACTCTCTTATTTTATAACCGATATTGGTGAAACTTTTTTTAGAATGCTCCTCTCATTTTCCTCTTTCCTGTAAGGTTGATTCTCTCCTTGGGTTGGATTCCCCTTTACATTGAGCAACAAATAGCTGAATTGAGCTAGAAATCAAAAATTCAATTCAGTAAAATATCCTTCATTAATTTTTTAAGCAGAAAAACAAAAGAGGATGACTTTTCGAATTGAATGCCGACATGAAGCGGACTGCTATGAGATGGCATATCTTAAATGAGTTACAACAACGGTATCTAATTTTATTAATAAGATGTTTTCGATTTGTGTGGATGTACCGCCTCAACAACATCGAGAGACAAAGAATGGAAGCTTTTCAAACACGAAATAATATAAATAATGCTGGCTTCTCCAGGCGTGACACCTACTGACCTCATCATTGGTGACGCCATCGTACTAGTGAGCTGAGACAAGCCATTTCAAGTTTTCGATTCAGCCTGCATGTGGACTAATAAGAGGCTTTTAGCTTAATGCATGAAGCAGCCAACATTAATATTATTATATTTATTTGTCAAAAGCTTCCATTTTTTACCTCTCAACCTCATGGAGGCGGCATATCAAAACTTCAGAAAATCCCTAATACTCCGGGCCTTTTTGCCCGTCCAGCCTTCCAGGGAAGACGGCAAATTGCAAGCAACGCGTTCTCGATTCATATTCGTAATTCGTTTATTGAGCATTAGTCTCTGGTTAATGCAAGGGCATGCATGCATTTAATTATTAAAGCAAACAAGTAACGATTAGCATGTTAAGGAGGGGAGACAAAATCAAATACATTCACCATCACAAACATGCATTGTTTTCACTCAATGGCGTCGTTAAGAAGGGTTTCGATGCACAGTCCTTTATCAATTCTTAACAAAATTTATGAAAAAAAAAAAATCCAGTTTTGAAATTTTGATTATTATAATTATATTCATTTTAAATATGTGCCCGGAGATTATGATAGAATAATACCCGAAGCACGTTATATTTCTAATGTGCGTTCGAAAATCATTATCATCATTGTTTTCATAATCATTTGGTTCAACAACCCCATTTTCGAAACACTTCAACTTCACTCATACAAACACTCAGTTCACCCAATACTCATGTCGTGATCATTTTCAGACCATTAAACAATTCTATTATTGCAAAGAAGAATTGAAACATTTAAAGGGATATGATCCTGGGTTTGCGACGTAGAAAGCGTATAACTTATGTTCGCTTTCACTAAACCTCCACATACAATTTCCTTTATTATCGTGCAAAGGTAGCAGAGTAATCAAACTTTTATAGCCTTTAAGTCACATACGTACGCACGAGGAGGGAAACCTTCACGATCATATCCCTTTAGAATAAGAGCAATCTAGAAAGTCTAACACATTTTTTTTTACTAGATATACGGAGGCAAGGAGGCCTATATAACAGAACGGTTTTTTTTTTTTTTTTTTTTTTTTTTTTTTTTTTTTTTTTTTTTTTTTTTACTGATACGTTACAAATGTGTTATTATTTTAATTTTATAAAATTGTGTATAAAATATCCACTTTTAATTGTAAAAAGAGCCAGAATTATAATCTGATCATTTTAAGAATAATGTTGGGTTAATCATTACCACGACTACAGGTGATGCAAAGAGTAGTATAGTGATGCAAAGACTAATTGTATGCCTACCTAATTTCAAATACTATAATAATATCTCAAATTGAACAAAATATGATGAATTTCTTTATTCATTGTTAATCAACTAATGTGTCGTAAATATCAAAATATAAATAATAAAAAAATGATTCTCTATGATTTTAATTTCGACTAGGCCTACCTTCACATCTGCGACCGTCTGAGCTGAGTTCGTAACCTGGGCGGCAGTCACACCGGTAACTACCAATCGTATTCACGCAGACATCCATACAACCACCCTGGTCTGGCTGGGCACATTCGTCCTTTTCTACGGGTCAAACAGGAGTCGTTTCAATCAAAATACTGATAATGATAGTTGTATTTATATAACACTCTTAAAGTAAGTCACTACTCTTTAAATACTACATAACGATAATATGCGAAAGGAATAGAACGAATGTGGTAACAATATAGAATAAAAACTCATCCTTACTAACGCCCTTTTCGGGAAATGCAAAGAAGAGAAAAGTAATGATGTATAAATAAAGAAATTTCATTACAAAAGAATGCCTGAACTAATAGGGCAAAAATTATGACGACATGTTTTCATTCATGATTTACACTGCATTTCGACAATATACCTCAAGCGTAAATTCCGGCCGTTACTGCCTGGTATCAGTTATATATAATTTATACCAAAAAATAAACTTATTGGTAAATTGGACTTGAATATAAAATAACCATGATGAGGTACACCACTTGAAAAATCACTTTTAATTTGCATCACTTCACAAAATAAGACATAAGTCTACCTTTAAAGAAATCGGCCGAGAAGCCGCCTTTGTTAACGGACCCATCTGATACGAAAGTCACCATCATCCTATTGCCTGTAGATTTGATATCTTCAGGGATAAAGTAGCCACAGAACCGGCCAATCAGAGGAGACGTTTCTTCGTGACCGTCACGGACTTCCACGTAGTCATAGATGCACGTCTCGTGTCGTTCGATCTGCGAGGTTAAAGGTCAAAGTTCAAAATGCTGATTCAAGTTAGGTGACATAACATGGTTTATTGGGAAATTAAATACTACAAATATTTATCAAAAACTTTGTTTTCTCCTTGAAAATGACGGAGCCTCATGTAGGCCTACGTTGTAGGTTATAAAGTAAATTAAAACTGAAAGTCTAACGATTCTAAATCTAACCATTTTAGGCCAGATGATATTTCAAATATGTTTGTTTTTTTCTTCAATTTGTTGATTTCAATTCCAAAATAAGAACACAGTTGATATAAATTATTATAGGATTATTAAGGCTTGTATGCAAGGAGTTATTACTAGATATTTTAGATGCGACGACGTATCATATTTAAGATCACAATAATGTCATTTTTACCTAAAAAGTATCGAAGCTACGACGAGGTATGATATTTAAGATCACAATAATGTCATGTTTACCTCAAAAGATTGAAAGCTAAGTCCGACCGTGTAGTTTTCGGGCATGGTGATGAGCCAGACACACTCTTTAGATGGGTGATAATCATCTGGGTAGTTAGGGCTCTGGAGTGTCCCTGATTCCCGCTCGATGTGACCGCCGCAAATAGCTTCAGGGGGAACAATAAAAAATACATTTCAACTGACATGAAAGCCACTTTAAATTTTTATAAATCATGTATTTGTGCTAAAACTACCGATGACTACTGATGAAACAATAAGATTAAGAATTTGTCTCAATTAACGGATTGCTTTAAATATAAACGTATTCGAACATTAAAGGGCAACCGTGTATAATCTATTATGAGTGACATAGGTTTTGACCCCATAAAAATTATAATAATACTAAAGTTTCATACAAAAAAAATCTTACCTTCGTAGTTCGCAGCGAAACCTCGACTGTATCTATGAGCAGAGCTTTTAAGTTCGATCCACAATCGACTATCAGATGATAGTATTGGATCAGGAAGAGATGCTCCACAAAATCGACCTGGCAATACACAAAAAGATTGATTGGTTTTAATATGGAGTTTCCGAATTGTGTAGACGTGCCGTTTGAGAGTAAAAGAATTGAGGCATTATTGTCAAATAATAATAATAATGATAATAATGGTGGCTTCATCACGTGTGACGCTGGTGCCGTTTCTACGTACTGGTACTAGTCTTGAAAACTTGAAATGCCTCCTCTTATCCGATGAGTCAACCGTAACGAGTAGTAGGCCTTAAGAAGCCACCATTATTATTATAATTATCATTTGACAAAAGAATATTATTTTACTAAAATCGAAAAATCGCCCCCCCCCCTGGCGATTGTCATTTAATTTTCAGTTTTGAATATTTACGAAAAAAAAAATTGGAGGTCTCCCGTGCCGGGAATCGAACCCGGGCCGCGTGGGTGAAAACCACGAATCCTAACCACTAGACCACACGGGATTGCTATGTTAATACTACCCTGTCAGCTGTATTTATTGACACTACTGCAAGTTGTACCACTGTAGTCTTTTGACATACACCACACCTCATAGTACTGTGTATGGTCATACCCGTGAGAGTGTCTCCAAACTGAAGCCAGACCGATCAAAATAATAACGGGCAGTTAGCTATTAGTGATGAGTTGTGATTCGGTCTTGAATATGGTTATCATAATAAAGTATTTGAACGAGAGAAAACAATACTACTGTGCCTGCTTGAGAAGACTAGTCAGTATTGCAACAGTTGGGTTTTCTTCACAGCCTATTATTAGAGAATGAACTACAATATTTAGTTGTTGCCTTATCGGGAAATCTTTGAGGTTGTCAAATACAATCTTTGTGTAAAAAGTATGCATAGAATGTTAGCGAACCAATATATTTCAGAATCCAAAATAAGGAAATTTCGAATTGTGTTGCGTGAATGTATAGATCATTCAATAGAAAAAGAAAAAATATTGAAGCTATTCTAAACAAATCATAATGCAATCTTAATACCAAATATGTTTGGAAAAAAAACATGGTAATACATATATCAACCATAATTTGGACGTTGATCTCATAAGAAACAGAGTATAAATCAATTTGTTTATTACGAATCTATGCTTCGATTCTTCGAGGAGTTATATTCGTGATCACTTCGTTCAGGAGAGGTAAAGTCACTCTTAACCCTAATCAGACTGGGGTGTTTTGGTAGCTGTCAAGACTGGGGGGGGGGGGCCATGATGGCCCCCCTAAGATCTCGGCCGCCGAGATCGCGCACGCCGCGCGAAAATTTGCACGATGGTAGTGTGAGCCATGTAATCTACAAGACTGCGCTGTTAATTTTCCAAAATAATATGAATTGTTTAATATGAATTAATTATGCTAATTTATGCATGAAATCATATATTTTGCTCATATTGAAAAAAATAAAGCTCCCAGAATGCTAATTTTGTGTATTATTATTCCTTATAGCATTCCTAACAATTGTACTAGAAAAAAATTCTTGTTTCAAAATTAATTTCTTATGTATTTTATTGTTTTATGAATTCTTATGTATTTCTTTGTTTTTTCGACTTTTGTTTTTCCTTTTTTTTATGCCAAAATCATTAAGAACCATTTTTAGCAAAATAAATATGCTAAAAAAATTGATTTCAGCCAATGAAAGTGAAAATAATCATATCTTTATGAATTAGGTGGAGAAAAACTCAATTGCTGATTGACTTTGTACACAAAATCACGTTTTTGAGCCATTTTCGGTCTGACGGATATTTTTTGAAAATCGTGCAGAGTCGTAACGAATGACCGATTTTTGCGAAAAATGGTTTCAAAAGATGCGCGAGACTTGAAAGTAAAAAGTCAGCAAAGCGGCGTGATCAGAAAATTTCGTGCGCGGAGTGGTCGCGGAAAATGTCAGGGGGGGGCGCATGATGGCCCCCCCCCCCAGTCTGATTAGGGTTAAAAGAGTGAAACCCACAATTACAAAGTGTGACAACCACTCTATTGGGGAGGGGAAATCTCGCCCTGAAGGAGTTTCTTATATGCTACATCATTGAACTGCTCATGTTTACAAAAACCTAACGTATTGAATATGTTTCAAACGTTTCTCCAACGGATGCAACGTTTGTCAGCCGTTTGAAATTAATGCATAGGAGACTAGGCGAACGTTACAATTACAATATTATTGCGGGCATGCCTTGGCCTTTAACGCTAACGTGTGACGGCGGCGCTTTTAAAACGAATGGATCCTTAATTTAACTCTTTTGAGGAGTGGATTTCCACTCTTTTCAAAGACAGAAGATTACCGAGAAGGGGTGAGTTTCTTCCATGACCGTCCCTGACTTCCAGGTAGTTATACCAGCATCCATCACTACCAACCAGCTCAAAACCTGTGAACTGTAAACTGATGGTTTCACCGGGTGTAACGGAGATACGCCAGACACACGTCTGGTCACCGTCATACTGCCCCGGCCACTCCGGCGAACTGAAGTTACCCGTCGACTCGAGGAGGGTTCGGCCGCAAGCTGGAGATGGTAGGGTTAATAGAAGAGATATTAGATGGTGATTATTATTGATAGATTAATATTATGTATATTTCACTATATTTTCTTTGTTTTAATTATACACTGCTTCCCGCAAAATCCGAAAGCAGAGATTTGGTGAGATAAAACTAACAAAGTACAGAAAAGAAATGCAAATGAGCCTTTACTTTTTTCTGGCAAATACTTTTTACGTGGCTTAAGCGGGAATCGAAGCCAGTACCTTGGGATCTGTCAGATGGATATTCTACCAACTGAGACACAAAAGTCTACCCCTACAATTCTGTTGATGCTTTGAGAATTGCCGCGGCGCTGTCTTTCAAATCATGAATATTATGCCAGATCAGTTGTGCCTCCTCTGAAAGGACAAAACTTAAAGTATGTTTTTACCAAGGTGAATTAAAGAGGGAAATCCTTACAAAAGAATGCCTAACTTGAAAGGAAAAATAAAATCACAGACTCGCAACCTTTGATGCACCTGTCATCGCCTGCAACAAATAACATCGGCCTTGCTGTTTGAAAATCAAAATTTTTGCAGTCCAGCTCACACTTTGAGCCAACTTCTGGGATAGACTTGACCTCGCAGTGGCGGATCCAGAATTTAAAAATAAGGATGGGGGGGGGGGGGGGGGGGGGAGCCGCCGAAATTTTCTGATTTAACATGTTTAGTCTTTTAAGTGTTTTTCAAATTATATGGGAACGCGTCCCCTGCCTGGATCCGCCACTGCCTCGGCAACTCAGACGTTCAATACTCACTTGGACATTTATAGAGCTTGTTTGCTTGTATAATATCTCCTTCGCTTAGATGTTTCCTCTGTCCTATCTCAGGTCGGACACCAGACTCCGGGTCTTTCCTAGGTAGGATGGTGTCCAACCATATACCACGTGAGAAGGTGTTACGGGCGTAGTGCATGATGCTGGCGAAGTCGTACGTCTCGCCCAGGGAGTCGACCTCGGCGGCGTCCAGCACTCGGAAGTTGTATTCTTGACCTGGATAGAATTATGGTAATGGACATGAAATTATAAGTAACCCACCAGGGGAATGTTTCTCCAAGTCATTCTTAAAGTTACGAATGAATTTGCGAACGACTGAAACATGTTCTTGGGTGCTTTATTAATCACATTCTCCATCATTTACCAGAAGAAATATTAAGCAGTCGTTGATTGAGCCATCATGCCCGATCTGATACATTTTCACAGAACTTGCACTGAATGTTCTGAATTCAAGAGACAATGTAGAAATGCTTGCTGCCAGAGCTGCATTGATAGAACACTCGTTAACGTAGAAAAAATATTGTGATGAGATCGCCTTCCGATTTCACTTTTGCTTTCTCACTCATCTCTATTTATCTTCCCCCCTCAATATTAAAACACAAATCGAACTATAACTATTCAGTTATATTCATTTAAATACCAACATCAATTATTACATAGATTCCTTTTATCCATCTATCCATCTAATCTTTAAAAATATATATATTTTATGACTTCACTCATTGATATATCAAACTATTCGTTAAACCTATATATAGACGCCAAATCATATAAAGTCAATCATTTTTCCGTCAGTCATTAATGTGCATATCCTATCAATATACACAAAAAAGAAATATATAGTAACCGCATTGATTAATGAGCATATATGACAACGAACAATTATATAATATAAATATATATATATATATATATATATATATATATATATATATATATATATATATATATATATATATATATATATATATATATATATATATATATATATATATATATATATATATATATATATATATATATATATATATATATATATACATGTAGATTATGTTGATATTAAATATATAAATAGATCACTCCACGATGGATATGCTTTCTATACCTGGTACGATATTCTGATGAACAATGCCTACGAAGTCATTACGATCAGGACGAGTGTGCTCGTGCCAGAATCCCACCACGTGTCCGAGTTCGTGTACGACTACGCCAAACTTGTCGCAGTTTTTACCGACAGAAACAGCCTGGGCACCGTCGCCCTTCTGCCCCACGAATGAACAGCAGCTAAAAATAAAATGAATATTCAAGAAAAATGAAAATTGATGGGGGAATGTTAACAAGCAAAGCAAAGATATTAAGAACAAGTGGTTGGTTTAGAATTAAATTAAACGATATACATCAATCGAATAAAACGATGATGAGTACGATTATGATCTACCAAGTTGAATTGTATGAAAACAGACAATTAAGTTCTTTTATAGAATAGCGCAATATCGGTAATGCTGCAATCACACAGACACTTACGTTGAGTCCAAAAATTATTATTATTTTTTTTTTTTTGCGGATCCCCACGGATGCCTTTCCATCATAGTCATCAGTGGAAACAGTGATAATTTCGTTCATCCAATAAAACAAAGAAATACATAAGAAATGATAGAATAGAAGATGAAAGAAGGATAAAACATCAAATACGTAACTAAACGTAAGTGTCTGTGTGACTGTAGCATAAGCGTTCTAGCGTAACAGATCGTAACTCTTAATATTGCATTTATTTATTTTGGAACTAAATGGGGGTGTTTAAACAAGTCGTTCGTAAGTTTCGAATGACTATAAGAATGACTTGATAAATTAAAACCCAAGTAGGATGCCTAAACTTTTTCCTGAGGTATGATCGAATTTCCCATAATCTCATTTAAATTGTTGCTGGCAAAAAAAAAAAGATTTTCAATTTAAGAATGATCTATTTCTGCACTTTTAACTTTAGCTATTGAAACTAAAAAAATGTGCATCATTTGGCTCTACATATTTCAAGACGTTTGTAAAGTTGTTTGTAACTTCCGAACGACACTATTAACGACTGGAAAATGTTCTTAGGTCCTTATACTAATCATATTCTCAATCAATTAGCCCCCGAACTAACTGATGTAAGGGGTCAGCTTCAAACTTTTACCAACAATTTATTAATATAATTATTATATTAAGTTTATTGTTGCAAAAAAATAATAATAAAAACAAAAACTTTCTGCATCAATTTTGCTCAAACTTTGCCTGGATTACGGTTCTCTAATTTTCCTGCTTTCTTTACAAGAATCTGCTATTATGGTTGGTAACTTAAGATTACATTTTTAATGTTTGAAAATTAAAACTCACCCGCACGCCTGGTATGTGAAGACTATATGGTTGTCATGGTCACTGTTAGAGGGGTTTCTCTCGACGAATGTAATACACGTATAGTTCTCCCAGTGCCGCATTGCCTGTTTAAACATCGCCCGCTGGGAGCCTGTAAGGGGGTACAGGAACCAGGGCAAGACCATGGAGGCAGGGAAGGGGAGGAGGAAGAGGGAGAGGGAGAGGAGGAAAGTGAAAGATGGAGATGGGGAAAATGAAGGAAGTGGATAACAGTGAGTGAGTGAGAGAGAGAGAGAGAGACAGAGAGAGAGAGAGAGAGAGGGGTGGAGATGGGTGGAAGCGGAAGAGGAGGGCGTGACAGGTGAGGAGAAGGTCCGCATCAGAGGGGCGGTGAAGGGAGGGGTGAGAAAGGAAGCGATTCATACGAAGGAAAAGCCAAGGATGGTGTGGAAGAGGGAGAGGATGATGATGGTAAGACGATAAGGAATAGATGAGAAGTGGAAGAAGAGGGATGAGATGGGAAGATGAGGGCAAGGGATGGAATGAGGCAAAGTATGTGAGGGTGTGGAAGGGTGAGGGGTGATTAATCGCAGGAGAGGAGGGGAAATGAGAGTGTGAGTAGTGGTAATAGAAGGAAATGGATGCAAACAAATCAAACATTAAATTTTAAGCAAAGCTTAAAAGGTCAACACAAGAAGTTCCTTACCGAATATTCGTCTTTTTTCTTCAACCTTTCACACTTTAAAAAAAGTCTATAGGCCTACATAGTTTTACTTCTTAGCTCCAATAAAGACCCAATTTTTGTCGTTAAAATGAATTTTGCGCTTTTACGTATATTATGTGTAGCTAAACTGCGTATAGCACCGCTTTTAAACTATTAAACCTGGAGGGCATTTCATCAAAGGACTTGTCGGACATTTTATCCGACAAACTGTTTAAAGCTACTGAAATGCTTGCATCTGATTGGCTGAGAGCAAATTTGTCGGATAAAATGTCTGACAAGTCCTTTGATGAAATGCCCTCCAGAAGTAAGGGCCAATAAAGGGTTTCGTTACTCGACCCAAAGTTGTTAATTACACACCGGAAAATAACAATTTCCCCTGACATTACACAACATTTTATCAAAATACTCAAATCCAGTAAAATGAGCAAATAAACAGGAAAAACAGGAGTGTTCGATAGTCCGAAGGTTCGTTTGTCTTACACCTGAATGTTCGTTTGTATTATTTCATTTTTCGGATCAATGAATCCTGTTTCAAAACCGAAATTTGATCATTTGGGCAAATGACTTTCGAACTGAACGAATATTCGGTACGTCGATCAGCCCCGGAAAACAACCTTATTGATTTTTACATTTACGTCAATGACTCAAAATATGACATGACATATTGTAACGATGACAGATTAACATACGAAAGCATTAAAATCCATTTAATTTTGTTTATTACGATATGTCTTCAATGCATTATGCAAAGATGATAATCGTGTGTTTTTGGTTCTGAGCTAAACAAAATGTACGTCGATTACGTGATAGTTCATAAAACAATGACCTCGAAAAATAGCCTTGTTACTGCGATTGATAGAAATAAAGAGCCATAAAATGTTTTAAACAAGAGAGTAACAGTAAAATGCATTAAATTTTGTCTTTAAAAAAAGCCATACCACTGTGTTCGCATACTAAAAACAATTTTTCACTTTCCTACATTTTAAACGCGATTTCCGACAACCTCTCAATGAAATCTGTTACCGCTGCTCCCTTTTCGCAATATTGATTTGAGAACTTATACGAAGAAGCGCCATAACTCCTCAAAAAAAGATGCCCCAATATTAAAGAGCTAATATTCTTCGCAGCTGAGATAATTTTTGACATCGTGGGAGTGAATATAAACAGACCCAGCAGTACTCAGACGGTTTGGAACCTATTTGTCAATTCATTTAGAAGAGATATTTGGGTAGCCGACTGGGGAGCCCCAATGGACATCCCCCCCCCCCCCTCTGAACTCTGACATAGATAGCAAGACAAGGCACGACTTGATTCGAAATATTGGATAACGCTGCTACATTATGAATATTTATCTGTTTAAAAGAAACTTAACAGAAAAACCAAGAGACATTAGGCAGTTCAATACTTCATCATGAACGACGTCGTTAAAAACTTTCCCAAACATGAGCAGATTAATTAAGGCTGAAGACATGTAAAGCTATAAACTATCTTCCAAGGAGGATCAGGGTTATGTTTCACCAAGACGTTCCAAAAATTAATGATGAACAATATCTTACGAACGACTGGTGATCAGTTCTTGTGCTAAATGATTGAAAATGTGATTTGTACAGTACCCAAGAACATGTTCCAATCGTTCGTAAAGTCATTCGTAACTTTACGAAAGACTTGCCAACACCCTGGAACTTGCTTATTTGCCTTATCCAGGCCTACACCTGGGTCACGAACGACACGTTTAGATAAAATGTGTGTATGATGTATTGGGAAAAAAAGAAGAAGAAGAAGAAGAAGAAAACAAGATGAATCCTCGACCGCGCGCGGTCGAAATATATGCCTCCGCCATTACCAGATCAGAAATATATGGCAAATTTTCCCTTTTCCTTCTTTCCCTCCAAAATTGTTACCTCTGTGACTCCTGACCTGTGACCTACATAATCCATAATCTAGTTAGACCATTTTTCTATGGTGATATGTACTACCCTTAAGTTTGAAGCTCATATCTCAACTGGTTCTAGAGATATCGCCATAACAAACTCAATACATGAAATAATACTCTTTGACCTCTTTGGCACTTGACCTTTGACCTACGTACTCTTAAATCTAATCAAATCATCTCCCTTTGTTGAAACATACTACCCCTAAGTTTGAAGTTGATATCTCAAATGCTTCTTGAGATATCGCGATAACAAACTCAATACATGAAATAATACTCTTTGACCTCTTTGGCACTTGACCTTTGACATACATACTCCAAAATCTAATCAGATCATCTTCCTATGGTGATACTTACTATCCTTAAGTTTGAAGTTGATATCTCAAATAGCTCTTGAGATATCGCGATAACGAACCAAATAAATGAAATTTCACATTTTGACCTCTGTGACCCTTGACCTTTGACCTACATACTCCAAAATCTAATCAGATCATCTTCCTATGGTGATACTTACTATCCACACGTTTAAAGTTGATATCTCAAATGGTTCTTGAGATATTGCGATAACGAACAAACGCGACGGACGGACGGACAACCCGAAAACATGATGCCTTCGGTGGCGGAGGCATAAAATAAAACCTACCTGTAAAGTTTCCGTCGATTTCGTAAGGTATGACAGCATCAGTCCATCTTCTTTCTGGTCTAGCTGTTACTGCACGTACATGTCTAGTATGAGCTTCTTGTATCGTTCTCTTTTGAACTGCAAGGAGGAGAGATCACACCAATGAAATTCAAAGGCATGAGTTAAAATCAACATTGTCTTTTGACACTGAATTAGTTACTGACGTTACAAATAGGGCCTAAACATCATTTCTAGGTTGTTTATATTGTAGTAACAAATTACACTGATAAAGAAAAATACATGGGTCTTCAAAAATAATACAGCGATTAATGTTAGGACAGGAATTGTGAAAAAAAAAAATCCACCAAACTCCTATGAAACGGTACCTAAAAATGAATCGGTAGCTAACGTTAGTTACCGACACATTTATAACGATTTCGTAGTAATTGCAGTTGAGTGGATTTTTTACCATTCCGTCCCTCGTTTTATCAATTCTCATAATACGTAAAAATTATCCGCTATATACAGGAGAGTGCAAAATATATACACGTACGCCTACACTATACATATCGTCCAAGAAAATAAAAAGTTTACCCAACTTTGAAAGACTTAGGTATGAATTTGGTACCATGGAAACGGATATAGGTTTTAATCTCTAGCATAAAATAAAAAACATGACAAAATGACCAAAGAAAGACACGGGGTTCTCTGGGACGGACACCGACATAGGGTTTGCCATAGCTATATCGGTACAGCACCTTTCTAGCAATCGTAAAAATAATTTTTTTCCCCCATACTATACAGTATATTTCTGGTCAGTTTAACTCTTTGTTCAAATGAAATTTAAAAAATGATAAGTTATTAAGACAAAGCTCTCAAAGTTGTGTACACTTTTTCTAGGACGCACATACATTCACGAGAAAGTAGAAATATTTCTCATTATGACAAGTCCGGAGGCTGGTCAATGATAGAACATATAATATTACATTTCATTTTTTTTTCATAACGTAACGTAAAGCCCGTCTCACACTGTGCGATTGGCTGCGATATCGCGTCGCATCGCAGAGGATTGCTTGGTATCGTGCAGTGTGAGGGGTTCTGCGATGCGATACCAAGCGATATTTGAGCCATCGCAAGGCCATCGCTTTGCATCGCAAGGTTTTGAACATGTTCAAAACCTTGCGATATCGCAGGCTGCGATAATTCTAGTTATTGCAAAGATTTCTAGGAGACAAGAGAGTTAGAAGAGGTCCTCCTCCAATGTGCCAGGATGTTGGAGAATAATATTTCATCAGCCTATCGACCTGGATTAAAGGGACAAATTTATGTCAGAAGTATGCACGAGATTGGAAATGATTGTAAGTAATTTGATGACATTGTGCGTTGTTCAAAAAAGTCGCGGCCCAGGTTTTGTGCATGTAGTCCCATACATAGGTTTTTATTGGGGTCTGAGCTGATTTTGGCATTAGATGATCTTGTCTTTTTACTGGCTGATCAGCTGGATTAGAGTTTTAATTGGGGCTCCTCATAAAGTGATAAGGTCTGTCAAACATAGTGGTCATTGATAGACCTATAGGAATTACAGATTTCAAGGCTATAAATGCTGGAGTCAATGACAATAGGGCCTATTAAAGTTAGTCTAGTCTAACTGTTAGACTCTAGTTTTTAAACCTGGTTGAAAATGTTGTAATTTGGGTCGATGTGTGTCTGCCGCTGGTCTTTGACTTTGACTCGGGTCTTGACTTGGCTCACGGTCATTATTAGAAAGTTTAACGGTAGATCTAGATATAGACTATAGGGCAACTCTAGATCTACTCTAGGCCTTAGATCTAATGTCTAGATCTAGATCCAGATCTAGATTGAGATGCCTAACTGTTAGATCTAAAAAAAGACTAAGTTAGATCTAAATCAAAATTGTAAACTGAATTGAACTCCAACTTTATTCTTTAACTAACGTTAGGCCTAACGTTAACTAGTTAGAGGTCTACATTAGTCATTAGTTTTTATTTTTCCTTTACAAACGACTGCGTAGGCTAGACAAAAAACAAAAAACAAACAAACATTGAAACAAACAAAAAATGGTAGACTCTAAAAGACTAAAGCTTGCCATCTAAGTTAGATCTGGAGTTAGTGTGAGTGCTGCATTAAAAACAAAATTAGATCTAACTGTTAGATCTAGATTCTTTGCCCCGCCCCCCCCCCAATTTTGCAGTTCAGCCTTAACGATGTCATTGATAATATATAACAACACACAAACCAGTGATTTGACCTCAATTTTTGCCTGGGTCCAGACCTCAAATTTACATAAAGCCCCAAGCAACCGATCACTTTCCAGTCTAAACTTAATGAAATTTTGGGTATGCCCAAAAATAACACCAAATAGCGCAGCTAGGAGGCCTAGGCGTAGATAAGGTCTAGATCTAACAGTACAGTTTAGGCCTATCCTAAAAATTAGTCTCAGTCAGTTCAGACATGGATTTGGGGGGGGGGCGGAGAATGCCGGCGCCCCCGTAAGATTTGAGAAAAAAAAATGCAAACTATACATTCCTCCATAGGCCTAACATCATTTACATGGACATCTTTTTTTATTTTGTGAGCGCCCCTCCCCCCCCCCCCCCTGCCCATAAGATTTGAAAAACCTTTTTATTTGTTTTGTTGTTTTGCTTGTCAATGTCGAACAACCTCACCCTACCCCTAAAAGTTATATAGATCTATGTTGACCTTCTTGAAAGGTGACGGCCGAATTTTTTTTACACCTACCCTACCCTCTACCTTTTGTTTCTGTTACTGTATAAATGTAACGAATTAATAAATAATGTAAAACAAACTGTTAATGTTATGCTCTAAAAAAAATAAAAATAATAATAACAATAGATCTAATAATTAAAATAAAAAAACAACAAAAATAAGCAACTTTGGTTTTTCAAAAAAATAAACCTTAAATACCAAAGGGAGGTACTATAGATCTGTTTCATAAAATTATTTTTGGTATTATAAGATTTAGAAAATAATAGAGTTGTGCACAACTCAAAACATAAAACCAATTGTGGGCACATAAGTGAGCCCTAGAATCTATATCAGAAGAAAAACAGCAACCCCCTCCCCTAACTATACACAGCCCCGTTGCCGAAGGCGACGGGGCTGTACTTCCACCACCTCCATTTACAGCGAAATAATCAGCGAAGATGAGCGCTCAGAGGATTATACTGGTCAATTTAATCAATCTAATGTTAAAATGTTGTTGTAAGGTTTCTATGATGTTTCACGCGTAACAACGACTAAAAATGAAAGTATATAAGAGCTTCTTGACTTACCAAATTGAATTTTCCGTTGGCCTTGTCTCTTCTCATAGTGTTGGTGCCATCGCTGCCATTTTCTATGACGTCATTTTACTGTGCGAAGACGTACGGCGAAGACAACGCACGCACGGAGAGATATACGTTGATGGACTCAATTTTCCTGTATTTTTCTACATTATTAGTTGATTACTTCATGTGAAACATTCGCAGATGTCACCAATTCGAGGAAAAACTTCAAAGATTTGATTCAATGTGAGTATGAATTCAAATAAGGTATTTTTGACCACGAAATTTGTGGTCATGTATAGATATTTTCAAAACTTCGCCAAATATGTCTACTGGTTCGTCAGTTCCCGTCGCTTCGCGACGGGGGCTGGTCGGTTTACCCCCTCCCCATGACATTGTTGTTGCCTTGACAGTGTTTAGTTTAATTTACTCAGGTGGGTACCAATTACATTTTTTGTAGGATCTATTAAGTTTTGGTGGGAGCAATATCATAAATTAGAAATCTGCAAGATTTTTTTTTTTTATTCATTTGAGTGTAATATTGGTAATGAGTTTATTATGTTTTTGGAAGAGGAAGTTGGGGCGAAATTGTGGAAAGAATATTATTGTAATCTATTTGTTTTAGATTTGGTCTCTCTCAAAATTATTTGACATCCACATCACATCATAGTTTTTAATAGAACTTCTTTTACATTTTAGCACCTGTGCAGTACAGTCTGAGATGACAGCAGATGAAAGAGGAGCAGGCAAAGGAAGTGGAGGAGAAGCTGGAGAAAAGTGATCAGAATGAGAATATACCAAAGCCAAAAACAGTGAGTCGGTTCATCCTGCATTCTTGTCAATTCACTCTAAGAAATTTTCAAGCATAGTTTAGTAAAGATTACCAAACTACAATGCAATGCAAAGAGATATCAAAAGCCTCCTTATTTAAAGGAAAAAAGGGTGTTATGGGTGAAATATGAAAATACCATAGTCAGAAGTTAAATATTATGACTTTATAGGAAGTAAATTAACGTTTAGGTATTTGCAATTGTGTTGAAGGACTAATAGATCTCTAGCTCATATGTTGCTCTGACCTTAAGCTTGTATAGTAAACCTCAAAATATGAACTTTTTAGTTAACAGGGCTGGAATGTAAGATGATATGACATTACACATATTGCTTGAAAAATGATATTTAAAAATTATCATAAAGTACTATTAGTGTATAGAACTGTGGTCCCAGTATTTGGCTACATTTTCTTTTTCAATATAAAATAACTTTTAGTCAGAGGCAAATTTCAGGACAATAATTTTTATCTTTGTATATATACATAATATAGCTTTTTGACATAGATTAGCTAAATCTATGAAATAATCATTTGGAACGCCCATTTGGAGGGAAATAAGTCAGTGCTAGTGGGCACTAGATCAGTTCTAATGATCAGATTAAATTTTTTTTTACAAAGATTCAACTTGTTGAAAATTGATTTGATGGTCATGGTTAGGGTGTATCAAAAGAGACCAGTTCATTCGATATTATTTAATACAGTACCACAATTATTAACCAGATTTAATATATAATATATTATTTGGACGTTTCTCTTCTTTTTTTCTTTTTTTTTTAAAATGCAGATCTGTTCAAATCTCGCACTTCTTGCCAAAGACGGAGTATACTGCTATCTTTCTGCAAGATATCGTACAGCACATTAGGTACACCAAGTCAAGAAGGCATCATCAGCTTTTCAGAATGAAATCCAGCAGATACGGGACAGTGGAAAAAAATGGATGAATATTTTATTTTTATGTGTCATTGGTGGATGATTAATTATCATTCAGAGTTGATAAATAGAGAATTAAAACTCCAATCAAATTTTAAAAAAATTATAGCTATGTGAATTTTCCCCTTTTAAATAAAATTCCATATGCAATGCACCCCCCCCCCAAAAAAAAATATATATATATACATATATATTCGACCTAACCTTGAGAGTCTCTAGTTAAAAACTCATAATTGATTCGACCTAAATTAATCTTTTTTTATGTTAAAGAGTAACTTATTTTCTGCTCAGCGAAACCAAATTAATAACATTCTATGCAATCACAATGGACTGATTATCAGGGTTTTTAAAAAAAATACCCATGTCAAAATTATGTTTTATCAATTTTTGGTAAAAACAACCCATGCGTTTCAATAGATCAGTAAACCTTTTTTTCCCTTTTAAATTATTTAGGATGTCTTGCCTCTAACAATGGATAAATTATTAGGAAGTCACAGGTTCTAACTTGGTCATGTTGGCACAAGGTTTTTGTGACACAGACTTTGTAAAACCCGAGTGGTCAGTCATCCATAACAGCACAGGTATACATCTTGTATCACTCGACAGGATATGAGTATTTATAGGCAGATCAAAATGGCCCAACTGTGTGCAGGCTCTTTTAGGCCACTGTGTTGTAATAGTAGTGTTATGAATATGCCCGTTGGTCTATATTTCATTATAAGTTATTGAGTAAACACATTTCAGTTAAGAGTAACATAATTATTATGGTATGAATGTATTTAATAGCTGCAAAAAGGTTTGTCATTATTCAAAAGGGTCTTTATTATAAGTCTGTGCTCCTCAGAATGTTGAATCCTGGGTTTAGGAAACGAGCCAGATTGAGCATTTGATGACTTTGGGTGGTGTTATGCAGGGCGTCTGGTTCAAACAAAAAAAATTAATGACATAGAAATTAACGTTTTTAAGAATCAGGATTATGAAATGCTAAGAAGAGTATGACGAGTAACACGAAAGGTTTATGAAAGAAATTGAATAGAGTACAGTCTAGTCCCATTATAATTTACTCAGATAGGCCTATTATAATACAACAAGATTTCATTATAACAAGGCAGTTCTCCAAGTCCCAAACATGTGCACATGTCTCTGTGTTTAGATATAACAAGATTTCTAGCTACTAGTAAATAGGCATTTAGCTTTGTTCTGAGTACCTCGTAGAATGGGAGTGGACTGTAGTATCTCACATTTGCTGTACTACACTGCCGTCATAAAGGTGGAATATTTTTTGGCGCTCTAACAACATGATTTTGCTCTGGCTTTAATTTCTTGAATATAAATGTCATTGGTTATATTTTGAAAATTCTTCACGGGGATTTTGTTTTTCCAAATTTTTTTTGTCAACCCCCATGATGCCCATTTTTGTCATTTTTTTCTCATTTTGGGGCCCCTTTTTGTTTACCCGGCTGATCAAGCCCCCTCAGTCCTACCCCCAGGAAATGCGTCTGAGGTGTCCTGTTTAACTCTTCTTTGAATTTAAATCTAGATTTATTGTGACAAGCTTAGGCTTCTTGTCTTGGGGAGGGGTTGAAATAAAAAGTGTGATTGGATAAAATTCAGAATATTTTATTCCACCTTTATGATGAAAACAAAAGAAATAAAAAAACAAACTTTAACCCTTAATTATTATCCTTTTCCCTTAATTTTCTTTATAGCCTAGATGACAAGGTTGTAAGTGAAGTGATAACTATAGATAATAATTTTACTTTGACTTATGTAAAGCCGAGATCTACAATACAATTTTGGACAGATAGAAATTTCCATGGTGTAAAAATGAATAAAATCAATGTTGAACCCTAATCAAGATAAATGTTTATCCCTCCCCTAGACAAAAGATTCGAGCCTGTAACCATAAACTAGATTTAACTTAAAGAACAATAACAACAGTACACCTCAGACGTGTTTCCTTGAGGAAGGACTAAGGGGGCATTGAAGGGTCACGTAAACAAAAAGGGCCCCCAAAATAAGAAAAAATGACAAACATGGCCATCTTTTTGGGTTTTTTTGGGGGGGTGACAAACTTTTTGGAAAAGAACCGACGGGAAGGATTGAGGGAACGTCCAAGATATAGCCAGGATCCCGGAAAGTGAAAGCGGTGACAAACACATTTCCAGAAATGACTACAAACACGGTAGGCAGAACAAATTGAGGTCATGTATAGTGTTGCTGGGGTTGGAAAGTCCACTCGCAGCCCACCCCCCCCCCCCCTTGCTGGTGTTAAGTTGTCTAAGAAAAATTGCAAGAGTGGATTGTATGATTCAAAGCAGTAAGAATCTATATTGTCATCAAATATCATTTATATAGATATTAATAGTAACACCTCACCTAATATTTATACATGGTATAAATGATGTAATTGCATTTTCAGATACATCGCATTTGTTAATTTACGTGGTTGTTCCTGTGTCAAGATTGGTGAGGAGGAAACATGTTTTGATTAAAGTATCAACTGCACTGTAGAAACAGATATAGAAAGAGATGTTCGTCTGTGCAATTGTGTAGTTAGTTACAGTCAGTAATATGTCAACGTTTAAACACTAAATAATGAGAAACAGACAGAAAATTGCTGCTCTAATTCAGAAGGAATTAATTAAGACGCAAGAGGTGCAAGAACTGTGTTTTAATTTGATACTAATAAAATATGGCGTGTAAGCAAGTACATAAACCGACAAGCTGGTTATTCTATACACTGTAAAAAAAATATTTGTATTTTTACAGTAAATCTGCTGTCAGCAGAGTCGCCATAAAAATATGTAATTAAAAAAAACCAGTTTTGTTGTAAATTTATCCTGCAAATAACTACGTGAGAAATACAAAATATACATCAGGAGTAACACATTTGTTCCGTTTTAACCTATCATGCATTGCTGTAGAACTCTAATGATTTTTTCCCCTTCTCTTTCATTAATTCTTAGAGGAGAAATTTACAACAAAACTGTTTTTTAAATTACATTTTTGTATGGCAACTCTGCTGACATCACTTTGCTGTATTTTTTTACAGTGTATCTAATCCACACACGACAGAAACTAATTCTTAGAATATGGGTATAATATCTAAATATTATCTAATTATGAGACATATCTGAAAATGAAACAGTCAAGTGAAAAAGGAAATAAAGGTAGATGGAGAAAGAGAAAACTATTAGGGAAGAGAGAGAGAGAGAGAGGGGGGAGCGAGAGAGAGAGTGACAGAGAAGTAGGGGAGACCGGGTATGGAAGTTACACGGGTCAGTTGTTACAGTTCTCAGTGTGCTAAGTTGGAACAAGAGAGTTCGTGCTAACTGGCATCTATATACAGCCTACACATAGCTGTGATGAACTACCGGTCGTGAGGTTTCTCTGTTGTTTTATTAAAAAGTAAATCAACAAAAAACATTTTTTACAGTTCCAAGTGACTTTTTGACAAAAATTTAAATTTGTAATAGTTCTTACAACTGAAGGCACATGATGATATTCTGTAATTGTGAATATAGTACATGTATGTCACTAATATCCCCTGAGCCATGCCCTGTAATTCTGCCTAATGGCTTTGGCTACAGTTGATTTATGTGTAAAATCACCCATGGGTAGGTTGTTTACAACAACCTACCTCATGTCGATGTAACAACCTACCCAATTACATTACACATGTAAAGTAATTTTTGTTCAATTTTCAGGGTTAATATTTTGATATTTCTAATTATTACTTTAGTCTATCTAGAGCTCTACTTGATCTACTGTTAAACGATACCAAGAAACTGGAAAGTTGAAACAAAAGTATGGTATAAGAGATTTACACATTTTAAACAAATTACCCCGTATGTTTTACATAGTAACATTTACCCCGTATGGTTTGTAACAACCTACCCCGTATACGGGGTAGGTTTGTTACAAAAATGGCTTCATTAATTAGCTGTAGTTAATTAGTGTTTTATACATGTTTTCAAGTCTTATGTGCCTCAGGTTTTTAGCCAACATAATAGGCTAACTACAGACCCAAAATGGAGTGTGTGAGTACTTTCATTAGAATTATCTGCCCAAAATGTGAATTTTGTAACGTCCATACCCGGTCTCCCCTAATAAAAGTTGGTTAAAGAGAAATAGAAATTATATTTAGAGAGCGGGGTGAAATATGTTAGCGGTGCTATCTCACTTTGCGGAGACGTCTCCGCGACAGAATAAAAATCCGTCTCCTGCGACGGATAATTATTAGAGACGGAGACGTCTCCGCGATAATTTATGAATAAAGTCTGAAGTGTTCCCAAATCCGTCTCCGAAAAACAGGAGACGTCTCCCGAGACGGATTTGGGGGCGTCTCCTGAATATCGGAGACGGATTTGGGACTAATTTCAGATTTATTTATTTTAATATAAATTGTGCGCGGAGACGTCTCGGAGACGTCTCTAGTACTTTTTATCCGTCGCGGAGAGCGGATATTTATTCTGTCGCGGAGACGTCTCCGCGAAGTGAGATAGCCCCTTAGCAATGGGAGACAGAAAAACGGAATTAAAACAAAAAGATGAAACCGTTACCAGAAGAAAAAGAAAGAAAGAGAATAAGGTTATAAAAAGCGGGTAAAACTAAAAACGGCAAAATGAGAAAGATTAGAGAGACAGAAAAGGACTGAATGAATACAGATGAAATATATAAAAACAATAATACTGGAATATAAAAAGAAAGTATTTATGAATTGGAAAAAAAAATCAAAGAAGGGAGGAAAGTGTAAAAGTGGATAAAACAGAACATGATATTGTCAGTGTCTCTTGGGCCAATTATTTTCTTGTCTCTCTTTCCATGTCATCCGGGTCGTCTGTGAAATTCTTCATTAATGCCCCCCTCCCCCCCCCCTCTCTTCTCTTCTCGCTTTTTTTGAAAGACAAGTATTGATAGAGCAAAGGAAAAGGCGGATTTGAAAAAAAACTTACCGGTAAGTTGGAGAGGAGAGAGAATAGGGTGGAGAGGATGGTTTATTAAAGGTAAATGGATTGGCTAAGGTGTCGGAGAGGAGACGGCTAGTGATAAAGCGGGAGAAAGTAGAAGGAAATTATAAAAAAAAAAAAATAGGTCTTCGTGAAGGAAAAACAAGTAAGCTAGAAAACAAACAGTTTTTTAAAATTTATGTGAGAGAGCGAAAAAAAAAAGAGGAGTTAAATGATTAGTATTATTTTGCTTACGTCTGTTCAGTTTTATATATATTGATCAGTTAATGATAGTACGCATGCGCAAAGTTGCTGACGTACGGGTGTTTGTCAGTGCTTGGAGCGTCCGCACAGGTGTGTCAGACCAAGACGATGTGACCATGCGGCGGCTTGGGCAACCTGTGGGTAGCAATGCTGTATTTGTAGACAAGTGTGCGGATCATTAATCGTCTTTATGCATTTGCTGCTGTTGACATCGCATGAGCGTAAAGAATTTAGGTTATTCAATTAGTGCGGCGTGTCTACGTTCTTGGTAGTTGCTATGATGAAAATAAGTTACAATTACAGTAAAGTTATGTAGACGGGCCATTAGCAGTGCCGTGTAACATGTCCCTGCAACTGGTATGTCGGCTATCTGAGACTCATACAAAGCCACCTGTTCTACTTCATAGACGGGGTTAAATAGGGGCGTAGACTAGACATCAAATGGTATTGATATATGAAAGCTCCAGGTCCGTAGAGAATGGATAAAAGTTTCTATACCACATCCATGTGGAAATATAATGATTTACAGAGGTAGCCCTGTGAAAGATGTTTGTGCATTCTTCATATCCGTTTTCCAGGAAATATTATTTGACCTTCAATATTGGGAGGACGTTTTGTGGAATAATATAGAAATGTCTATGCTTCAAAAATATTGGCGAAGGGATAGAGTGTAGAGAAAATATACGACGGGGTAGGAATGCATGCATGCAGTATTCAACATGATTGTGAGTTTAGTCTGGTTATGAGTTATTACATCTAGCGATGACGCAATTTGAAAAATGATCTGATTTGATTTATTGTTTTTTATTGTAGGGTCTAATGCTGCAGTCACACAGACACTAACGAAAAGTTACGTTTTTGTTGTTTTAATCTTATTTCATCTTTTTCATTTCCACTGCTGACTATGACGGGATGGCATCCGTGGGGATCCGCAGAAAAGAAAATAATTTTTGGACGTAACCGGACGTAACTTAAAAAAAAAAAAATGTCATCGTCTCTCTCATATTTCTGTAGGCCTATACAAATACCACAGCCGAAACCATATTTCTCTACATTCTCCTTCTGACATATTTGACTAATGATGACGATAACTGCATAATTATTAATCATGTCCCATTTATGTTGAGTATATTTCCTGTTTTGGGTGGTGGTGATGGTGTTGGGAGGGGGGGGGGCAACAATCCCTCCATACCCCGGTATATTTTCTGTCCATCAATGCAACAGGAATTGTCATATTTCACTCACCAGTCATGCATATACATCTGTGGACACGATTTGGTGGCAAGTAAAATCTGCCCCACACCTGTCCGCATAGTCATTATTAGTTCATTGTGTTTTGTAGTGAAGATAGATTGGTACAAATTGGGCGTAGGACCTACAAAATCATGTGCGTGGTATACATGGGTCTACCATGGAGTCTCTATGTATTTCGGTGAGCCATACACCGAACAGTTATAATAGGCCCTACATGTACGTATTTAGTACATAAATATGGTTTTATTGTCAACAATAATGTAGACAGGGGAGTACACTCTAAAAACTGAAGTGCTAATCGTATAGTGACTGCACTTGAAGTGCTATATCAGCACCTGAAGGGCTATTTTAGCACTTGCCCAAGTGTTAATTTATCAACAAAAAAATGTTCAATGTCGGTATGGGATTCGAACCGGGTTCCACCTAGACATGGAAGAGTACCGCTGACCGTTACCAATAGACGAACGGAGATATCGCTAACTGAATTTAATTATGACAGCATAGTAGATGATTATGGCAAATTTGAAAAAAGTTCATCATGCAACAATTATGATCTGCTAGTAATCATGAGATGTGAATTGGTGTAACGTGCTCGTCAGCGCTTTTCATGCAGGGGGCCCAGGTTCGAATCCTAACGATCATGACGATGTCACGCCGTTTTTGCCCATTTTTGCTGAAAGTTCAGCTCACGTGAAAGTGCTAAAATAGCACTTTGAGTGCAGTCACTATGCAAGCTCTTAAAAAAGTGCTGATTTCAGCCTCTGAAGAGCTAAAAACAGCACTTCATTTTTTTTTTTTTTAGTGTAGCGAAACAGATTAGTTAAAATAAAAAGTTGTCATGTTATACGTCGTCGTATAAACAAATTACTAATGACTAAACATCGCTACATACAAAACGTCGTACAATACAGCAGTAGCAGGTCCAGTATTTTAATGAGGGAGGGGTGGGGGCAAATCTTTGATTTTCAGATTTTTTACTATACAGATTTGGTTTTAGGATTTCGCGATTAACTTTTTTTTTTGGGGGGGGGATAACGCATTAACCCTTTTTTTTTTTTTTTTTTGCAAAAAGATGATGACTTCAAATAGGGTAAAGTTTCATTCAGGTCAGCTATGCAACAACAACAAACAACCAACAAAGGGGGGGGGCAAAAGGCCCACATTTTTTTAATTGGCAACTGTTTTGGGGTCTACAGGTTTGGGGCGAAACCTTCCCTGAATTTGACCTGATAAAGAAATGTCTATAGGGAAACGGATGCGTTCAAAACAGCGTTTCCAATGACTAACTTACTATGATGACGTGCTTCTCTGTTTCTCGTTTGTCTTTCTTGTAATCTTCTTCTCTGAAACTGTTCTCTCGTCTTTCTCGCTCTGATCATCTCCCGTGCGTAATCCTCTTCTGTTAATGCTATATCGCCCAGGAACCCGGCTGCAAAACAATAAAAGAAACAATGTCTCGAAAAGATTCTTAGATATATTCTGTGAATGTGGTGAATTAATTTATATCATTGGGATGATGTACAGTGAGAAGCATACTGAACAAAATCTGATAGACGTTATGCATTTAGCAACGCATGCACGACTGCCTGACATAATCGCAGGCAATAAAACTTTTTTCTTTGCTTTTGGAAGCCTCCTCTATATAGCTGTGTCATGTATTATAGCTACAAAATCAAAGGCATTCACTAAAAGAAATGAGAAGACAATCCTTCAACCACATAATATATTTTCACTAAAATAGGAGCACTGCTAGTAATGGTGAGGGGCAGCAAAAACGAATACCCCAGTGTTAGATTTCAAGAGAAATTCAAAAACAATTCTATGTAAATACATCCATCTATGCATCAGTAACTTTAAAACAAAAAGAGAGAATATAATTACATAGGCCCATGTTAAAAGTTTCCCCGTGAATCCCCTTTGGTCAAACCAGAATGCCACAAGCCCCAAACATCATTGTCTGTTTTGTGCGTTATGATGACAGGTTATATCAAGACATGTAACCACATTCTCAGCCACAAACTATACCACCCAGTAACTCATGTCATGATATACCAGGGGGTGTTATCCATACACACGACATACATCATGTACATGTATAAATATTGTCTGATCATCTTCAACATAATATTTACTATAATAAACCCTGAAGTTCACGTTAAAAATGTATTGACCACAGGCTTTACGTATACCCATGTGGTATACTGCTTGATCAGCACTTTAAAAAGAAGAATTTGAATGCTTCTTGAATTTCAATAGTACCACTGCTACATAAGATGAAATAATTATGTCCTGAATATAAACAAAATCTTAAGTTTATCCAAATAAAAATGAATACCAATTAAAGCAGTGCTAGCTAACCAATTGCCAATAGAAATTCCTTATTTTGTGTAGCGATTCATTGGAAATTGATTTATTCATTTTAGTTCTTTATAAAAAAAAAATGACAAGAAAAATGCCTTTTGTAAATCCGTAGGTTATATAATAATATTCTAGTTGAACATATACATACGGTAAAGGCCTCCGTCATAAACATTTAGGCTTGGTGACAAATAAAAAAACACTGCAATTTAATACATAGTTTGAAATCTAGTGGAAGATCTTATTTCATCAACCATCTCCAATTCCAAACGCCTGCAGAAAAACGAAATCGCCCAAAAATACGGAATATGGATTACAAGGACAACAAACCCTTTTTTTTTGGTTTTTCGTTTATATAATTGATGCTGCACCCTTATTCAAGTCTAAATCATAAATCATGAATCTATAAACGTCCAGTACCCTTTGACTAACAATAGAGTAGTGCATCATAATGACGCAGATGACTGAATCAGAGAACGTGTTCCCTGATTGAACTCATAGTTCAGATCATTCGCCCAAGTAGAAAAGCAGGAAAACTAAAAACAAACAAACAAACAAACAAACACCCAAGTGCGTTATCCTGTGGAAGAATGGGGATCGGTCAATAGGGTGGGGCGCTTCTATTTCTAAAAAATCAGCCCCGGGTTTCACATCCTTGATGAAAACGTAGGCTAAACCTCAGTAAATTATTTCAAACGAAAATAGTATTTTTAAAGTTTGAACTACGAGCACGGACGCCAACATATGGGTATATACATTGTTCAAAAGAGCCTTATATTGGACCCAATTTCCCGATTCACCCTGGAATTTTATTGGTCTTAAAAAATGAAGAAAAATAATAGAAAAATATTAGTGAAAGTTTGAAGAAAATTGACCAAAAAATAGCGAAGTTATGAATATTCAAAGTTTTGATTCTGTGACGTCACGTGCGAGCAGCTCTCCCATTGGTTGTGTTTGTAAATTCCATAAATTTGTCTTTTTGTCATGGTTCTTGATAAAGGAATGGGTCAATTTGATATAGTCATGTATATGAACATATGTTTGATGGTATATCTACCGCACAGGTGACATAATTAATTTCTTCTGAAAAAATGACATTTTATGGAATTTACACTACATAACACATAGGAAATCTGCTCGCATGTGACGTCACAGAATGAAAACTTTGAATGTTCATAACTTCATCATTTTTGGGTCGATTTTCTCCAAACCTTTACTAATATTTTTCTTTTATTTTTCTGCATTTGTTAAAGCCAGTTTAAACCCAGGGTGAACTTCCCCTTTAACTATTTCCTATATGATAACAAATAATCAGATATGTTCGCAAATTTTGTTTCCACAAAAATAAAAAGAAAGGAATGACAAAGGCTCAAAATCGCAACTTTTATTGACATCCTGCCACCACCGATGTTTATAATAATTGTAGGTATAAAAGCAGCGGTGGATCCAGAATTTGAAAATGGGGGGGGGGGGGCAGGCTAAAATGTCATGAAGGGCTCATGCATGTTGACCTCCCCCTTCCTCGAGCCGCTATTCTATGAAATACATGTATATAAAACACAGTGTGCCGTAGAACGCAGCATATCGGGTCACTAAACTCTCGTATTTCTTGCCAAGTCTCAACAGACACTATTTGATATTTCAGTCACTCCTACATGATGAGCGACCCTGGTTGGAAGCCAAAATACTGTCCACTGAAGACAAGAACAAGGTGTTCCTATTTCCCCTCTTTCTTTAGTTTCTTGTCTAACGTCCTCCATAATTATACACGGAGACAATCACTTAACTTTGTCTGGCTTGCACCGTTGCATTTATTCCGCTATGCCCCTTCTAATATGAAAAACAGTCTTTATTTTGTAGCAAGTTTATTTGTGTGAAAGATAAACATATTGGAGTGTAAAATAGCCCAGGCTCTTTTTTGACCCAAGTGTAAAATAGGTGACAATTTGACAAAAATGTAGAAAATTGTAGTCGGGGAGTCAACTTATTTGTTTTAGATAAATTCCCCTTTTAACATAATGCACGGTACATGAATGTACGTGAATAAATATCTTATAACAATTTCATTTTTTGTATTGTATAAATTATGATACAATATAAAAATGACATTTCGCTTGGTATTCTTTACATTACTGCCTCCGATTCAAATTTTGGAAATAGGAAAGGGCATTTATATCAAGAAGGCCTTTGGACTATACAATACTGCATCAAATTTTCTGATAAACTATTTAGGTCGGGCTACAGGAAATTTGTGGCTTCGCACGAACGAACCTTCGGACTAAAGAACCCTACTATATTTTCGGACTAACTGATCTTCGGGACAACAACGATCTGAGGCAAAAAATGCAGAACTGAGATGAAATTATCACTTTCAGGAGTAATTTGATAGCGGTCTGCTGATGAAGACTTTTATTTTTTTCTATCAATGTATCATAAAGTTTCCTCCCGTCGTCTAGGTCTAGAAAGCGGTGTTTACGAACTTGACCTCTGACCTGACCCGACACCTGAGGTCATGTCTGCCATTCATGCGTTCAATCATTCACGTGCATGAGGAGGATCATCCCCGTGAAATAAGGATCATCTTCAGATTAACCGTATCTGTCTTGATAGGAAGGAAGGATTAACGATACAGTATCACTTGTCTAGTAGGCCCATGGCCTTATGCCCCCCCCCCTCCCCCCCAAACGATGTGTCGTTCGGACATTAATCATGAAATATGACATTTTGGTATGTGTATAACAGGAAATTATTATCTATTGTGCTAATTATTATTCACTATAGGGCCTGCATTTAGATTGTCTTTTATTCTACCAAAATCGAAAATGCAGCTTCTGCTTTTGGACGTTTTTCCTTTGCCCCTTTCAACCTGTTTGAAGGTGTACTATTCCTTTAAACCATTCTTTATCTTCGTAAAACATCATAATTATCACTGTAAAGTACACGATGAAAGAACTTTCTTCCTGTCTTGCACAATCCAAAGGAAAGGGAAACATTATCATCCTGGTCATGATAAGTGAGAGTCCCTGGTTCAAAGCATTTTTAACAAAACAAATATTTCACCTCAGTTGGCACAATGTTACGTCTAGCGTCTGATCTGCGTATCCTTGCGTCAGCCGCAGAGATAAAAAATTGTGCAAGCCTCTTGAGACGGGCATGGGCAAGGTAATCTCTTGATTTTTATATCGGAATTAACGCAAGGCTGAGGGAACCTGCTGGTGTAACCGTAGCCTCTTGTCGAAGCCCTGTTGGCTTTATCGTCGTTTGCCGAATGATGCCGATCGAAGCGAGGCGAAAACCCGAACTCGCGAAGAGAGTAGGGCCTGTTGAGCGAAGGCCCGACTCTATTCGCGCGAGTTCGGGTTTCCTCCTCGCTTCGCGCGACATCATTCGGCAAACGACGATCAGCCAACAAGGCCTCGACAAGAGGCTAGTATGACCGCAGATTTTGTCCAGTCTGCGGTTCGTGTCGAGCGGACGATACCTACAGTGCCCAAGCACAATAAAAGTGCAGGCTTATCGTCATTTTCACAGACAATGTCATCTTGTCTAGTCAATCTAATTCGGATAAAGACGATAATGCAACGAGATTTCAGATCCCCGGCATCTTTGTCTTTTC
The DNA here is from genome assembly GCA_940671915.1 of Paracentrotus lividus. Lineage (NCBI taxonomy): Eukaryota > Metazoa > Echinodermata > Echinoidea > Camarodonta > Echinidae > Paracentrotus > Paracentrotus lividus. The sequence continues at coordinate 10,332,407 of CALNVZ010003433.1, forward strand.
GTCATCATAATATGGCATGATAGGCCGAATAAAATATTTACCTAACCGGTCGCAAAACCATTTGACAAATTTTCTTATGCTTTTCAAGTTGATTATGTCATTCTAAATCTGAGGGGTATTGTTTTTTGTGTTTGTTTTTTTTTTCAGAAAAGATTCTTAAAATTTCGACAAGATAAAAGTTGTCAAACTTATCACTTTTGAAAACCTTTTGCTACCCCGCGACGCCGGGTTGCATAATGCTACATTGAATAGCTTCAATACACTTGATGTGGATAAATACATGTATTTTATTGTCTTGGTTTGTGCACAAAGTAAAAATCTAATTTAAAATTCAGATCATTATTTAACAAGTTTTATGCAAGTTTACAAGAAGATAAGTAAGCGTCGACATACACATTGTTATATACATGCTGTATAATAATGACACTTTTGCTACACATGATCATTACGTAGTTTGTGTTGGTATTCTGAGTCTGTTTTACTTACGTGCTTTGCACGGACTTGAAACATCATCTGAAAGAGCTCTGGTCGTTTCACCGATGAACGTGGTGAGACTCAGTATAAAACCAAGCAATGAAACAGTCATATAAGATAATAAATCCATGCTAACGACTGGTCAGCAAGTCTGGTTTGCGCCAACCACTCACTCCCTCTACCTCCTACGTGGATCTTTGATCTGTAAACGAAAAATAATAATAATAATTATAATAGAGAGGAATTAAGAACAAATTCAATGCCAAATCAAAAAAATAAAAAGAATAACGAGCATTGAGAAAGTACAAAGATGTTTTTTAAAAAGTCATGTACATAAGCGACCTGGAAGCAACAAGGAAACTGAAGACCTGTGTGGTGTAACACAAAGACTTACGATTAATAAAAAGATACAATTGATTTTTTCTCAGAAGCCTCATTTTGAATGCAGGTACAGTCGTGGATTAGGATTAGGATATGATTAAAGGGGAAGGAAACCCTAGAAATTCATTAAATTGTACAAAACAGAAAAATCAAAGAAGCTGATCAATGACAGTTTGAGAAAAAATGAATGAATAATAAGAAAGTTATGAGCATTTGAATGTTGTGATCACTACAGCTATGGGGATCCTCACATTGGCAACAGGTCCAAGATGTGTGATGTCATACATGAACAACTTTCCCATTACTTTTGTACATATTTCACTCAAATTGTCTTTTTTATTAATTCTGTTAAAAGATCTGAGATTCTTTTCATGGGAGGGCATGTGATACAGGTTTCACAAAATATAATCATGGGTGAAGAGTCTGTACTACCATTAGAATAAGGAAAAAGAAGTATTTTTGGTATTTTTTTGTATGTCATATGGGAGAGTTGTTCATGTGTGACATCACACATCTTGGGTCTGTTGCCAGTGGGAGGATGTCCATAGCGTTAGCGATCACAACATTCAAATGCATATAACTTTCGTATTATTTATTCAATTGTTCTCAAACTTTCTTTAATCTGTTTCTTTAATTTTGTTTGTTTCATACAATTCAACTGAATCCTAGGGTTTCATTCTCCTTTAAGATTAGGGATAGGGCTATAATTAGGATTAAGATTTATCAACTTTGGAGCACCCTGTCCATGATGAGGCTACCAAGAAAAAATCAATCGTATCTTTTTATCAATCGTAAGTCTTTGTGTTACAGGGCACTGGAGTCTTCGAAAATGAAATTAATTTGACCCCGACCCATGCTCAATTATCATGATTATAGAGGGTTTGGTTGGAAATTTGTACGTGTTCGAATCAAGCAAGCGCTCTTGAAAACCTATTACTTTTCATGTTTTGGGGCCGAAATTTTTATAAATTCAGTTTGTTCCAACGCGTTTTTAAAGGTCTATGTGGAATTTGATTGAAGGATGTTGGGTAATATTATAGTGTATTCTACTAAAGGTAAATTATTGTTTGTTCGTTAAAAAAAAATCACAATCATGGGCAACTTCAATTGCCCAGAGTTAATTAAAAGTTTTTAACCAATATAGAAATTATTGTGCTCAGTGTTGGTTATACTTTTTTTAAAGAGACTGAGTGTAGTTCTATATATCGGCCATAATTCAGCTGCAGTACAATTCAAAACCGTCCATAATTCACAAACACATGGTAAACACATTATCCATTAGCATTGGAATTGAATTTGAATGGCTATAGGCCTAATTGATTCCATGACATTTGTTCCGGCGACAATTGCTGTGCTTTAAATTGCATACACTAATCTAGTGACTAACTTTACCCTTCACTACCATGAAACCCTATAGCAACCTTCACCTACATCTTAGACATTATAAAATAAATTATCGCAGGAGCAAATGTCGTATCGTTATAATTGACCACGACACCTTTCATAATGGCGAAACGAAATAAACTATTGGACGGGGTAATCCAAATCATGA
>CALNVZ010003433.1:10337218-10348357 GCA_940671915.1 Paracentrotus lividus
GAAGTGCAGAAAATATATTTTTGATAACCAGTAATGAAATTAATATGATAACAAAATATAATATGAAAGTATTTTAAGCCCTTAGCTATTCAATTAAACGATGCAATTCTTATATTTCATGGGTCATGTACTACTGAATATCACCCCAGGCTTGCATCGCCCTGTCTTTTTCTATTTCCCCCCCCCCCGATTTATAAGGGCCATTCGTATGTGGCACGCGCAAACTGGTGAGACCATGGAGGAAAGATTTTTCTCTCTGTCCTCCGTGATAGGACGATGTACAAAGTGTGAAATAAAGTATATTCATTGAGGAAAGAGAGAAATAAGCTTGAAAGTCATATTTTCCGAGTCACGAATCCCCTCCAATAAAACGTTGTTGTGCCAATGCCATATCTGGGATATTGGAATGCGAATGAAAACACTCAAATGTTGATTCATCCTTTCAAAATCAGCACCCTTAGCAGCCAGCTGTCGTGAAATCCTGTCCATTTCATGGGTCAATGCAAGGCAAGAGTGCTGCACCAGTTTCTCTTTGTCGATTCACATGAAACAAGTGCTACAAACATGTACCACAGGGACTCGCCCACCTCAAACTTGTGCAATGTCCTGAGAAATCTGCTTCCGAAACATCCCGAAATTATGCCTTTAATAATTGACAAACGTGTACGGATGTCTGCTGCCCCCCCCCCAACCCATCCTCATACCCTGTTGAAGACCCCAAAATGCCCCTCCTTCCAACATGGAATCCACCCCCACTTGCAAACTGCGATTTCTTCTTTCATCCATGCGTTGACTGAAAATATGAAGGTTGTGGGTTCGAACCTCCGCGTGGTATAAAACCATGGCCACAACCGTTGTGGCTCGGTCGAAGGGAGCATTTCAAGCAGCGGAGACGTCGCCTAGACTAATTATTTTCTAAAACTGGGTAGAATGCATGCAGGGGCGCTATCGCTTCTTGGCGAATTGGTTGTATGTACCCTTCTCAAGAGAAGTCTCCAAATTTGTCTAATGAGTCTCCGCGACTGATCAGTCGTTTCAGTCACGGCGAGCGTCCCTGGACTGCTGTACAATGTATGTGCATGGTGTTTTGATGAATGGTTTGAGCTCATATAGTACTTGTAATAGGAATGCTCCAGGCAGTGGAGATAATTATAGTGCATATATATTATGCGTATAAATCCGAAAGTTAAAAAAAAAAAGTATTATCACACTCTGCACTTTCGAAAGATCATTGGCAGATTATGATAATTACCCCCAGAAATATGGTTAGGCGCTGGGTTAGGGTAGATGTTTGATCGGGGGGGGGGGGGGTTAATTGTCCAGGGAGTAATTGTCTGGGAGTAGTTGTCCTAGAACCCCTTGAAAGTTCGCTGGAAGACTGATCCTCAAAGAGTGCACTATAGGAGCTCATTGAAAGTTCAATGAACATCACTGAGAGATCTCTAAAAATGTCTTTCAATATTCAGAGGTCTTGCCGTCAATGGTATCTTTCGGGTTTAAACGAAGAATGAAAATGTTATGTCGTCATCCACATAAATGAAAAATCTTATTCTTTTTATTATCTTTATACAATTTTCTCAAACATGTACTTAGGCCCTACATGTATCACGCAATTCCAAATGTACTGAAAGCCAGTGGCTTTGCCTATTTTGAAAAACTCATTTGCTGGGGCTTCTAAAATCTAAACCATTTCCCTAACCGATGGTCGTTCGCAATTGCAGGGCTTCCTGTATTACTTATGCTACTCTTACCTTTCAGTAAAAGCAAAACGCAAAACTTTGTCAAGAAAAAGAGAAAGAAATCAACAACCAAATTATTCAAATGTTAATTGATTGGCGTTGAGCCATCCTAATTATACAAATACAGCTATGGGGGGGGGGGGTAGTCTTTAACATAATTTTAGGTGATACTTTCTTTACTTTATCATCCTACAAACCAACAATATTTAAAATGCGGAAAGGCGAATATGAAATTTTCACAGTAATTTGTGGGGATCTATTGTTGATGGCAACATTTAAAATCACATATGCTACCTTCAGTACAATGATTGCCCGATATATTGTATTCGCTAGAAATGAAATAAAATTCAAAATGAAAAAAGCTACCAAAAAAGTATTTTAAAAAGAGAGATAGAATGGAAAAATTCAAACTCCCGCAACTTTGCCTTTCTCCCATTCAGATGATCAAATGATTGATACCCCCATTATTATACTTGCCCAGTAATGTGTTTACATGCCCCCGGCATCTTGGCAAGTTTTCATGACTTTTTAGTCACTTCTGAAGTGCACTTTGAAGAGTTGGGCCTGCTAAGTGCAGTCAAAGAGTTGCTTTTCTAGGTTTTTTTGTGCATGCAATTTTTTTTTTTTTTTTTTTTTTTAATCAAATGAAGAAGCTCTTGTTATTTTATTTTTTATTTTTTGCATACGATTTGGCATCCATGCATGCATTCATAGTTAATAGGTAGATCATGAATTAGAAATGACTTATTTTAAATACTATATTATGCAGCTAAGATGTAAACACGGAAAAGAAGATAATAACTTACATAACTTTGTTGTTTAATATCTAGAAACGACATAGATGAATTTCGTGTATCGAACCCACGAACCCCCATCAATTCATAATCGATGTAGGCCTATATGTTCAGTTGAAATTGAATAACACATATTTTGTAAGTTTGAAGTTTATTCTAAGTTTGATTTATCTTACATTAAGGATAATTTCGTTGGAGTTGCTAGATAACAGAGTGAAACTCACTCTTTGGAAACAGAAACAAGACATGCATACATGTACATTCACTTCTTAACGAGAGGAAATCCATTCCAAACAAAGTGATACCTAATATTACTACTTCACATGTTTGATTTTCACTCTTAAACATAGATAATGCAAAAAAAAAAAAAAAAAAAAAAAAAAAAAAAAAAAAAAAAAAAAAAAAAAAAAAAAAAAACGAGGTAAAATTGGTATTGAATTTGACCTGTACGACGCGTCTTCATTCATAACACAAATATCTTTCTTGCTGAGATCAGTGGGGTGCAGTGTCTGGGAGATGTGTTGTAAAGCAAAATATTGAGAGGAACACGAGAGCTTCCAGTCAATTTTTTTCCGTTTTTTTTTCGTTGATATGATAAAGCATACCAAGTCCAAACGTAGAACCCCTGGTATAAGATAAGATACCATATAGTTGCACTATATTATTACGAGGTGTTTCCACTACTTTGTTGGCTGATGACACCCTATAAATCCATCACATGTTTTAAAAGGAAGGATTCAAACAGCCTATTAGGGTGTCGGCATTATAGAAAGATATTATTAATCATGCTTAAAAGCTACTACTGTGTTTCGTATTCTAGTCCTACACAATCATATTTCTATATGCCTCTCACGCCCGGTTTGCTTCTGCCCTGGGCCGTTGTGTAGAACTACTACAGAAGAAGAAGAAGTCGTCACCGCTTCCACGAAGTGTCCAATAAATCCAGTCAATATTTAAAGGGGAATTATCCCCTCACAGAAATTTAGCTTCAGTGAATGGAGACGAACCCCCAAAACATATTGTGAAAGTTTCAGAAAAATCAGGCAGTGAATAAGAGAGATATGAATTTTTAGATTTTGAGATCACTTATGATATGGAGATCCTCCAATTGGCAACGTGACCATGATGTGTGATGTAATGCAGGGAGATCTTTCCCATATCTATTGTACACATTGTACTAAAATCCTCTTCTTTCTTGATTCTAAAGGGAGAAGAAAGAATCTTTTTATGGGATGACTTGTAAATATATGAAAGTCATAATATATCATTAAAAGAAAAGCTGTTCTATCATTAGAATGAAAATAAAGAGACATTTTGAATAGTTTTTGTGCACACCATAATGGGGAGTTCTTCCTTTGTGACATTACAAATGGTGACCGTGTTGCCAATGGGAGATTTCCTATGTCATTAGAGATCTCAATATTCAAATACTCATAACTTTCTTATCATTTATCCGATTTTCACCAAATCTTCACTAATGTGCTTATTTGATTTTTCTGCCTCCACAGTAAGCCAACTATCTACAAAGGGACAATTCTCCTTTAAGTTTTCGTGAACGGGTCCAGCATCATTGTTATTTGATTTGTTTTTAACTACATCTTTACACAATAAATTATTTCATGAATTATTTAAACACATTAAAAAAAAATGTGACTGTAAAATTTCTCAAAATATGTTTTCATCATCTTTTTGAAAATGGTGAAAGTGTCCATAATATGCTATCATTAATCTCTTTAGTTGTTTGTTCAGTGAATTATTCACCCCTTCGATACGGTTTCCCTTTCCGGAATATACATTGTAATTTTTCTTTTACCAATGCCACCTGTTTTCCCTTTATTTCCTGTGTATTCGGTTTTTATATACTTTTTGGTTCACAACAAGACTTTCCTAATAATTTCACGTCATCAATGTTACATGGAGCAACATCCGTCACTGGAGCACTCCAGGCAAATACAATATTATAAAAACACTGACATATTAATACAATAAACAGACAAGGAAAAAAAATGGATGAGGAAAAGGGGAGGGGAGGGAGAGCTAGAGGGAGAGAAAGCGTTAGTGTAATAGGTAGAAATATATTTATTGCGTTAGTTAGGATCTCATTAGCTTTCTTGACCCCACTTTTAAACCGCAATAGAATAATATATATATCACATATCGCTAGCATCAACCATATTCACGAAGACAGCATACAAAATAAATATTTTAATATGCATTTTGTGACATGTGAAATATAAATTATATAGACTTCCACCAAAATTGTAGATACCACAAAAACCAGAAAAACCTTAAATCTGTACATTTTCGGATGTATTAAAAGGTGGAAACTACAGGCCCTATATATTTACTTTGCATTGTGTGTATACTCATATTTGTTATATTTTGTACATTGCAGGTCTTGTGTTGTGTCTCTTCCTAACATTATGAATATGCATACCTACTTTACAGTTTTGATCTACATATATTTTCTATATTTTTCAGTTATGCTTACCTGTGTGATCAGATAACGTATAACTTCGTTTCGTTTATATGTCAAGAAAGCTATAAAAATCGGTTGTGAATGATGATTCCAGGCCTGCCAGGTTGAGATGTGCGTAGGCGAACGTTCATCGATTGAGGTCAGTTAGGGGACGGTATAGAGATCTGTTGACATCATCAAGATAAATAGGATCCAAGAAGAAGTCGCGACATTCACATCAAATTCTGAGGTTAAACTTCCAACTATAAACGATACAGCAGATAAAATACAGCGAGACACCCAATAAGTGCACGCCGAAACTCTGCGAGAGAGTCGTGTGAGGATGACGGCGATGGCTACACAAATACCAATATGGAAGAGAAAAGAGAGAGTGTTCTTTTTTGCCCTTTCGTTGAATCAGGCATAAAGAGCTAAGCGATCACAAAAACACCCATTGGATCCTGTTTCTCTAAATTCCCAGGAGTTTCCTAGACGCACAATGAGGTGGTAATTCCAATAAAGCTTTGCTCCAAATTAAAGTGACAAAAGCACTGAACACTGGGCTCCTAAAAACACCCCTAGTCAATACTAGTTATCGATCTATGGAATATAATAGTCTGCACATTGTGTGTTGGGTTGTTGGGAGAGTGGCGAACAAAAGGAGTGCGATCATACACAAACTTTTGATTGAGACGAAATTTTGTGCGTTGGAGTTTCGGCTTCCGCGCACCTCCTCACCACACACCATCTCACATCCCGGTGTTCCGCATGTAGTCTAAACCAAAAGACTCATTGGGAAAATATAAGATGGTTGTTTGACTTGTTTCCCTTTCTTTAATTCCATGTCCACAAATCACATGTAGCAACAGATTTATTGACAGTACCCTTGCTTGTTAGAATTATTGCAACACAGCTAAAACACGTGCATTAAAAGAAAGAAAAAATAGTAGCTTCTTATTATTGTGTAACGCTATATTTCATCAATAACCAGAGTGTTGTTTATGTTTTTTTTTTGTATAAATATAAAGGAAGACTTTCATGTCTTGTCCGTTTTTATTCCTGAGAGCAGAAGATGACCATACCAACAAAAGCCAAAGAAAATTCGGATAGGTGGGGATCAGTGAATAAAATCATGAAACATGTGTTATATTATTTTCTCCGAGAACAGTTTTAACTGTTTTTCCTTTGTACCTCTTATGGCCTTCAGGTACCAAGACAAAGGCAAGGGGAAAAACACATACAACAAAAATACATACAAGAAGATAAATTCCTTTTTGACGTTATCATTGTTATCAAGGCAAAAAAAGATTTCAAGCATCTTTCTTCCACAAAATAATCAAATTTTAGTGAATTACTGAGATTAAACATATTTTAAGTTACTGCATCAATAACATTTTCGCTGGATAATCACGACCTTTGATTTGGGCACACATCCTCCTTAGCAACGGCGCAAAAGAATATTTTCTCTTGGTGTTGATTTATTTTTTTAAATTTGCCTTTGTAAAAGGCGAGTATTTTATTTGAACACTTTTCGGAGAAATATGAAACATCCCTGAAAGAGAGTTCCCTGACTCTTGCAAACACCAAAGCATATATACATAAAATAAGAATCCAGGTATTAAGAAGCACTAAATTGAAAATGATATGCAGACCATCATTAAATCTTATGTAATGTATTACATTACATGCACAAACTTTTTGTTATGAATAAGGTTTGCTAGTCCGAACATACTACATTTCGCTATATCAAAAAATAAATTTATCCAAAAATGAATTCGTTTATCTGAATTGTTGCATGCACTAATCCAAAATGCTCGGTATTCTGGAAATAGAAAAGGTTTTGATGACCGAAGGTTGAATTCCTCGGAGTTAGTTGATCCGAAAGTGAAATAAGGATCATATTAATCCGAAGTAGAATAGGTTTTAATATGTTGAAGTTTTCCATGTCCGGATTAAAGAAACGTATTTTATTTTTTGGATTAACGAACCATATATTGCATTAATTGAGAATAAGGCAACTTATTTGGAAATAATCTAACATTCGGACTGATTAAGCTGTAACTGTTTATTTAGTCAAGGTCTAACCAAACTCTATCAAAGGGTAAATAGAGTTCACTCTCTCAAGTGAAGTCATGAAATCAAAACTTTTTTGTTGTCCTTTTTGGCATTTTCTTCAAACATTCACTGTTAGGCCATATGATTTTTCTCAATTTCTGCTTTTACCGAGGGCCCCGCTCACAAGTCTAGCTTCTAAAGGGACCCTAAACCTATTCTACTGTGATGTAGTGTTGTCGATATGTTATATAATGCACTCATCATGATATTTCTAATTATATTGTGATGTTTTTGGTTTTAAATAAATGAAAGAAAGGAATGAATTAATGATTGAATCCCTTGAGCTTTTGGACAATAGAGGGCAGCATACATGTTTTGGGTAAGTGACAAACAGACTTTCCTCCTTTATTTTGGTTCATGGCCCGCTGACATTATGATTCGCACCTGGTTTTCTTCTTTGCATATACTTCACTTCAAATATTATTGTTACATCCTACTCTTTTTTATTATTGATTCATGGGCGAAATAATACATAATTTCTGACAGAATAATTAGTAAATATAATAGTACACCTGATTGCTGCGTTTTTGTTCAATCACATTTTTGTGAATGAACTCGCGGTTTATGGTTATGGGTGAGATGATTGATCAATATTCCGGAACGTACACTATTTTTCAACCAAGAGGGGCTGACGGTTACAATTAGGGGAAGGGGGATGTGTTGAGCAGCTTCGGCTATGAACCCTGTGACCTACAGAAAATAAAACCCAAGTACCAGGGGGACCTGGGGTGGCACAATGTACCCCCTACCAAACGTTTACACGTGCACCATTTCTATACGCTTGGATCTTTTTCCACCAAACTTGGTGACTTTGCCTAATTTATTCACGAGCATTTTGATACTTTTTTGTGGCTTGCGATATTCCATGTTGCCATGGTTGACAAATTAGGAATCATGTTACTCCAATTCAGGGTCATTTTCTATATCCATCGTTAGAAACAATGGGGTTTATTTCTTGATATTGAATTGAAATGAGATTCCAAACTGAATGCCAAACTTTACTCTTTTTCTTTTGATTCTCTTACTTTTTATATGAAAAATAGCACCAAAGCAATAGATATAGCAATAGAAAATATCGAAATAGCTATTATCTATTTTTTCAAATGAGATGATCCCTTGAAATTCTCAGAATATGATTCATTGCATATTACAGTCAATTAGTAGGAAAATGTGAAGAAAAAACCCCCCAAAAAACAAAAACAAAAACAAGCAAAGCAAAACAAAATGATGTGAGACAAAATAACCACAATTTTCGTACAATATTGTTGGCTTTTATGGCCAATGTGCTAAAGTTTGTTCCAGTGATTTACAAATGATTTAGATGGGTGGTGCGCAAACCAATTATCATTATACCTACGAGTATTCAGGCGGGTATATATAGCTCAACTTACCTCGTTATTTTTCCCCGCCATATTCAGATATTTTGACAGACACTGTCAGTCAAAAATCACCCACCAACCAACGACAATCGGACTAGCACCAAAGTATGTAGTCAATTCACACAAAATATGAAACAGCGCCAAAGCTAGAATATGCCACGACAAAGAAGATTAAAGACACAAAATTATTTGGAATATAATAAACAAACAATGCTTTTTAAATAATGCCATTGCAGGCTCAATAAAGGCCTTGTGTTATTCAACATGCCTACGTCGTATATAATGCAAAACAAAAGTGAAAATACGAGCTCTACAATGAATATAAATGTATATAATAATTATAATACAATGAATTATTAAGCGCTCAAACATAGGTTTTAAGCCGCTAAAAAAAAGAAAAAAAAAAGGTATATAGAAACTAAAGAAGGGCATGCGCGTATTCTGGGGGGGGGGCTTACGGGCCCAGGCCCCCCGGGCGCGCAGGGGGCGCCGAAAAGAGGGAGGGAAAAGGGAGAAAGGGGGAAAGAAAAAAAAGGGAGAAAAAAAAGAGAAAGGAAAAAAGGAGGAAAAAGAAGAAAAAAAAAAAATAAAAAAAAAGAGAGAGAGAGAGAAGAAGGAGGAAGGGGGGGAGGGGCGCCAAATCGACCTTAAACTTAGGGCGCCAAATTGACCTTAAACTTAGGGCGTCAAATCGACCTAAATTTAGGGGCGCCAAATCGACAAAACTACGGGAAGCCAAAATTGAGCTTAAACGTAGGCGCCAAATTGACCTGAAACTTAGGTGGGGCGCCAACTTGACCCTGAAGCTGATGGGGCGCCTAATGATTTAAACTTAGGGCGCCGATCGCACCCTTTAAACATTAAGGTGCCAAATTGACCTAAAATTTAGGGGGGCGCGGGCTCGACCTTAAACTAAGGAGCTCCAAATTGAGCTTAAACATAAGGGCGCCAAATTGACCTGCAACATAGGTGGGGCGCCGAATCGACCTTAAATTTAGGGGGCGCCAAATCGAACTTAAATTTAGAGGGGCGCCAAAATAAGCTTAACGTGGGGGCGCCAAATTGACCAGAAACTTAGGTGGGGGCGCCAAATTGACTTGAAGCTGAGGGGCGCCTAATTGATATTAAACTTAGGGGTGCCGAATCGACTTTAAACTAAGTAAGGGCGCAAAATCAACTTTAAACTTAGAGGGGCGCCAAAATGATTTTAAACGTAAGGGTGCCAAATTTAGCTCAAATGTAGGGGCGCCAAAATTATCTGAAACTTAGGGGGCACTGAATTGACCCGAGACTTAGGGGCGCCGATTTGACCTGAGACTTAGGGGTGCCAAATTTAACTTAAACTTAGGGACTCCAACTATATCCTAAACTTAGGGACGGGTGCCGAATATACCAGAAACTAAAGGGGCCCCAAAAATCACACACCAAAAAACAGAAGGGGTATTTAAAATGGTCTTTTTCTAAATTATTTTAAAATTCCATTCCTCCTGGTTTGTATATAAACACAACACAAAAAGAAAGTTCCCCCTAGGCCTATTTCAAATATCAATAATTTTTTTTAATAGGAGGAGTTCAAAAAATCTAATTATATGTCCATGTAGGGAATTTAATTAGCTACCATGGGAGCGAATTTTAGGGAATATCATGAAGTCATGCTTCAGTGAGCAATGGTTGAATGCAAAAATGCCATTTTTTGAAGTTCGCAAGCCTAAAATCACAACTTTGATTCAATGATATCGGACCAAATTTTTAGATTTGAAACATTTCACGCATCAGAATGTACGCAAAACGTGCTTCCAAACATACGCAAAGGACATTTGCGTAAAATTTCACGGTTGAGTGAGCATGCAGCAAAAAATGCCAAAACTGCGATTTTTACATTTTATCCATGGTGAAATTGATCTAATATGATGAGATTCATGTCTAGTAGGAGTGTTTTTAACTTTTGCAAAAAATTTAAATCAATTCAAGGTTGAATGAACACCATAAAACACCATGTGAAAAACACTAAGTAAGTATTCTTTCCATTTTGTACACTAAAAATCATGTAAATATCAGTTTTTGTATTATTCTTATGACCGGTGCACGTGTGTACATGATCATATTGCATTTATTAAAACTTTCATGCTTCAGTGAGCACGTGGCACTGGAAAAGCTGTTTTTTTATTTAGAGACCAAAATTAAATTGCTGACTTTGCTTAACCATAAAAATTCGTTTGAAAGTATTCATTTAATTTCATTTTCGCAAAAATCCCGATTTTTTATGCTTCAGTGAACACAAGATATGAGAAAAACATGAAAAAAAGAAGAAAGTTTACGGCCCTGGCATGGCCTAATGGTAAGTCCGATTCTCAATTTGACGAAAGTTCTTGTTAGTTAATGACCTCTTTAGGATTTTTGCCAAGTTTCAGGTATTAACTCACAGTATAACGAACAAAAAATTGACAATGAAAATGAGCAATATTTGACGTTTGTTCACTTTATGTTCAAACTCTATACGTAAAGTCAATGGGGAGGAAATCAATAGTGAACAAAAGTCAAATATTGCCCTATTTCATTGTAATTTTTTTGGTCGTTATACTGTGAGTTAATTCTTGAAACTTGGCACAAATCTTAAAGAGGTCATTAACTAACAAGAACTTTGGTCAAATTGA
>CALNVZ010003433.1:10354539-10438125 GCA_940671915.1 Paracentrotus lividus
ACTTAGCACCCAAAAGTATGTAGTCCAATTCACACAAATATGAAACAGCCGCCAAAGTAGAATGCCACCACACGACAAGAAGGATATTTTTAAAAAGACACCAAATTATTTGGAATATAATTAAAACAACAATGCTTTTTAAAATAATTCCATTGCAGGCTCTATAAAGGCCTTGTGTTTCATCAAACATGCCCTACGTCGTATTATAATGCAAAACAAAAAGTGAAAATACATGAGCTCGGACAATTGAATAATAAATGATATAATAATAATGTATAACCTTACAATTTGAACATATTAAGCAAGCCTCAGAAAAAAAATATACATAGAGATCTTAACGCGCATAAAAAAAAAAAAGAAAAAAAAAAAAAACAAATGGTTTATATATGAAACTAAAGAACGGCATGCGGCGTATCTGCATGGTGTAAGGAACTGAGGGGGGCTTTACGGGCCCAGGCCCGCCCGGGCGGTGCGATCGCGCAGCTGGGGGCGCCGAAAAAAAAGAGGGAGGGAAAAGGTGAGAGAGAGATAAGAGAGAGTGGGAAAGAAAAGAAAAAAAAAAAGGAATAGAAAAGAAAAGAGGAAGAAAGGGGAAAAAGGAAAAAAAAGGATGAATAAAGGGAAGGAAGAAAAAAAAAAAAAAAAAAAAAAAAAAAAAAAAAAAGAAGAGAGAGAGAAGAAGGCAAGGGAAGGGGGGCGGGTGACGGCGGCGCCAAATCGACCTAACTTAGGGGCGCCAAATTACCTAACTTAGGGTGGCGTCAAATCGACCTATAAATTTAGGGGTGGCGCCAATATCGACATTAAACTACGGGGAAGCCAAATTGAGCTTAACGTTAGGGGCGCCAAACTTGACCTGAAACTTAGGGGGGCCCAACTTTGACCTTGAAGGCTGATGGGCGCCTAATTGAATATTAAACTTTAGGGGCGCCGAAATCGACCTTAAAACTATGTAAGGGTGCCAAATTGACCTAAAATTTAGGGGGGGCGCACTTAGGAGCTCGACCTTAAACTAAGGGAGCTCCAAATTGTGAGCTAAACATAAGGGCGCCCAAATTTGACCTGCAACATTAGGGTGAGGGCGCCGAATCGACCTAAAATTTAGGGGGCGCCCCAAATCGAAACTTAAAACTTTAAGGAGGGGCAAGCCAAAATAAGCTTAAACGTGGGGGCAAATTGACCAGAAGTAAACTTTAGGTGGATAGCCATAGGCGGCCAAATTGGACTTTGAAGCTGAGGGGCGCCTACATTGATATTTAAATGTAGGGTTGCCGAATCGACTTTTAAACAAGAAGGGCGCAAAAATTCAACCTTTTCTAAACTCTTTTAGATGGGCGCCCCAAAATGATTTTAAACGTAGGTAATTGCAAATTTAGCTCAAATGAGGGGCGCCAAAATTCTATGCTGAAACTTAGGGCGGCACTGAATTGACTCCGAGGACTTAGTGAGGCGCCGATTTGACCTGAGGACTTAGGGTGCCAAATTTTAACTTAAACTTAGGGACTTCCAACTATATTCCCTAAACTAGGACGGGTGCCGCCGAAATATACCAGAAACTAAAGGGCTCCAAAAAATCACACACCAATAAAACAGAAGGGTATTTAATAATTGGTCTTTTTTCTAAATTTATTTTAAATTCCATTCCTCCTGGTTTGTTATATAAACACAACACAAAAAGGAAAGTTCCCCCTAGGGCCTTATTTCAAATATCAAATAATTGTTTTTTTAATAGAGGCAGTCAAAAATCAAATATGTCCATGTAGGGAATTTAATTAGCTACCTGATGCGAGCAATTTTAGGGAATATCATGAAGTCATGCTTCAGTGAGCAATGGTTAATGCAAAAATGCATTTTTTGAAGTTTCGCCAGGCCGTAAAATCACAACTTTGATTCAATGATATCGACAAAATGATTTGAAACATTTCACGCATCAGAATGTACGCAAAAACGTGCTTCCAAACATACGCAAAAGGACATTGGCAATACGCGTAAAATTTCTACGGTTGAGTGAGCATGCAGCAAAAAAATGCCAAAACTGCGATTTTACATTTTATCCATGGTTGAAAATTGATCTAATATGATGAGATTCATGTCTAGTAGGATTGTTTTTAACTTTTGCAAAAAATTTAAAATCAATTTCAGGCTTGTAATGACAAACACCATAAAACAACCATGTTAAAAACACTAAGTAAGTATTCTTTCCATTTTTACACTAAAAATCATTCAAATATCAGTTTTTGTATTATTTCTTATGACCGGTGCACGTGTGTACATGATCATATTGCATTTATTTAAAACTTTCATGCTTCAGTGAGCACGTGGCACTGGAAAGCTGTTTTTTTTTATTTAGAGACCAAAATTAAATTGCTGACTTTTTGCTTTAACCCATAAAAATTCGTTTGAAAAGTTTCATTTAAGTTTCATTTTCGCAAAAATCCCGATTTGTTTATGCTTCAGTGAACACAGATATGAGAAAACATGAACAAAAAAGAAGAAAGTTTCAGGCCCTGGCATGGCCTAATGTAAGCTCCGATTCTCCAAATTTGACGAAGTTCTTGTTAGTTAATGACCCTTTAGGATTTGCCAAGTTTCATTGGTATTAACCACAGTATAACGAACAAAAAATTGACAATGAAATGAGGCAATATTGACGTTTGTTCACTTTATTTTCAAACTCTATACGTATAAAGTCAATGGGGAGGAAATCAATAGTGACAAAAGTCAAATATGCCCTATTTCATTGTTAATTTTTTGGTCGTATATATACTGTGAGTTAATTCTTGAAACTTGGCACAAATCGTTAAATGAGGTCATTAACTAACAAGAACTTTGGTGTCAAATTTGAGAATCCACGCTACCATTAGGCACGTACCAGGGCCGGAAACTCTTCTTTTCATTTTTTCTCATATCTTGTGTTCACTGAAGCATAAAAAAATCGGATTTTTGCGGAAAATGAACCAAATGAATACTTCTTCAAACGAGATTGTTATGGTTAAGCCAAAGTAAGCAATTTAATTTTTACTGTCTCGTACATCAAAAAACAGCCTTTTCCAGTGGCCTCGTGCTCACTGAAAGCATGAAAGTTTTAATAAATGCAATAGGACATTGACACACGTTGCACCGGTCATAAAAAATAATACAAAAACAGAAATATTCACATGATTTTTTACGTGTACAAAATGGAAAAGAATACTACTTAGTGTTTTTCATTTGGATATTTTCTTGTTGTTTCATTCAACCGTGAATTGATTTATTTTTTTTGCAAAAGTTAAAAACACGTATTTATCTAGACATGAATCCCCAGTCATATTTTGATCAATTTTCACCATGGCAAAGAAGTAAAAAATCACAGATTTTGGCATATTTGCTGCAATTGCTCACTCAACCGGCTGAAATTTTACGCAAACGTCCTTTACGTATTGTTTGGAAGCACGTTTTGCCGTTACATTTCTGATGCTGGTGAAATGTTTAAAATTCTAAAAAATTTTTTGGTCCGATATCATTGAATACAAAGTTGTGATTTTAGGCTTGCGAACTTCAAAAATGACATTATTTGCATTCAACTTTGCTCATTAAAGCAATTGACACATGATTTTTCCTAAATTCACTCCAAGGTGCCTTTAATAATTCCCTACAATTGAACATAATAATTAGATATTTTTTTTGAACTCCTGCCTATTAACAAAAATATTGAATTGAAAAGGGAACTTATCTTGTGTTGTGTTTACATAGCAAGATTTTTCGCTCGCGCTTCGCGCTCTCATCATTCTTTTTCCCACTGAGTTCATTACATTGTGTTCCATGGAGGCAACGCATAAAATGTCCTGTTTTCGATAATATTCGAATACTTAAAATATCGTTCCCTCATCGCAAAACGCCGCTATGTTTTTCATCAATTTATCATTTACCAGAGATTTTACCATTTATTGGGATTCTAAACCGTCAAAAACATTTAAATTTATTTTTATTTCACGATTACATGTTTTTTTTTTAATTGATCTTCAACTTATTAGCTGCGCCACATTGAACTTACCACGTACGGGTTGACAAAATGACCTGAAACTTATGGGGGCGCTGAATTGAAAGTTTATGGGGTCAAAATCGATTTTAAACATTAGGGGCGCCAAATTGAGCTACAGTAGGCTATAGGAGCCGCCCAAATAGATCCGATTCTAAGCGGGAGGGAAACAAATTGGTCTTTAAAATATGGTCATCTATCTAGATAGAGCCAAATTTTCAAAATTCATTCGATCCGGGGTTCTCTTGTATAATACATAGCAAAATTTTCGCTCGCGCTTTCGCGCTCGCATCATTATTTTTTTCAATGAATTATTACATTGATGTTCCTAAGGAAAACGCAAATGAAATGGTCCTGTTTTCTAATCATTCGAAATACATCAAAATTTCCGTTCGTTCTTCGCTGCTCGCCTGTGTTTTCTCTTACCAGAATTTACACTTTAACTTATAGGAGCCGCCAAATTTATCTTAAAACTAAGGGAGGAAGCAGAATTATAAATAGATTAGATAGATTAAACAATGATAGAATAACATATGGATAGATAGATAGATAGATATTCATCTTCTTTCATATGTTAAAATTACTGAGGGCAACATATTGGGTCTTCTTGAAATTATTGGGCCCAAATTGATCCTAAAACTTCTGGTCCGTCTAATCTACATTAGAGGCGCAAAATTTTCGCTCCGCGCTTCGCCATGCTCGCAATTCATTTTCCAAGGACGATAAATAATACATGTGTCCTGAAGGAATGCAATAAAATGGTCACGTTTTCAGAATCAATCCGGATAATCAAATTTCCAGCAGCTCGCGCTTCACGCTCGCCTATTTTGATTTTATTATTTATTTTTTATTCTTTGTAACCAGATGATTTATGAGGATTCTGAAACAAACAAACATCAATTTACATTTGTTTATTCACATTACTTGATAGACAAATTTACACTGATTTTAATGGCTTGCTTTCAAATCGTTTTGATGGACAAATTACAGCTCCCGTAATATGCATATTCTGATGAAGAGCTAAACAAAATTGAACCCCTGAGTTGCTTAGAATTCTTTGCTTGGCTTGATCGTAAAGTTAGAGGGAAAAAATTATGCCGATCCGCGCTTCGCTGCTCATGTATTTAGAATATTTAGCTATTTTCATCTATATCGTTAATACCCCTATTCCTAGATATTCCTTCCAATTGGAACTACACTACAAAAAAAAAAAACCTTCAAAATAATTATCTTTAAAATCCTTCAACGTGCCATTTAAAGGCGTAAGGCCTTATGTTGCCTGGAGGGGGGGGGGGGGGGCGCCATATTTAGAATTAGAAAAGTACACAGGGGCGCCAAAATCACTTCGGGCCCCCCGGGGTGCGAAATCCTGGATACGAGCCTGGAAGGGATATATTGTTTTATTCAATTAGCGTAACAAGGCGTATATATAAAACATTATTATAGACTAAAAACTAAGTAGAAACAAGTATACATAACACCCTGGAATAGATATATCAGCTAGAACAAAACAAAACAAAAACAAACAAAAATAAGAAGAAGAAGAAGAAGAAGAAGAAGAAGAAGAAGAAGAAAAAGAAGAAGAAGAAGAAGAAGAAGGAGAAGGAGAAGGAGAAGGAGAAGAAGAATAAGAAGAAGAAGAAGAAGAAGAAGAAGAAGAAGAAGAAGAAGAAGAAGAAGAAGAAGAAGAAGAAGAAGAAGAAGAAGAAGAAGAAGAAGAAGAAGAAGAAGAAGAAGAAGAAGAAGAAGAAAAAGAAGAAGAAGAAGAAGAAGAAGAAGAAGAAGAAGAAGAAGAACAAGAAGAAGAAGAAGAAGAAGAAGAAGAAGAAGAAGAAGAAGAAGAAGAAGAAGAAGAAGAAGAAGAAGCATGTGTTCATCCCCTGTTCATCATGGTTTAAGGACAGCAGTACTTATTCCTTCACTGTAGTCCCACTAGTAGCACTCGGCGGGCCTGGATCGATATAAACATCTCTTCCTTGTTATTCCGTACAGGCATTGCTTTGATTTCTTAGAGCTAAGAAATCAAAGCAATGCCTTCATCAAAGCAATGCCCTGTCAGGTGACATGTGAAAAACATCGCCTTTGAGCATTTTTGCAATTCGGTTTGCAACTTTCAGTATCTCAATTATATGCTATTAATTTCAAAACAGAGCTTTTTTTCCCCTTCATTTTGCTCATCGAAGATTTTAACAAACCCATTAAAAATAAAGTAAATATAATTGAATAACTAAAGATATAAGAAAAATTGTCCTCCCGCACCCACGCAATCTATTGATAGTAAATTTTCATAAACACTATAGATAGAGTGAAACCAAGTTCAAACCGGGATTTCCCCCAATTTTCCCCCAATCGCTCGTGCAGAGGGTCTTAGCCACATAGAGTTCGCTCACAGTCGCTGTTTTATTTAATGAAACACATGTAATGAAAATTTAAAAAAAAATTGAAGTGATAATTAGCTTCATTTATTTTTTTCTTAAAATCTTAGTTAAAATTTATAATATTAATATATCTACATTTTTATTTACTGCACGGAAACAAAATAATCATTCAGATTTGATAAAAAAACGACTGGTCTTAGTCTGTCGTCAAAATGGTAATTATAATACTGAAGTTATCGTTTATTTCTGTTTAGTTTGCACCGCCCGAAATGGACTTGTCAGAAAAAAAACCCAACAAAAAACAAAACAAAAACAAAAAGGGAGAGGGGCAGATTATAATCTATAATAATCAAGTGGTTTTAAGGTTTTTTCGTCTGAACTTAAAATTGTTCTCCGACCATTGAAACCGAGTCACTTTTGGGTAGGTGTTAAGCTTTGGTTTACGCAATCCCAAATCTTTATTTAAAAAAAAATCAGGGTCCCTTTTTTTAAATTTTGAGGTTTTTTATATTTAAAAAAAATGTATTATTATTATTAAATATGGGTGAGAGCATTGGCGGCGAACTCGGGGGGGGGGGACGGACATGTCCCCCCTCGATTTTTTCTGGGGGGATCGTCCCCCTCGATTTTAAAGCTTAAAGGAGGACTCCGGGCTGAAATTAAAAGTTTGGTAAAATAAAGTAAAATTTAACAAGCACAACACAGAAATTCATCAAATCGAATGAAAAATAACAAAGTTATGCATTTTTTAGGTATTGAATTTTTTCGTAAAACAGTTCTTGGCATTGTCTCATTGTCTCATTTGAATATTTGAATATTCAAATGAGCATATATGATGTCACAGTCCCCATATTACTTCTTGTGTATTTATTATATGAAATCCTATTTTCTCATTTTTCATATATTGCGTATACAGAAAATCTATCCCACATACTGAAATAGGTAAAAGCACTAGTGACCTGGAACATTCCACAAGGATTAATCCCTGTTTTTATGTTCTTGGGGAGAAAATCTTGATAATTAGTATTTCATACAATAAAATACAAAAAAGTAGGGACTGAGACATCATCAGTTGCAATTTGAAATAGGCAAAAACTGTTCTAAAAAAATTCAAACACAGAAAATTCATAACTTTGCTATTTGTGATCCGATGTGATAGAATTTTCAGTGTTGTGCTTTTTAGATTTTACTTTATTTCTAATAATGCAATTCCAGCCGGAGGAGTCCTTTAAACATATTTTTATGTAGTGATTAGCTTGTGAAGCTAATAAAGTAAAATGTATGTCAAATACAATGCTAAATGTATTATAAGGCAACATTTTCGGCTCGCGCTTCGCGCTCGCCAACATTTTCCATTATTCTGCATAATGTGCGGTATGCGAATTTTGAGTGTATTATTTTTGACTTTCGGGTGTTCCCGTCCCCCCCCCCCAGTGATGAAATCGCCGCTCTTGGGTGAGAGAGTAGCAACCGAACGAAAAATTGCATTATCTTTCAACTTAGCATTTTTTAACTATAACATGATAAAAAAGTCCGGCATAGATCCAGGGATCCAGGGGAGGGGGTGTGGCCTTTGGCCCCAGACCCCCCCCCAAAAAAAAAAAAAAAAAAAAAAAAAAGGGCTTTAAAAAAATCGTGTTGGCCTTCTGCACCAACGCAAACTATAGGCCTTGTTTAGTATCATAACTTAAACATGATAAGCCTCTTTTGGTTTGCCATACCTAGCTAGGCTTAACTGGTTCGTTGAGTGAATTAGCAACGTAAATTTTTGTTTTCTGAAAAATGATGCGTCAAAATTAAAAGTATTATAAATAATACCGGTACATCTCTGGTCAAAATAGCTAACATTTCATAATAACTCAGCGCTCTAAAATTCAGTCCGCTATTTCAGCAAAAGATGGAAAGTCCCGAATTTCCTGGACGCGTCGCATTAGGTCATTTTGAATGCTATATTAGCGAAATTCTTTCATGTTTGAGAGGAAGGGATTTTCCAAGCTGTATGATTACCCAACTCGCTTGAGTCATCACTCATAAACTCATATTTTGTAGTAATCTTGGTCTTGACACTGTTAGTTTGTGGATAGTTTAGCTGTTTCTGGTGTAAACAAGGCACATCCGAAGAAGGCAAGGAAAATATTGCACAGCCTGGGAATTGAGTCTGACTGTGTTTCATCACTGAGTTGAGCTGGCTGTGATTCACGCCAGGCATTGCATTTGTTGCAAATTGATCAGGTACCGACTTGGTCTTGGTGAGTATGGCTTCGCTTGAGTGATAAACAATGATCCAACATTGGGCAACGGGTTAATGATTAAAAAAAAAAACCCCTGTTTTTTTTATGTTTCCCCACAAACAAAAAACCCTTCCCCCCCCAATGGGGTTTTTCCAGTTCCCAGTTTATCCAACACGGTTCCCGGCCCAGCCCGGGCTAGGCGCCATCAGCTGGGAAATCAGGGAAAATGATTTTATAGGATGGGGGGTCCGTTGTCCGGACACTTAAGCAGATAAAAACATCATCTTTTGCTCTCAATTTTCTCAAAATTTGTGCAGTAAATAGCAAAAATATTTGTGAATATATGTGCTTTGTTATATTGTCTGATATTATTTTCAATCGATTAATGAAATATTGATCACAAAGCTCCTAAAATTGCCGTCTTTGTCCGGACAAACAACCCGTCCGGACATACAACAACCGGGTATACCCAGTTGTTGTATGTCCGGACAGGTTGGATGTCCGGACACTCAATTTTTACCAGCTATTTGAAAGGGTTTAAAATCAATATCTTTGAAGTTTTTCAGCACAAAATGTCAGAAAATATTGTGGAGAACAAATATTGATGGTGATAAAAAGTATTCAGCATACATTTCTGGCTTAATCCTTAGACGAAAAACCAGGCTTAATTTTTGTTAGGTGTCCGGACATCGCACCCCCCATCCCACTTTTTTTCAGTCAGGGAATTTGATAAAAAACAGCCCAAATCAGGGAAAAGTCAATCAGGGAATTTTGATTGGCCCAAAAATTGAAAGTACGGTAGTCAGTCAGATTAGTATTTTATACTGCAAATACTTCATTGCGAAAACATAGAAAACGTGCGAATCTGAAAATGGGTTAGATCTAAAATGATTCCCTATCAGGGAATTTTGAGACTTCATCAGGGAAAAATCAGGGTTTTATGTTTTCTTGAAATGCTGGGAACCCTGAATATATATCTAGAGTCTACAGATTCCTTACTACCACCCCTTAGTGCATTTGCAAAGTACATTTTTCATCAATACGTAAAGGAGTACTCAACCACGAAGAATAGACCGGGCCGGGTCATGACAGGATTACCTTAGATAGAAATCTAAGATCTAAAATCTAGATAGAAATCTAGATCTAACCTGATCATGATGATGATTATGATGATGATGATGATGAGTAATATGACTATACCATAGCAAGTCTAACGTTTAATAGGCCTAGAAGCTAGATCTATCTAGGTCTAGATTTAATTAGAAATGATCATAAATATAAAACATCTATGGTCTATATGAGATAGACCTACAATGTAGTTTTAAGCAATTTTGAACCCCAGCCTTTTTTCAGTTTCATTGACTAGACCCTATGTCTGATGTGAAAATATGTGTGAGACTACGATTTCTAGATGAATGACCAACTACTGTGTCAACAAAATACCACTTGAGTCATGAGAGACCAAGGCCACGGCCAATTAATATGATGAACTGACCCAGCGTTTA
This sequence comes from Paracentrotus lividus, assembly GCA_940671915.1. NCBI lineage: Eukaryota > Metazoa > Echinodermata > Echinoidea > Camarodonta > Echinidae > Paracentrotus > Paracentrotus lividus. The sequence continues at coordinate 10,364,672 of CALNVZ010003433.1, forward strand.
TTTCATTCGGCGTTGCTGTTGGTCGTTTGCTTTCAGAATCGGGAGCTATCCCATTCTTGTATTATATGTACTTATTGATTGGACGTTGGATGATGATTTCTAAAGACTGTTAAAACTGGAATACTGCTTGTTTCCTCATTTTTTTTTTTATAAATTATGGAATATTGCATTTATGATTTTTTGGTTTAATGTTAAATCATGTTGGTTGATGTCAATTTCAAAATCATAAGATGTCCTGTTTGCCTAAATTATTAGTAGTCAAATATTGTTATCATTGGTTGATGCTGGCATATTACTTTGAGTTTAAACATGAATTTGTTGACGATCCTCTTTACATTAAAAAAAAAAAAAATAAACCCTGCTCAGCTCTGTAAGCCTGTTGTTTGGAAATTATATGGGTATTTTTTGGTGGTGAGAACTTACATGTAGGACCATTTTTTTTTTTGGTGGGAACTTATATGGCCAAGGTTAGCATATCCAGAAAGAGCAATATGCATGTATGATGTGAGTAAAATTACACTGTCACAAGTATCATACACACATACATGTACTTTGTAGTATGTGTACACATGTATATTTTACATGTACTCAAATAAATACGGAATGATCTTCATTTCCTGAGGGAACAGGAAAATATACTTGAGATTGAAGAGAAATTTAATTCTGAAATGCTCCCATACTATGGAAAGCTCCCAGTAAGCTGAGAGAAAAAGTATGAAAATCATTTAGGAAATGTCACTTTAACAATAAAATGAAACTTCTTATAAAATAAATCACCTGCTACATGTAAAAAATGTTCAAAACTTTTTTTTAATATACAACCAAATATCAAATTTCCCCCTAAAATGGTTTGCAGTTTTAATGAAAAATTGGTTGGCCCTGATAAACAAAAAGCAAATTAAGACGTTGAATGTATGATTTTATATACAGTTAGGAAACATTTTTTAATAGTATGAAGATTAATCACAACCTGGTTTTGTTTGGTATTTTCATAAAGCAGGAAAATCAGACTTTCTTCTGCAATTTTTTTCATCACATTTGGTTATATAATTTTTGAAATATGACCAGTTTTCTACAATCAAGAAAAATCTATTTTTCCTTTGTGTAGGTTTTGCATAATGGCCATGAATTCAGCGCTCCAGAACAATAGAAGTGCGTAATTTTTATTTGTTCCTCGTCGCAAAAAAAAGCATCACTTTTGTTGTACAAAAGCAAATTATACAGAACAAAGTGCATTAGGAAGGAAAATCTTTTGGCTTTAATCTGGTACCACATACGCACATTATTTGAAAAGATTTCACACCTAAATTATTTTTTCCCCGACTGTACCATTTTTTTTTGACACAGACTGTATTGCTCTTGTCTTCGTGGCGATATGAGACTTGTTTTGGAAATATATGTTGTACATGTATCTCCCTCAAGGCCAGTGAATGTTGTATTTAACCCAAGAGGAAAATGTTTTCTTAAGTAGGAGAAAAAAGGGAGGGACGATTATTAACAGAGGAGAGAAGAGTAGAAAGAGTTTAAAACCCAGAACATACATGTACATGTAAGAACTAGAAATGTTTTTCCAATGCATTCATGTAGAAAGCTATACATTTACAAATTTTAATAATCAGATTTAATATGTACATGAATGTATAATGTAGGTTTCTTGAAACACTGAATGCATTTAAGTTCGTTCACATTCTGCATTCATTTATAATTTTTGATCTTTATTGAAAGTGTGGGTTGATTTATTAATGGAATCATTTCCATGAAACCAGTCATTTATCACATGAATGCTGATAAAGTATAGTTTCTATATTTAGATTTTGTATTGGTTTAGAGATGACATAATTAAGTATGTACATGTATTAAAGGGCTCAAAGGATTGATGTACTTTAAAATTTTATCTTCATATGACACTAATTATTAAAATGGCATAATGTTCAATACATGTATGTGAAGTTTAAATATGAATGGTATGTTAACTGTAATAAAGTAGGACTAACAAAAAAAAAACTTTCAAAGATTTACATGAATCAGCTGCTTGACTTAACACAATTTTCCAGGTAATTTTGGTACAGTAAGTCAGAGCAAGCAATCGTAAATGAAAAATGTAAATCAAGGGGGATAAAAGGAGTAGGTACATGTACATTCATTATTGTTTTCACCTCTAACTCAACTCTTTAATTTGTTTGTCTATTTATAATGTCCTATATTATAGTGTCCTATGGTGCAGTGGATTGTTCAAATCAAGCAAGTGATCTGAAGCCCGACATAAAAGATGTCAGCTGTGACGAAAAAAATAATTTCACCTTGGCTTTAGTTACTAGTACACTCAACTCTTATTTTGTTATTTATTAATTTTTTTTTCTTCAATTTATCATCTCACAGTATCCTATGCTCTATATCGAAGCAAACCAGCGATCTGACGCTTGAATTACATGTAACACAAGATGTCGGCGGCCATGATGGAGGAGAAGTCTGACTCTGTGCAGTCTGTTGAGATCCCCCAGGACATGTTCCAGCAGTTAATACACCAAAATGGACAGGTGGGACTACCCATGGGCGTAGATGGTGACTTTGATGGTAGCGACCTGATGCATCTTCCTGTCATGAAAGGACTTCAAGAGGAAGATTCAAAACCACACCTCAAGATTCTTGAGCAACCCAGACAGGTAATTCTTATGAAATGTTGTGCACGCATGCTCAGTAGAATACTGTATGTCATATATTTTGCTGAGGCTTTATTTTCTTGAATTGGCTATAGGTTGCGAATTCAATAACACCCTAAAATAGCTCATAGAAAAATATACTTAGGACTATGATTACCATGTCATATAAAACTTCAATATGGGATCGTCATTGACTTGGGAGTTCTGATCGCAAATTTATTTGCACACGAAATGGTCCGACTAGTCCCACTTGTGAAAATTCATGTCCGCAAAAAAATATGCCGTATTATAGTAGATGTTTCTTAATAGTTTAATAATTACATGTAGTTTTCTTGTATGTCGCATTACATCCATACTGTATGAGCCTTTACAGCCTTTTTCAAACAGTGGCACCTCCGTTGAAACGTAGTATTAGATTAAAGGAACTTTATACAGCATATAAATTAATCTTATTATTTATTATAATGATTTTAAAACTATTATAGATATCAAGCTCTCAGCATTTTTGACAGAAAGGACACCTCGACTTGACATACATGGACTCCAACTAACCTTCCTTGATGCATAAATTTTTTATTATTATTTTAGGATATATATTTATACAACTCCCTTTAATACGGAAGAAGGAAATTGAAGAGTATTTTAAAGGATTGTATTATTTCACTCATGTAGCGTCATGTTCTAAGATCATGTTATGGAGGCATACATGTTCATGTATTTATAGGGTTTGTCAATCTATATTGTACAAATGATAATGTTGAAAGAATGATTGTAAAAAAAAATCTGGGTTGTTATTAGACCTGTGTAGTACATGATTTAGATCTTTATCATCCACACAGAGCTTTCAATATTCACTGTATATGTGCACATATATGCCTATTTAATTTGTACAACAATTATGCAGACTGCTGATATACAAATGTATCTACATTGTATAATCAAAACCAAAGTATCAATGACAGAACATAATATGTGTTTTGCATCATGTGTATTGACAGTATAGTGAAGCCTACATTTTTGTACATGTACATGTACATGTAAATATATATGAGTTAGGCTTCTTTAATTTGTCTTGTAATCCAATCAAAAGACTATATGTCATTAATTCCCCACATCTCACCTGATAATAATACTAAAATGAATAATCTGAGTGATAAAGATGTAAATCCTTTAGAGATTCTTTAATGCTAGTTTCAGGCATTTGGACTATAGTTTACATGTACATTGTACATACAGATTGTCATGTAAGGTTTCATTTGTTTAGAGAAAAGTGTAAAGAAATAAGATGGCAATATGTTAATGTCAACTTAAATGTTATATCACTGTGGTCAAATTTAATGAATGCTTACCCAAAACGTTCACCCTGTTTCCAGATAATACCAATGCCAGGCATAAACAAAATTTGCATTTTAGGGGGTTAACTCACAGTAGCAGATTGAATAATTTGACATTATTCCCAAAAAGTTTGTTGTAATCGTTTGCTCATCATTAAACTTTTTTTTTTCAAGTCATAAATGATCATACTACAAAATATTAGTAAATACATTTTGATTTTTTTTCTTTTTTTCTTTTTTTTTCCATACCCCCTAAATTCAGTAAAATCTCAGCAATATATAACCATATCATACAACATTATCATGTCATTAAAACAGCATATTTTCTGCTTCTGAGGACTGTTACATGTACATTGCACATGTATTTGCTACTAAAGTTCTGATCCAACATGAATACCGTAAAACCAGGAATTTTTGCGCGCACGATACTTTCACGAAATTGTTTGTCTACACAATGCACTGTAGACTGACAAGTAAAATAATATACACTTTACGAGTAAGGTGATTGATCAGCAATTTGCGAAAGTGTCATTCCATGTCATTCCATGAAAACGGCCCTCGGCTACGATTCGCAGAAGTTTCATGTCGCCAATGTGTCTGGTTCTACAGAATTCAAACCTTGCTAGACTTTTTAGTCCAGTCTCACTATCAGTATACATAGTAAGACTTTATGCTTGGGGAACCTGTGCTTCTACAGTGTGTCAATATTAAATAATATCAAACAATATTAAACAGGACAGTCTTCAAACAGAACTATTATTTTAAATCCTGTTATTTTGTTCGTTATCCTTTTCTACCAGCGAGGATTTCGATTTCGTTATGGATGTGAGGGACCATCCCATGGAGGACTGCCGGGTCAAAACAGTCAGAGAGGGAAGAGATCTTTCCCAGCAGTTGAGGTAAGAAAAAAAAATAAGCTAATTGGACTGTTTTTTTGAGTACATCCTTTTTTCTTGTTGTATTTGCTTTATCTGTTTTATAAGTTATTTTCAGACATCAAATCAAACCCTCTTCTCCTTTCTCATAATATTGATTTTTTTCTTTAATGCCGCCTACATGTACATGTACATGTATGAATAGAAATCTTTTCCAAATTTTGTTCTTCATTCACTCAAATATTTAGTACATTGCCTTCTCCCTGTTCTGATCTTACAAATACGGTAGGATTTGTGTAAAAATTAAACATGGTAATTTATGTACTGTATTTGTACAAACAATGTACATTTGTATACATGTGTAGTTTGCAGGACAATGATCAAATTGAAACTAAAACTAAAGTCGTATCCAAAACTTCATGAATAGGGTCTATTTCTAGTAACACAGTGTAAATGGAAGTAAATATTTTTGGTTTAAAGTCTGTCCTGTATGCTTTGCTATAACAGCAGGGTAACACAATACACACTGTAGATATATGTTAAGATATAAAGTACATTGTACATGTCACAGGCAATGCATATTGTTAAATTATTATAATGTCCAAATTGGAGCTATTGAGGAGTGGTATGACTCTTATTGTGAAATGTTATTTTTACAATGAAAGATTTTACTACAATGTTTGCTTAAATTCTTTGTAAAATCTAAAATGTGAAAGAAGCAGTGTTCAAAGGTCAGTGATGTTTACTGTAAAGGAAATATTAATGGTTCAATAGACCAATTCACATCATGGGTATCAAATTTTGTTAGCTTTATTACAGAAGATTCTGATGACTTTAATTGCTTGAGGTGCATAATGCAATTAAGCGAAGAATGTTGATGCAATTTAACTAGTGTTGAATTAAGTTCCATTAAGTTTTGTATTAGATTTAAAAAGGGAGATGTTGAAACAGTGATTCAACCTTAATTCTGTAACAAAATATTTTATCCATTTATATAGTGAAACAATCTGTTTGAAAGAAGTGGAAGAATTTGTTACTGAATAGAGAAATACATCATACTTGCTGTATTTCACCAAAATTGTCAAAGAATGGTGATAATTACATGTACCGGTACATGTACTATGTAAATTGTATGTACATGCACATGTAGGGAAACAGGAAAAGTATGTACCCCTTCCAAAGAAATTATGGAAATCAATAGGTTTTCTTTTTTCTCAATACGTCCTAGACAAAGGATGCACTCTGCATACCGACTAATGCACAATAAGCTCGTAAACTACATGGCAGATGATTGTGCACTAGAATTAATTAAAATCTATTCTAAATATGGCATATTGGATCGCAATTATATATTTGTACATGTAAAGTGCCTATAATTCTTAGAGTAAATACTGTATGGGAAATGTATCATATATCGGTTTCATATTCTTTGCGTCATCAAGTTATCAAAGCTTAGTTACACTCAACCAATGATTTAACTACATTGTATACACTATACCTATAATGCATGGTCACTGACATGGTCACTCCACACTGTAATGAGTCTGTGCTTCCCCTTCCTAACCAAATATTTCAAATTTTAAGTAAATGGTAAAATGGAAAATATAAATGTGAGTTCTGAAGCAGCTTTGACTGGACATGACACGGGACATAAAACTATCTATTTATTTTGAAATTGAGATTTAATTTGCGAGTCTCATCCTTTTCCCCAAATAATGTAATATTTCTAATCATGAATCTATAAATTCTCTAGTAAGAACAATTTTTAGACGATTCATCATTTTAAGAATGGAAATTATATTGCATCTCAATGATTTAATTTTCTGTGCTCTTTTGTTTCCACTCTCCGTTAACTAGATTTGTAAATACAAAGGCCCCGCCCGTATTGTGGTCTCCTTGGTAACCAACGAGGACACGCCCAGACCACACGCCCACTCTCTGGTTGGAAAACACTGTAAGGATGGTCTCTGTACAGTCCAAGTTGGACCCAATGATATGACAGCAAGGTGAGGATTTGAGCTCATAGGGATCTTGCCCCTAAAGCTACTGAACTTACACCCTTCAGGCCTCAGAGAAGGGGAGGGGGGTAATGTGTGGGAAGAATGATGAGCATTTGCTCACCTCAATGATTATTGTGATCTTTACAATATGTGTTTGTCATGATGATGATATTGATTTTTGTGATGGTATGCCAATGGCCAAGGTTTGCTGTAATTGACAATTTCAACTTAAATGCAAAATTTTATGATTGTGATGCAGACATTAAAACAACAATTCTTACCTGATATCTGATCTCATCTATTACTTGCATGCCCACAGCTTTCTAATCATGATGATTAATGAAAATTCTTTAATAAAGAAAATGGTATTGACAAAATGGAAAGGGTACCTATAATATTACTTACTACATGTAAACATCTATTATGTTGTGTCCAAATTGATTATGACATACCATACAACCAATACAAGCTACTACATGTGTACTGCTACTACTTTTGATTCATAGTGATAATGTAAACGGTAGTACAAAACATAATCATATCTCATTTGCCTACAGCTTCCAAACCTTGGCATCCTGCACGTAACACGCAAGGAGTGTCCCAACCTGAAGCCCGGATCCTAGCCCAGCATCGCCTCTACAAGGACCTGATTAACAACCAGGGCGGTGAGGCCAATGGATGGAGCCATCTGATCAAGAGATTGAGAAGAAAGCTAAAGAGATGGCCAAGGATATGGATTTGAGTGTTGTTCGGCTCTGCTTCCAGAGCGTACCGGGTGCCGATTGTCAAAGGTCACTTCACACAGCCCCTGGAGCCGGTCATTTCAGTGCCCGTCTTTGACAGCAGTAAGTGATCGTTGTGGTGTTTTGTATTGTTGGAGCTGCCATAGATCAGTATTGCCTACATACAGAAGACACTCAACCGTGCCTAAGTCAAACTTATATAAGTTGAATAATCACCCAAGTCTGGTCTAGTCATCTTATTTTTTTAATATTCTGTTATTTTTAACCCTTCATAAAGCGAAGTTATTTCTGCAGTCCCAAAAGATCTTACTTAGACAAGGTTGACTGTACATGTACATAGCTTTGCCTAATGGTTGGTTACGAGGAAAGCAAAAACATACATGCAGTGTATTCTTGAAAGTGACTGATTTTTTGCAAATTTTGGCAATCATGGAACTTTTAGTTACCTATATAAAGTACTGTTTTAATCATCTGGTATGTAATAGAAATATTGACTGTTTTTTTTAGACATAGTCATTTCAATTCTCTGCAAGCTGATGACCTCAAGATAAAGCCTTTGAAGTCAGATCATAACATAATAAGCACTATGCAAATACAAAGTATTAACATTACTGTGATGGTCATTTTTATATTTTTTCGGATCAGAGGCACCCAATGCAACGACCCTGAAGATCTGTCGTATGGACAAGAGTGCTGGATGCTGCACTGGAGGGGAGGAGGTCTATCTCCTTTGTGACAAGGTTCAGAAAGAAGACATTCAAGTCAAGTTCTTTGAGGTCTCACCGGGGGGACAGATCGAATGGCAGAGCCTGGCTGAATTTGGTCCCACTGACGTTCATAGACAGGTATGTCTGCATCCGATAATTATATGTTTTTCAGAGGTTTTGTGGGGTAGTGGATTAGTTATTAGAGACTGAATCAAAAGGTATGGGGTTTGATTCCATGTTCATTCTGTATCATCCTTAACGCTATAGCAAGTGTGTCAGGATCGTATAATTGCTTTTTCAATGCATAAATGTACAAAATATCAGTTTGAAAATGGATGACATATCATGTGCTAAGCCTAAGAAGTATGTTCAATTTGTGTAAGTATCATATGTTTTTAAGTACTCAAACTTTGTCTTTTTGATGAAAAAATATATTAAAATTATTAAAAGTATGATGTTTTCTGTGTTGTTTGTCAGGCAAATGTACTCTTACCATTGAACATGTGATTGCTTGAACTAACATATCTCTTCTAAGAGGAAAGGAATCGGAAGTCATTCTCAACCTTACATCTTATTTCTTTCATTTCTCTCACAGTATGCAATTGTATTTAAGACTCCAGCATACAAAGACATCAATATTGATAAACCTGTGTATGTCCATGTTCAGCTGAAGAGGAAATCTGATAATGAAGTCAGCGACCCAAAGCCTTTTACCTTCCATCCTCAAGTGCCAGGTAAATATTTCATTGTCTTTTTAGATTTTACGAATTTTTAAGCAATATAAAAGAAGCTTTTTGCTTCATGACAATTCCAGTGTGACTTCAGGCATCGAAACTGTCAAAGCAAACAAAAACTCTTACTTGGTTTGACTCAAAATTTATGTTGAAACCAAAAATGTGAATATTCTCTGTAAGCCAACATGTTATGTTTGGTGATGAGGTGTAATCTTTGCCTCTTGCTGACCCTATGGACAATTTTTGTTGTCCCCGCCGAACGAGTTCGAGCAGGGGACTATGAAACGGGCTCCGTACGTATGTGTGTGTGTCCGTCCGTCCATCCGTCCGTCCGTCCATCCGTCCGTCCGTCCGTCCGTCCGTCCGTCCGTGCGTCCGTATGTGAGTTCAATTTGCTACTCCTTCGCCATTTTTCGTCCGATTTCGATTCCGTTTGCTTTATATGATAGCACGAGGTGATGGCTACCAAACTTCTTCACAGAATTTTGACCTTTGACCTTTGACCCTGATTTTTGACCTATATTGTTAATTGGCTACAAAATGCTACTCCTTCGCCATTTTTCATCCGATTTCGATTCTGTTTGCTTTATATAATAGCACTAGGTGAGGGCTACAAAACTTCTTCACAGAATTTTGACTTTTAACCCCTTTGACCTTTGACCTTGATTTATACTTATATTGTACATTGGCTACAAAATGCTACTTCTTCGCCATTTTTTACCCGATTTCGATTCTGTTTGCCTTATGTGATAGCACTGATCGTGATATAATGGGAATTTTACATTATCGGCGGGGACATATATTACGCATCGCGTAATTTACTAATCCACTTGTTTTGTGGGTTTTTGGTCTCGTTCATGTATAACTTTTCATAGCACTCTGAAAGACGTCTCCCTTTCTTTAATCACACCTTACATGGACTTACTCTGTAAAGCTCTATCTTCTTTTCCTCTTGTTCTGCACCAAGTATAATGCCCTGCTCTAAAACTTTTCATCCAAATGGAAAAACAAAATCAAACAAACAACAGCCAAGAATATGTATTTGGATTTCATTAGAATACAGATGTTTGATGATACATGTATCATTATCTGGGTATGCTATTCAAAGGTATGCCAAATTTTCAGCAAATTGACTATTAAATTGTGTTTGTAATAACCTATGTACCTGTACATTTTCAATCTATTCAAGATTGTTAATTAACTTAATCTGCTAATGACAAGCTCTGATGTTAGACACATACATGTGTGTGTCTACAACTCTATCTCTGTAATCAATGCCAATTTGTTGATTTTCTACAGATCGTGAAGGAATCCTTCGAAAACGGAAGAAGCACTTGGCTCATTTCAATGAGTATAGTAGTGGTTATAACCAGGGAGGTATTGGGGGAGGCAGTGGCTTAGGAGGTGGAGGAGGATCAAGTAAGTATTAATTAATTATTTTTAAATGAGGTCTGGGGATTATGATGAATTGAATTGAAATTGAATTGAAATTTATTTATTTCCACGTTAAAATACAATATATAGGGTCGTGTGTTATGAACTCGCCAACCAAATAGGGTGGTGCTGTTACGCTTTTTGCTATTTTTCAGCATTAATTTGTCAATATTTTCAAAAGTGAGAAAGTTTATGTAACAAATATGATATCATGTTGAAGCTATATTACTGTGCTAGCTCCCTGTCAAGTTTCATTGTTCTAGGTAACATTGTGGTGGAGTTACAATAGTTTAAGTTTGGGTGAGTAGGGGTGGTGCCGGAAGCGGAGACGCCTGTACAAAGTCAATTGGAAATTTTTAATTTTGTGGTTGATTTGGGGAAAACTTGAATATCTCTGCCAAATTTGGGCTTTTGATTATAAATTTGGTACCAAACTAAAGCTTATAAACTGCTTTACACAAGGAAATCACTGAACAATAGGTTTGATGTGATAATGGTACCCAGGAAGACTGAACAATCATTATTTGACCTAAAAATGTGATGCCTCCTGTACAAAGTCATTAGGAATTATAGATATTGTAGTACCGCTGGGAAAACTGCAATATCTCTGCCAAATTTTAATCTATGATTGTAAATTTAGAACCAAATTAAAGCTTATAAACTGCTTTATACCATCATATCACTTAAACCATATGTTTGATGGTGCAACAGTACTTGACAGGACCACCCCCTCATGAATTTGAAAAATAGCTATTTTTTCAGGGCTAAATTTCAAATCATTATATTTTCTTTCTAAAATTGTAAACCATAGTGAATTATACCTTGTTTGAAAGGTCTGAATATTATCTACCAGAATGTAATGATATTAATCATATTTGGGTGATTATAGATGACTTGATGATAAAAACAATGAAAATTTAAAAAAAAAATATAAATTTCTTGAATTTTTCTTACTAACTTTTTTATCTTACACCTTGTATAATTTTTCAATGCAGATTTAGATTCCTTGAGGAATTTACTTTCAGAAAATGTATAGTTTTAATATTATAGGGGGTATACTTTTCGAGATACAGGTCCTTGAAGAGAAAAATGAGGCATTTGTAGTCAAATTGGCATGTAACGCAAAAGGCGGCGAACTTATAACACATGGCCATATATAAAATAAAAATACATGAAGAGTGAAGTCACAGAAAGAGAGCAGGATGTGATCATGATGAGAGTGATGATGATGATGATCATGGTGGTGGTGATGATGATGATGATGATGATGATGATCATGATGATGATGATCATGATGATGATGATGATTATGGTGGTGATGATGATGATGAGTTTGGTGTTGTTGGTAATGATACTGGTGATGATAATGAGGGTATGGTGATGATAATGATAATGTTGATGGTGGTGGTGGTGATGGTGATTATGATAATATTAGGATGATTATTGTGATGATGATGATGATGCTGCTCCTTCTGCTGCTTGTTCTGCTGCTGTGGATGATGATAGTTATGATGGTGGGATGGGGATGGTGATGATAGAGATTGTTCAAATTATACGGATGACAAAATTCATGAGGATTCAAATTAATGATTTTAGTTACAATAATAATAATAATACTGAAATGTGATTCAAAATGTCTTCCTGGAACATCATATCAACATCATTCATGTGTTTTGTTTTTGTGCAGATTCATTCCAGTTCAATAATCCTAACATGGGATACGGAGGGAATAATTACAATTTTAGTAACCAAATGAACTCCTCTACTTCACAATCTCAGTCAGGTGAGAAACTCTATTCCATTTTCTCAGAGTCATCAGAAAAGTTAGCCACCCCCCCAAAAAAATAAAAAAATATAAATACATGTATTACTTGAGAAAATCTTGTTGACATTACTGTATAAGCCAATATTTTTGCGTACAGATATTTTCGCAATTTTGGACTCTTTGGGGCAATTCACGAGAGCAAAATTTTGCAATTTTGGTGATGATTTCATAACTATAAATAGCCTTATATTGAAGTGGAAATTTTTGCGAAGACTGACTCGCGAAACTCGCGAAAATAATCACTTATATACAGTACTTGTGTAATACTGGCTACAATATAAATTACATTGCTTGTTTGCATATATCAATTAACAGTGAAATACAGAACAAGCCATTCTTTATGTGTATAACAATTCCTATTCTTTCCTCCTCTCTTTCTTCTTCTTCTCCCAGTATGATTAAAAGGAAGTTTTGTGTATGTAACTTCTGTGATATGTACACAATAAATCACAGTGATTATTTGCACATAAATCTGTAAAGAAGCGGAATTTTTTGCTTTGAAATACAGAAGTCATACTTTATGTCTATATCAACTGTTCCAATTCTTTCTTTAGTGACACAACAAATTCCCAGCCACCAATCAGGGGGCATTGTAACTGGCAACTCCACCGGACAGATGGTATACACAACGTCAAGCAGTGCACAGAATCACCAGCCCTTGCCTAGCATAGCAACGTTAAGGAAACCCCAGGAACCACAGCAGCAACAGCAATTCCAGTTGCAGCAACAACAGCAGCAACAAATTCATCTGCAGCAGCAACAACAACAAATTCAGCATCAACAACAACAGCAACAAGCAGGTATGGCAATGCAGATGGACTTTCAAATGCCAAATATCCCGCAGGCTGCTTCGGTGGTGGGTGCACAGGCCTCTGCAAACCAAGTCAAGACAGAGAGCAAGAACCAGTACTGCACATCAGGTAATGGCTTGCTCAAGACTATGATCTATGCCCTGTAACATAAAGACATAAGATTGATTAAAAGTTATGATTGCTTTTTTCTCGATAGCCTTATCATGGACAGGGTGCTCCAAAGTTGATGATCTAAATCCTAACCTTAGCCCTAGCCCCAATCTTAATCATATCCTAATCCTAATCCATGACTGTACCTGCGTTTCAAATGAGGCTACCGAGACAAAATTGATCGTCACTTTTTATCAATCGTAAGTCTTTATGTTACAGGTCACAGATTGGAAGACAAGATTATAAAAGTATTCTTTTCACACAATGTAGAAATTTATTATTGAAAGCAGGTCACAAAACAATCCCCGGCACTGCACTTATGTCTTTGAGCAAGGCACTTTTTCTACATGCCTCTCCCCTTCCAGGTGTAAATGGGTACCTGATAGGATAATTCTTTGTGCGCTCAACAGCAGCCTGAAATTGAATCCAATGACCTTTACATTGTAAATCGCTTTTATAATCAGTTATCAAATGGAAATACGTAGCGCTATATAAAAACCATCATTTTCTTATGTAATAGGTGGCTTTCAGCTGGATCCGAACACAATGCGTGATTGTGGCTCACCACCTGACCTTACACAAGTCTCAGAGGTCTTGGATCTCATCCCAAAGGGTATCTCCAGACCTAAAGACATGGTGGAAAAGAATATTCAGACTGGTAAGCATTTCTTCCTCATACTCTCTCACTTAAAGACACCCGTTTTAAGGGTGAAAACGTGATGTAGTGGTATACTTTTAACTACATGTATTATACCAGATTGGTGAACACTTTTTCTGTTATTCTCTCATGTACAAAAACGGTTTTGGGGTTAAACCATTATATAGTGGTGTACCCTTAACTTGCAAATCTAGCACATGTATACCAGAGCATTTTCTTTTATTCTCTCATTTAAATACCAGCTTTTAGGGTGTAAATGTGGTAATCTTGTGAAAAGATAACAGAAAGGTGGAAAGTTCTTACTGGTATTCTCTCATGTACAATCATGCACAGTTTTAGGTAGAAGGTTAAATGGTTCACATTTAACTATACTGCATAACAATAGAAATTAAAATGAATTGAATTTTTTTTAATTAACAATAATATGTAAGGCCATAAAATTATTTTTTTTGGCTATTTCTTTACATTAAATTCTGCTTTGGTTGTAATTTATACTCTCTCAAAATGACTGAAGCATATTCTTTGTATTGGATGTTTCACTTTTCCAGATGACATTACCATTGATAATGATTCCATGGCTTGGCATGTTGCCCAGGTAACGGCTAATGCTCTCCATGACTACGCAGCAACGGGTGATATTAAAACTATCCTCACCGTTCAGAGACATCTTATTGCAGTGGAAGATGATAACGGAGATACGTAAGTTAAAACTCTTATTTTTATTATCATTATAAAATATCATCATTATCTGTTCTTAAAAGAAAAACAAAAATTACATTTCATTGATTAAAATACAAAATGAGATATATCCACCACTGGAACGCCAGGGATAGAAAAATGAAACTAAAGTACTGTGGCATGAAGCTTCCTTTATTTCATCAATTTGTTTGTTAGTTACAATCAACTTTGCAAACATCTGGGGATCAGTTCTTGTGCTCAATGATCGAGCATGTGATTAGTATAACACCCAAGAACATGTTCCAGTTGTTCGCAAAATCATTGCTAACTTTATGAACGACATGGTGAAACCCCACACTGTCCTTATATTTAGATGCTGGGTTTTGAGCTAAAGCATTCACAAGTCAATGAGATGACCAAATAATATTGTTTCAAAATATTGTGGTACATACCAAATTACTTGGATGAATGTTATTCTTCATGTATAACCTGAAATTTTTGTGAATTTTGCGGTTCAGTTCTCAAGAATGTTTCTACTTTAACATAAGGTTAAGGAAAACATCACAAAAATCACAAAATTAAACCTTTGTGAATTTCCTTACCTTATCCAAAATTGTGAAATTTTTGCCTTATGTTGTAATTTTTTTTAGTACCTTATTGTTTGCTTGTGCATTAACAATAATAGTGAATGCTCTCAATATGGTCTCAGCTTGCGCAATATACATTCTTGTATCCCACGGAATGCCTTTTATGCTTTGTATGCTCAAGTTATAACTATTTATTTATTCATAGATGTTGGCTAGCTTTTAACATTCTCAAAAGGTTATCAAAATTAATTTAACTGTCTTCTGGCATATACTGATTATGTAGTAATGATAATAATATTTGCATGATTTCTTTTCTCTTCCAGACCTCTGCATGCTGCAATCATCAACAAGAAATATGATGTGACCCATGCTCTCCTTTCAGCCGTCATTAAGATACCAGACCAGACCATTGTCAACCAGACAAATCATCTCAAACAGGTGAGATAATTCATTATAATAAGCAATAATATTAGGGATTATATAGTCCGACCTCGCATGTATAATCATTGATCTGGACTATTCTATTAATTGGCCCTGTTTTCGGTCGGCTTCCCACTCTTACTATCAAATTCACGTGGAAGCCTCTCTTTTCTTGTTCATTCAAGACATGGTATTTTCATCTCCTTTAAATACATCATTGACCATTAACAGTAATGATTAGCAATCATTTACAACACCAAAGAAGTCAATATTTTACTACAATACTGCTACATCCATCATTTGATTGAAGGTCTTGGTGAAATGTGGGACAGACCCTAACCTATCAGATCTCAAGATAATGTTTAATCTGTCTCCTCTTTTGATTAAATATAGACCCCTCTCCATCTTGCTGTCTTGACCAACCAACCTAAGATAGTGGAGGTCTTGCTGATATGTGGGGCAGATTCTAATCTATCAGATCTCAAGATAATCTTCAATCTGTTTCTTCTTTTGATACATTCTAGACTCCTCTTCATCTGGCAGTCTTGACCAACCAACCTAAGATAGTGGAGGTCTTGCTGATATGTGGGGCAGATTCTAATCTATCAGATCTCAAGATAATCTTTAATCTGTTTCTTCTTTTGATACCATCTGTACCCCTCTCCATCTGGCATTCTTGACCAACCAACCTAAGATAGTGGAGGTCTTGCTGATATGTGGGGCAGATTCTAATCTATCAGATCTCAAGATAATCTTCAATCTGTTTCTTCTTTTGATACCATCTGTACCCCTCTCCATCTGGCATTCTTGACCAACCAACCTAAGATGGTGTAGGTCTTGCTGATATGTGGGGCAGATTCTAATTTATCAGATCTCAAGATAATCTTTTATCTGTTTCTTCTTTTGATACCATCTGTACCCCTCTCCATCTGGCAGTCTTGACCAACCAACCTAAGATGGTGGAGGTCTTGCTGATATGTGGGGCAGATTCTAATCTATCAGATCTCAAGATAATCTTTAATCTGTTTCTTCTTTTGATACCATCATGTACCCTCTCCATCTGGCATTCTTGACCAACCAACCTAAGATAGTGGAGGTCTTGCTGATATGTGGGGCAGATTCTAATCTATCAGATCTCAAGATAACTTTAATCTGTTTCTTCTTTTGATACCATCTGTACCTCTCCATCTGGCATTCTTGACCAACCACCCTAAGATAGTGGAGGTCTTGCTGATATGTGGGGCAGATTCTAATTTATCAGATCTCAAGATAATTTTCAATCTGTTTCTTCTTTTGATACCATCTGTACCCCTCTCCATCTGGCATTCTTGACCAACCAACCTAAGATAGTGGAGGTCTTGCTGATATGTGGGGCAGATTCTAATCTATCAGATCTCAAGATAATCTTCAATCTGTTTCTTCTTTGATACCATCTGTACCCCACTCATCTGGGCATTCTTGACCAACCAACCTAAGATGGTGTAGGTCTTGCTGATATGTGGGGCAAATCCTAAGCTATCAGCTCTCAAGATAATTTTTAATCTGTTTCTTCTTTTAATACATTCTAGACTCCTCTTCATCTGGCAGTCTTGACCAACCAACCTAAGATGGTGGAGGTATTGTTGAGATGTGGGGCAGACCCTAATCTTTGTGACCATGAGGGTAACACACCCCTCCATCTGGCTACTAGGACCGGTATGTTAGAGGGGGTGAACTTCTTACTCCGAGGCCCCAAGGCTAAGGCAGCCATTCCACCCATCAAGGCTCATATCAATCCTACTAACTATGAGGGTATGTCATCCTGTGTTGTTTACTTTTTTGAAGATAAATAAAAGTAGTTTTTGGCTGTCCATTAGATATTCATTTCTCAGTAAATAAGCTAATATATTTCTTTGTTTCAGTTTCAAAATTAATCATAAACAGCTGACCTAAGTTACTATTATTATCTAAAGAAGTGGTGTGCTGAGTAATTGCAAAATACTTATTCAGTATGATTTGCATTTCAAAATTCTTCAAGAACAGCTGACATAAGTATGGCCATTGTAAGCTTGATAATAGATAATCAATCATTTGATTTAATCACTAATCCATTTCATTTGTATTTAAAATTTGTCAGAGGAATGTTATTAAAAAAAAAAAAATATTATAATGAGAGGTTTAAAGGTAGTGCCAGAGGGATAAGTCTAATTGTTGATTTTCTTTTCTTTAGGCCTTGCTCCTGTCCACCTAGCAGTGATTGCTAAGAACCTGGATATCTTGAAGGCATTAGTTTCATCGGGAGCTGATGTCAATGTCGCTGTGAGTAGTCACACTTTCTTTCAAAGTATATTCATAATGATACCCTCGTAGTTACACTTTCCAAGGATGTGAGTGTATAGGATTCTATTGCCCACGATGTACAAGTAGTCATTGCTCTTTCGGGAAAAAAATCAGTAGATAACCATGATAACTGCATCACAATATTTATGTAAAAGAAAAGTTTGGCACTTCACATCACTTGTGGCACACACTCATATTCTTCTGCAGTGCAAGAATGTAATGTAAATGTCTTGTAATTTAATAAATGATTCCTTGTACATTTCCAAACTGTTGTATGTTTCCTTTTCTTGTGTATACATGAATTCACACACAGTAGTCATTTCAGGGTGTTGTCAAAACAAGGGCCATTTCGATCAAAATCAGTTTAATTCATACTGATACAAATCAGTTGCAATGAGGGAAAATAGTTCTATTCATATCTCCAGTCCACTATGGGATTGTTCTAGATAAGCTATAAAAAAAAGGTATATTTCATTCAGTTTTCTCTGTATTGCTGTCTTCTAGGATGGAAAGACTGGAAGAACAGCACTCCACTATGCCGTCGAGGTCGAATGCTTCCCCATCCTGGGCCACCTCCTGATCGAAGCCAAGGTCGACGTCCATGCCGTGACTTTCTCTGGGGACTCTGCCCTTCATCTGGCCAGCAGCCTGGACCTAAGGGCAGTAGCCACACTCCTTATCGCATCAGGGGCAGACCCCAAGCTGGAGAACGCTGACTTTGAGGTCGACAGCGAAAGTGAGGAGGATGTCGATGAAGAAGATGGTGATGAGGAGAAGGATAAGAAAGAGGATGAGGAGGAGAAGGAGAAGCGTGGGAAGACACCCTACCAGCTTGCAAGAAGCGCAAAGGTAAACCTCCCTATAATCACATACTGTATAAGCCAATATTTTCGCGTTCAGATATTTTCGCGATTTTGGACTAGTTGGGGAAATTCATGAGAGCAAAATTTCGCGATTTTGGTGATGATTTCATTCCTATAAATAGCCTTGTATTGAAGTGGAAATTTTCGCGAAGACCAACTCACGAAATTCGCGAAAATAAAGTCACCGCGAAAATAACCACTTATACAGTACATGTTCTAGTAGTTGTGAGATAATATGGGCTGGATGTAAACTAAGACGAAAGCATTTGCCATTTATTTTGGTTCATTAGAAGCTTAAAATTGATACCATGAAAGGCTTTACAAAAATAAGGGGGGAAAGAAAGGTAAATTATTAAGTTGTTAAATGTTTTACTTCATTTTCTTCATGAAGTTGCAGTTCAGTAGATCCTCCTTTGTTCAAGTTATAAGAAAGAGAGACACAGTAACAGAAACAGTCAACTATAATGATGATATGTTTCTTACTCCTTTTTTTTTCAGGGAAGCGGTAGTTTAGTAGATTCTTTTTTCTTCAAGTTATAAAAACGACAGAAATGGGATAAGTCACTTTATTAACTAAGTAATTGTTATATGTTTACAATTGTAAGAGAAGTTGTTGATGTTGTTTTTCTATCACTTGGGGAATGATTTGTCTATTATTCCATTCCTTGATATTTGATCCCAAAAGCTGATTTGTCCGTAATGTCCCTCTTTAAAATAAATTTTTGTCAATGCAGATGAAAGATATCTTGTCTGGACATTCCACAAGGAAAGAAGACATGGACGATTTTGACTACATCGAATCTGGAAGTACAGTAAGCTCTGTTGGATCCATTCAATCTGAGGACCACATCAAAATCAATAGCTGGGACCAAGGTTACTTCTCAGAGAAGCCCAGTTCCAATGTCACTAGTCTTGCTCTGAAGCGACCCTGGCCAAGAGGGAAAAGCCGAATGCTAGGAAGTTCTTTGATCACAGCTAAAGGTAATATTAATTTCTATAATAAGAAAAAAGTTTTTATTATAAAGTACTCTTCCCATTCCAAAAAATTCTCTATGCATTGTGGAACACTCTCTAAAAGTAATGTTACATAGAAGAGGCTGTACACAACCACATAGAGTGTAACATAACAAAGTAAGATTAAAGAAGTGCATACACATACTAGTACTTTCCTGTGTATTATTCTCTTGACTATGTTTGTGCTTTAAAAATTGCAAAGCGTGGAACAGTCCATCACCGGTGTATTATTGTACATCTGGCATGTAAAATGCTGAGCATAACAGTGCGAGTAAAAAAGTCTCTACTGTTTATTCTTCATGTAGGCCCCCTATGTGCAGTTATGAATACTCCGAAGCTCATCAGAGTTTTAGAGTACTGCTTTAAAAAAAAAATAGGCTGAATAAATTTGGGTAGAAAACAATATTATGGACTCGGCTTTATTTGAGTTTTCTATCTTCTTTTTGCACTTTGTTTAGGTGACATTGGGCTGTTGTCTGAAACCACGACTGAGAAGCTCTGTTCTATGCTGGATGAGAATTACCCTACAACACAGAGCTGGTTCACCCTGGCCAATCGGCTTGGACTCTCTAACATGCTCGACTTCCTTAAACATGTCCCAAGTCCCACTGCAGTTATTCTGAAACAGTTTGAGGTAAGGGAAAAGTTTGGATAGTTCTGCATTTCCCAATGGTTTACATTTGTTTGATTAATTTCTTTGTTTTATTTGGAATAAACCACTGATGGATTTTAAAAGTATGACACCCTTAAAAAGTTACAAATCCTGGTTAGTGTTTCACCAAGTAATTTATAATGTGACTTTATAAATGACTGGTGATCATTTCTTGTGCTGAATGATTGAGAATGTGATTATTATAGCACCCAAGAGCATTTTCCAGTTGTTTGTAAAGTCATTTGTAACTTTATGAACAGTTTATGAAACAATTTATGAAACAATCCCAAGGTATCTGATAATGGTTGTGACAGCCCTCTTTTATTTCATCTTCTTCTGTCCTTGGATGCCTCGATATAGAAGGTCTAGTAATGCTTGACATGTAGATTTGGCACTCATACGGCATCTTTCGCGTGCCTTTCCTTCTGTGCCTCTAGAAAGATGGCACCATGTGCATGGATGCACTTCTTTCTCCAGTGATACATTTTAAAAATATCCACAAAAAAAAACAAACTTACTTTTCTTTGACATTAGAGCACATTTAAGGCTGCTCACACAAAGTCCGGTCGGGTCACGGCACGGGCCCGTTCCGGTTCAACAATGGGCAAAAACGGTCGAAATGAATCGGCCGTGTACTATTGCAATGAGACTGGTCACAACAAACACGGGCTATGCCGTACTAGCCGGAACGGCAACCGGTACGGTTTTTATGGGATCGCTCATGGAGCGATTTGAGACGGTTTGCCGTACCGGTCACCGGACCGGACTCGGTGTGACGAGGCCTTAAGTCAACATAATTTTAAATTTCATGGCTATTGGATATAACTACTATGATATTTCAATATATTTCTTTCAATACAAAATTTTTAAAAGGGCAAATCTGACAATATTTGACCTTCAGGTTGCAGGCACACAAAACAAAGTTGAATGGAATGAATAGTAACATGTTGATTGGGTATTGTTTGTGTAGGCTATGGATGGTACTATCAAAGAGCTTCGTGATGTTCTATCATCAATGACTCATCTGGAAGCTGTAGCCTTACTGGATCAGGCAATCTCCTGGAGGAAAGAAAAAGGTAACCCAAAAGTACAGAAATACAGAATGATTAACCAAGGCTCTAAAAAATATGAGAAAGGATTATGACAATACCATACATTAATAAAACATCTTTATTTTAGAGACCTGTATAAGATTTAAAATATATGAATGGACAGGTTAAATTAGTGGGGGTTTTTTCCTCTAAAAAATGCATATATTGTTGCTTAATATTCTAAAGAAAACAGACAAATTATTTGTTCAAAATTTAAACCTACAACTTGCAAGCTTTTAGCTTTTACTTATAGTTTCAATCACATTTCAAATTATACTGTTTTTTTCTAAACACATTCACTGTTGCCTATTTACAATTACTATGAATTGCATTTACATTTTACTTATTTTTGGCCAATTTTTCTTCAATTGAACTATTAAGAAACAATGAGCTATTTTATAAGATCAATGGCTTTTTATTTTATGAATTTTTTAATGACTTTTATATCAAATTTCTCTTTTTTTCATTCCCTCTTTAGCTGATGAGGCTCATATGTACAGTTCAATGCATCAATCTTTGGGCAAGATGAGTATTACAGAACCTCATGTCCATCAACATCAAGCTGTTTATTAGTTTTCCTTTTCCCTCAAACTGGGCAAGTCAAAGAGAAAAGGAACTCCACTTTGATGAATCAATGCAGACAAAATATTTGTTTACTAGCCATAGAATTAAGATGATATGACAGAAGAGGTCTTAAGCTTACCAATGATATCTTTGTTATTTTTCAAGGGTCATGTACCAGTGAACGCTATTGGCTAGACATAGTTTTACAAAAATTACAGTTTTTGCACTATTGTCTCATATTAAGACTTATTGTAATATTCCTTGTATTGTTGGGACAGGAATATTTGGTGAAATTTTTGGTCAGTAACTTTATTGAGGCATGTATCAGTAAAATAACTTCATTATCAGTTCTTGAATCACTTTTTGTTGTTTGGTTCAGACAATAATGTATTCTAGGCACATTAAAATTCTGTTTTTGAGAACTCCATGATAATTGAGCCAGCTAAACTAATGTAAGGTATTTTTAATTTTCAATGTGTTGGAGTTCCAGTGTTGACTGTCCGAACAATTCTAATATGCCATTGAAAAGCAGAAATCATACTCTTATGATATATTTATTACCGGTAAACAATTATTTTGTCCACACTGACTCGTTGAAATTAGCTTTCTTATGCGCCCGATTTTTCACCACACTCTTTTTATGGACGGTAGCCGATACTTACTGCAAATGAGAAGATCCTTCTTTGCAATCTATTTCTACATGTAACACTCTACGCCTGAAATACTTGTGCTATATATTATTTCTTGAGGGATCAGTTTTGATTTTAGTTTTCACGGCATTATTACAGAGCTTTTGTCAAGAGCCATATTCTTTTTTCTTTTCACCGATTGGGAAACAAGTTATTTAGATGTACTATAAGATTGGATACCTCCTTGCTTGAAACTTTCGCTGATCATGTGATTTTGTGAAAAGTTTCATGCTTTTGAAATGGTAAATTTACAATGCGAACTAAAATATCTGGCTGGTAGTGTGTACACCATTTGTTCGTGATCTTGCAGTATATGAATAAGATGACCAAGGTGGTGTTGCATAAAACTTTTTTTCAAACCTGAGTTTTCTCAGGTTTAAAAGCTTCGGTAATGTAGCCCTATTTCTCGGGTTATTCAACGTGAGTTTGAAAACCCCTTAAAAATTGATTGCATAAATTCTTTTGAAAACTCTGGTAGACTCCCTAAGTGTGTATGCAATGGAAAAAAATTCCAGTAAAATATTGTAACCAGAGTTTTCAGATTTTTACCAGAAAAACTCCAGTTAAAAGTTTTATGCAACAACGGGCCCCAGATGTATTACCTGGGAGAATTTAGGTATATAAACATTCAATTGAAACTCGGTATAAAGATGTACTCCAGTCGAAATGAAATCAGTTTGTTTTGTTTGATATAACAAGCAAAATTCTCTGGTCCCAAGGACCTCATTATGAAAAGTTTCCACGTTACTTCTTATTGCCAACATGTAAATTTGTAAATAACAAGTCCTCTTATCTTCAAAGTCAAAGTAATGCTGCTACATATATTTTCATGAATAACTTTTGTCAAATGTATAGAGGAATAAAGGATAAAATATGTTTATCTCGCTGTTGAATGCCAGGAGTATTTATTAATGAATAAAGATATTCACAAAGTGTATTTTAGTCATTTTTGTTTTTGAGAAAAACGTTAAATTTCACTGAATACTTGCCAGCAAAATGAAGAAAAACAAAACAAAACTGTCTTTACGCCAGGAGATCATTATAAGATGCTCAGGGGTAAACTGTTCTTTTAATTAAAACAAATAATTGGATTTGGACAAGAAAAAATATGATGTAGCACATGATATGTGATGATTGTAGAAATAGTGTATATTGGTTTCAAATATTTGCATGCTCACAAATTCTATTAATTAAAAAATGAATGGATAAACCAGTACTAATAGTGAAGGAAGAAGTTAAGAGATTTGTTTAAATTCCATTTGATTTTTCTTGTAAATAATATGTAGTCTATAGTATTTTGTATCATTGTGCCACTATGCTCTATTGTTGTATAGAATGGCATTGGATAAATGAGATTTATTACTGGTATATTGTATCCTTGTATGTAAAGCAACATGGGATATTAAATGAATGTATAAAAGTAAGTGTGTTTTTGTTCATGATATAGGACTGCTCCAACTATAATTTCGTGCTATCACCATAAATGCTAAAAATAAAGTAACACAAGATGTATGATCTACAGTGGAAACTAAAAATAAAAGTTCTGATATACATGTATAGTATACATACAAGTTTCATTGATATTTTGCAGGGCTCATGCTCAAACATTTGAGTGAATAACAGTTATTTTATGACTATATGAAGAATTTCATTAAAGTTCTTAACATGAAAAACAAGTTGAATTTGATTTGTAGAATTACATTTTAAATATTGGTGCAAATTGCACCTCACCTAGTTAGTTTGATGTAAATGTATGTGAAATAATAGATACTTCATGAACTACTCTTAATATGTACATTCTATGATTGTATGTATAAATATTTTGATGAACATGATTATTTTGGTTTGTGTTCCCCAAAATCTTTTGTCACAAACATGTACAAACGCAGATTTATTGAGGTGCCATTGTTGATGTACATAAAGAAATTATGTTATGTAAAACCTCACAGTTGTACGAGGTCTGTACTTGTTCCATACAATTCAATCTTTATTTGCACTGTTGTACAGTTCTAATCATGTGCCGTGTTTTTAAATGTAGTAAATATTTCTAAGATTTTGCTGTTTGTCTCAAGTTACAGGAAATAAATTGAAATGGTTTACCAAAACGTAGTGGATCTATTAATCAGAAAAGATACATATTTTATTATTTTTCCCCTCTAAATTTATTAACTGTTAATTTGGTGAAAAGAATATTTCAGAACTGGGCTTTAGCCAGATGAATTCAAATGCATTATGTGTAATTACTTAAGATTCTTAATAGAAAATTTGTATGTAATATATGATGCTGAAACAAACACAATATTTTGCTTTTAATAAGTAAAAACATTTGTCATGATAGATTTTTATTTGATGATTAAGGTATTGCTGCTGTTCCTTGATGTACAATCAGATAATACATTGTATATGATTTATATATTCCATTTAATTTTGCAGACACTGACATTTGTGAACTTGATCTTGGCAAATTTGGAATAAAGGCTTACAAGCTACAAACTGCTAAAATTTGAGTTTTTAATTGTGTAAATGAAAAGAGTTTATTCCCTGTTAGATGACCTCCCAAGTACAATGTAAAATCTGCCATTTGACTTCTAGCCTTAGCATCTTTTTAAAACCCTCTTGATTTATGCATGTACTAGAGATTTCATTTATTTATTTTTATAGATATGCGGTACTTGTAATGGTTGTGGCATGCTTGAATGTACAGAACTCCCGACCATATAAAGCAAAGTCAAAATTGTATGTCTATCGCGACTTTTGTACACTTATCGATGAAGCATGGTATGGAGCAAAAACAATACATTTTGCAATTCATCACTTAGCCATGCAGTGACTGACAACAAGTAGGAGAGAATGAAACGAGATACATGTACTGGATCAGGGAGAATATAGAGATATATAAAAAGATGGAAAAGGGTGGGGTGGAACAAACTGAACGATGGTGCATATTTGGGGGAAAATACAGAGAGGAAAATAAAGACAGAGAGAGGCAAAGGGGCGAGGAGGAGAGACGGAGCGAGATATGTACATGGACAAAACGTAGGGGGAAAGAAATCAGGTGGCCGTACCACAAAACTGTCATAAGTCCAAGTTCTTGGTCAACCCATAGGAACCCCCAAGTTGGGGAATTAACACGCGTTTCAATGGGCTGTCCGAAGAACTTACGACGGTTTTGTGGTACAATGCAGGCAGAGGAGATGAGAGGGGGGGGGGGGGGAAGAGGCTAATGATAAGGGATATAGACACAGAAGGGACAAGTTTTGTTTATACTACATGTTCTATTAATGAACTCTCCCTTACACTAGGCTCTTTTGCTGATATATCGTCTTCTTCTAGCTCGCTGTTAGTCTTTGTCTTTCTTCTTTCTTCTTTTTCCCTTTCTTGCTCTACTCTCTTCTATTTTTCTCTCTTCTTTTTCTCTTTTCTTTCTTTTTATGCTTCTTCTTTCTTTTTCTTTCTTCTTCTCTTTTCCTTCTTCCTGCTGCTTTCTATCTTACCATTCTCTTTCTCTTCTTCGTCTTTTTTCTTTCTTCCTCTCTTTCTTTTCTTTCTTTCATTGTTCTTTTCTCTTTCTTCCGCTCTTCTTCTCTTTCTGTCTTTCTTTTTCTTCTTTTTACTTTCTATCTCTTTCTTCCCTTATTCTTTCTTTCCTTCTTCTTCCTCTTTACTTTTTCTTTCTTTCTCTTCTTTTCTTTTCTTCCTCTTTTCTCTTTTTTCTTTATCTTCTTTTCTTTCGTGTGTCTTACTTTTCGGTCTTCTTTCTTCTCTTTCTTTCTTTCTCTTCTCTTCCTCTTCTTTTTCTTTTCCTTTCTTCTCTCTTTTCTTCTCTCTTATTCTTTTTCTTCTTTCTTCTTCTTTCTTTTCTTCTCTTTCTTTCTTCTTCTTCTTCTTTCTCTTGGTCTTTCTCTCTTTCTTCTTTCTCTTTACACCCGCAGCCCCTCCATGTTTTATTTCTTTACCCTGTTTATATTCTCTCCCCTTATTGCTCTGTATCTTCTCTCTTGTCCTTGGGCACTTTCTTCAATTCATTATTTTATCACAACTCCGTCTTTTTATACTCTTTATCCCGTCTCTCCTCATCTGCAGTTTAAATCTTCTCGTTTTCTCTTCTTTTATACATGCATCTTCTACCCCCCCCCCCGTCTTCCCTCTTGTTTTTTTCTACATCCTCCCTCTCTCTCCACACCCTTTATATCTCCTCTTAGCATGCTCTGCTGTTAAGTTATTATCTCTCCCTCTTCTGTTTACAAATTCTTTATCCTCTATCACCCCATCTCTCTACCTCTTCTGTTTATCTTCTCTGTCTGCCACTACATCTTCTCATCCCATTTCCACCTTGGTTTTGGCAGTCTTATCTTCACTCGGGCTCTTCTTTTCAGTCTTCAGCAGATACAGTCCACTCCCATTATAACAAGCATGAGTACAACTAGGATAAGCCAATTCTCAAATTCCCAATCTTCAACATGAATACATGTTTCTAGGTGTTCTGTATAAAAAGGCTTGGTCCCAAGCACCCGGGTACAATGAGAGTGGACTGTGTAACTCTAATGAATTAGACATAAATCAGTCTCCTACAATATATCTATGTAGTAGAGGTATGGAAGGAGGTCCAATGACAATAACATACCTTTGCTACATTAATTGCATGGGGACTGATTTAGGTCCAATTATAGAACTTTCTACTTCATAGTCATCTGCATGATGTAACCAGACATTTACAAGGCTTACAGCTCATTTGTCCGAAGGTCCATTAGTCTGAAGATTTGATTTTCCAAACATGAAATAAAGTTTTGTTAAAGTGAAAATGAAATGAGGTTGATGCAAGGTTTGTTAATACGAAAGTGAAATAAGGATATCAATAAGGGAAATATTGATGTACCTTTTTGCTTGCCCGATGTGACGGTGACGGGAAAAAATTTGAATGTACCAAAATTCCAATTTGGGCCCACCTCTCATGAGATCCCGGATCTGCCACTGGAAGTAGAAACATCTCATCTCATTTTCAGTGTAACAAAACCTTACTTCATTTTCAGGTGAGCGAACCTTCGGGTGTACAAAATTTGTATGTTCTCTCTAATAAATCTTCGGAACAAGAAGCTTCCTTTTTATAAGGACTAATCTAACAGAACAGTACAGAAAAATGGAATGATGAAGACCATGGAATTCCTGCCACTTCATTCATTTATTAATGTTTACACAAAGCATTGTGATGATGTAAGTGATGTCAATCTCAGAACTAGGCAGCAAGATGGGGGACGCCAGTTTACTGCACAACAGAGAAAGAAAAGGAAGAGAAAAACAAAAGAACAATTAGTATCATCATTTCTATAATGCATTATATCATCTTATGCTAACCCCAGACTGGATCACATTTCATCTCTGGGGACCATACAGCGAGTAAAAAAAAAACTCTGGATATTTTTGCCAACTATCGCAAAGAACAGTTCATACAAACGGCTAATTTTTGCAAGGTGAAAGGGCCCCCGGAGTGATGTGTGATTTAGGCTTTTGACATAAACTAGAGTTCTGGCTACGATCACATAGAGAATTCTAAGAGAATCAAAGTACATTACTACCAAATGTTTGAATATACATGTGAAACATTATGTGCCAAACAATTTAAAGAGAAAATTGGTAATTGCAATGTAAAATCCAAAATAAGCAAAGCATTTTATTGTTTGTCTCTGACATGAACTTGATTGATTCAGACCAGGCAACATACCCACATGTGCTTTTTTTTTCAAGCCATTTCAACGAATTTAATATTCATTTCAGCTTGTTTTCATCATTTCATATCATTTAGCTAGTCTAATTTAGACCAGAAATTATTACGTTTCCTAACTAAATTACTTTTGAAATTCATTTTATTCAAAAAAAATAAACAGTACAGTTCACTTCTGTTATAACAATCGAGGACACAACATTGTTTGGTGAGGTATTTGGATTGGTACCGAGCATGCCTTTTTTTAACAGGAATGGACTGTTATAAGTCAACATAATTTAGCAAAACTGGAAACCAGACCACATACTACCAAAAACATTTTGTACTAGAAGCTAATCACCAAAAGAAAAACAGAAAAATAATAAACTGAGGAGGAAAAAGAAAACAAAATCTAAAAATTCTCAAGAACAAGAGCAAGACAGTAACAGTGCTAATTGTGCTGCCATCATTAACATTCAAATTATATCGATTAAAAACATCTATATAAATTATTATTATTGCACTGTACTACTAAATTGTTATTATGATGTGTACAATAACCATGCAACAATACGGTAAACCTTGCCTAAGTCGAACATGTTGGGACTAAGAAATAGCTTTGATTGAGAAAAAAATCTGACATAAGAAGGGTTACAAACAAGAATATGAGAAGTTGGTGAGTTTGACTTAGGCCAGGTTGACTGTACATCTTAAAAGTGGACAGCAGGTTAGACTTTTGCAAGCAAAAGACATTTTATGAAAACTTGGGGTAACACTGACATTAAAACTTCAACACTTGCAACAAAATTTAGAAAATAATAGTAAGGTAATTTTTTTAAAACATAAGCATTCATTTGGATCAGGAATTATGTGTAAATTATCATACTGTAAAACCAGGAATTTATGTGTGCATTTCATGAGGGGCAGAGATCCATGAAATATACATACAATTCGCAAAAAAAATTCTGGATTACACTTGGAATAGAATCTTCTCATTTGATGAATTTTTGGTCACATGATTTCAACAAACAATCCATTTAATGACTTTATGTCGGCAAGCATGCATTTTGGTACTATTCAGCATAATTTTGTATTCTGCTGGCGTGCATTAGTATTTTTGTTAGAAGGAAAACAATATTAGCTTGGAGTTAAAAAGGGATCAACTTTGTAATATACATGTAAATAAAAGAAGAAGCCCCCTCTATCAAAATGGCACACTAACTTTTTAATAAAAGTGCTCAAAGTATCGGATACACATAGCATGAAAAATGAGTCACCCCCTTTCAGTTAATTCTGACTAAATACAATTAACATACTGGTCTGCAGAAACAGTTATTTTGAAAATACAAATTCTAAACTTATTTTCATTTGATGGTGCAATGATGATAATTCAATTTATTCAACAGAAGGCTACTCTTTTAAATCATAAAATATTTGCACCACTGAACTTACCAACATTTAGTCCATATTTTGTTAGTAGATTTTTATCCTGGAAATACCATATCTCACCAAATGTTATCCCCAAAACTGATTAAGTTAATAACCCGGCCAAATTAACAAAGGTTTCATGCTATTCACCACAGGATCAAAACTAGCAGGCAACCAATAGGTTTACAAAATTGAGCTACAGAGCCCCCCCCCCCCCCCCCCCAAAAAAAAAAAAATGGCTATATCTCAAAAAGCGTAGTTGAGTATGACCATGTTAGTTTAGATACTGTTTATATTTTCAGTGGCATTAAGTCTTACCCAATGATTTAGAAATCTAAGTTTAAGTCTCTATGTTAGACATCACTCAAATTCATACATCATTCATACATTCACAAAAATCAATTTGATTAGTGTTATTGGAAACAATTTTCATTTTCAAGCTCAACCAAAGAGTGTGCAGCACAAAAGAAATGCTTTGAATGTTAGAGGAAATAATATTAGCATTCAGTGCAATGTGATCAACTCTTTACACAATCACAGCAAGCCATAATGTTATGGTAGGTGATTATTTACAAACCTTCCATGAGAAAGTGAATTAACGCTGCAAAAAGAGAAAATACAAAGGTCAAAATAAACATGAATTACATTACAATTAATAATTGTACTATTCATTTTCAGATAATTTTTATTACAACCATAACCAACAAAAAATACTGAAAGGGCCTTTCCCCCTTTTTTTATAACTTCTACAGACGCTCTACCCTTCTCCACAGCCGGTCTATTATGTTCTCTCTAAACTTTTCTACAAGCACATCCCCCCCCCCAATCGAAAATATTCTGACCATTCTTATCCTTGTTCTTCTTTTTAGATAAACAGTAAATCAAGTTGATATCAATTGCAACTCTTTGAAAGCAAGTAAATTTTCAGGTTGTAAGTAATAATGGACATGAATATAGATGTATCACCCCATTTTGTTGAAAAATCTTGAATGGTGGACAGTGGATAGTGTTTACACAACTGACCATTTTTTTTGCAGGAGTGACAATAGTTGGTGCCTGGTGCACAAGTGCGTCCACCTTGCAACTAAGACATTTGTTTTGGCTGCTTCAACTACTTGCGTTATTCATGTTCTAATTTCTAATGTTATAATTATTCCGTAGGGTTGGCATCTCTGTATGAGCAGATAAAAAGAAGAATTTACCTTCTTGCCAGCTGTGACCTTTGCCTTCTTGGTACCACGGACCTTCTTCTGTCTGTTCTTCCTTTCTTTCCTCTGCTTGGATGAGGACTTGGGCTTCTCGTACAGTCCGTGCTATGGAAAAAGCAACAACAAAATCTGATTAATAGAGATCTTTCTAATGAGTAGTATGGATGCTGTGGTAACATTTTGTCTCAGATATGTGGTTAGGTTTAGCTTGGAGTCCAGTGTTAAAGAGAAGATTTTCCCCCAAAAATAATAGTTTCTTGAATAAACCTGACCCTACATGCACTACTAACTACATGTACCCTAACCACAAATCTAGCCCTCATATAAATCATAAGAATTTGGGTTAGGGTATCAAGGTGTTGGGGGTCTTTAAAGTTCACATTCAGTAAGTTCAAGGGACTGACAACAGAGCTGTTGATGCTGAAAACCATTGGAGTTTGCTATTCTCTCTCCAAGCTCGAAAGCTAGTCAGGAATTCACAACATCAAAAATATAATGCAAAATGGCATTCAGACCATTATTAGCAGAGCAGAGTCATCCTAGCCGTTACCATTCTGACAGCGAACCCAAGGGCATGGGAACACTGGGTGACCGACAGCTTAATCAGAAGCAGTATGAGGGGAAAATAAACTTACCCTTGCTAATCTGTACTTGGGCTCATATTTCTTGGCATAGTCCAGTGTGTCATAGATCAGGGCAAAGCCAGAGGTGCGTCCGCCACCGAACTGGGTCTTGAAGCCAAAAGCAAAGATGACATCAGGGGTGGTCTTGTAGGCTCCAGCAAGGCGTTCACGGATTTCAGTCTTCTTGACGGTAGCTTGGCCAGGATGGATCACATCAACAACCTACCAAGTGAAAATAAACCAGAATTCATTCTAACTTAGTCTATATCCAAGAAATTTCATTCTCAGTTAGCTTCTACACCGTATCTATTGCAGGTGGGTTTTTATTTATTTGTTCCATTTCAAAGATACTCTTTCCCGCATGTCCCAATCAATAAGGCTCTGATTTGTTCATCTTTTTACAATTATTATTATTATTATTATTTATTTATTTATTTATTTATTTATTTATTTATTTTATTTTTTTATTTTTATTTTATTTTTATTATTTTTTAATTTTTTTTTTTTTGGGGGGGGGGGGTTTAAGGGGATCTCAAACCTATCACTACATACACAAATTAACACTCTAGACAGAACAGAGAAAATTATTGGCATTACAACATTTTTTCATTCATATATCAGTGAAAAGACTTTTAAGAATATTACATTCACACTCAGAGCCTCTTTATCTTGAACATTGAATGTATTGTCTTCAAGATACTTACCATTTGCCTCCTGTTGAGGAGACGGTTGGTCATGAACTTCCTCGTTCTGATCGTGATTGCTTCCCCCTGTAAAGAAATAGCATGACATTTATTAGGCATTAAAATGTAATTTGGTGTAACCAATTTTTTTTTGCATAAATCACTGCTCATGCTACCACTAACTTAGTAATGTTTGTAATCTTTTCATTTTCCCCTATCATTGTAATACAGGCCTAGATCTACTCCATTTCAGGTGGCACTGGTGTGCATGCAAGAGTCTTTACACTTGATTTCTGCTTGTGGTTTGGGCCTATAGAGCCCCCTTTGGCCTAGCCTAAAATTAGGTCTAGGAGTATGAAGGAAGCACCATAAAGTTTTACCTCAATTCAAATACAAAGTAAAATGTTATTAATTAAAGATTCATCAATGTTATTCCATTCTTCATATTCTAATGATCAATAAAAGAAAAACAATCATAAAAATTAATTTCAAGAACAATCTTTTTTTAACGACTTTGTCGATCAATATCTAGATCCTAGATCTAGGCTTGTCACTTTGCATTTGTGCAGCAAAAATGAAAAGTGCCCCTGTCTGCACACTAACTCATTTTACACACAGTTCAAGCGCATTTAAATAACGTAAGTTTTTGACTTCTCACTTATTGAAAATGGTTAATATTTTACAGGATCGCTAATAAACCTTGCTGAAAATCAGAGTTAATGAATTATTTAGTTTTTTGGGGGGTATCAAAATGGATTGTCGAGGTTAAGATTGGAAATGATGTTAGTTTAAACTCTTTGGCGTTTTGCTCTATAAAAATCATGCATTTACAGCTTGTCACTTTGCATTTGTGCGGCAAAAATGGAAAGTGCCCCTGTCTGCACACTAACTCATTTTACAGTTCAAGCGCATTTAACGTAAGTTTTTGACTTCTCACTTATTGAAAACGGTTAAAATTTTACAGGATAGCAAATAAACCTTGCTGAAAATCAGAGTTAATGAATTATTTAGTGTTTTGGGGGTATCAAAATGGATTGTTGAGGTTAAAATTGGAAATGTTAGTTTAAACTCTTTAGCGTTTTGTTCTATAAAATTCGGGCATTTACAGCCCCCCCCCCCCACCCCCGGGCCTGGAGTCAGTCGTCATCGTCACACCAATCTCAATGGAGTCACACAATTAAAGTCTACCGACACTGTTCGCAATATCACCGTTTATCAATGATCAGCCAAAATAATTAAAAAAACTTAACATGGTCCCCTAACATGGTCATAAAACATGAATGAATGATCGATCAATCAATCAAGCAATCATTCTGCATTCATGTCTCACGGAGAAAAGTTCCTCCATAATATAGTAATTTATGCATGACGCTCGAATGATCACGAATTAGCATATGAAATACACTACCAATTTGGGCCATCTCCAGATGAACAATAGATCACAGAATGAACAATTCATAACGATTTGTACATTATTTTTTTGGTAAGTCCTCATTTCTTTATGCGTTTTGAAATATTGGGCGTACGTCCCACAGTGGATTCGTTGAAGTTCCTTTTTTATTTTTCTCTTCTTTATTCTAAAAAATATTGAAAGAGTGAGTCTACGCCCAACCGTTTTTGAAGTCGCGTCTTGCAGTTTTCTTGCCAAATGGTCCTCCGTTTTGGTAATGATTGACAGCTGGAGCACGAAGAGCCGAATCGCTATCGCGGGTATTCGGTTACTAATTCCGCGGACTATCATGTGCATGGTGGATGTGCGGCGCATGCGTAAGTAATGTGCGCATGCGCATCTCACTGTATGGCGCTCTTGTACGATTTAATGCGCATGCGTTAAGTTTTGCCACTGTATGACCTAGCGCATGCGCAGCTAGCATGCATGAGCCAAGATGTTTTTGGAGAGTGATCAGTACAAAAGTTTCCCCCTTCGATTATAGGATTCAGTAAACCTAGAATCAATAAAATTCACTACGCACGCCAACACGTGCACCATAAACGATTCTCCAAAACAATGTCTGAACAATAAACTTCCTGCATGCATTCTCACCGCCCGATCCGAGCTAGCTCCCTGGAAATTCTTTCCTAAAATCACTTGTTGACGGTTACCCAGTTACCTTGAACCTTGAAGAAGTACTCTCCCAAAAAGCGTAGACGCTGTCCTGGAGAGGGTTGTGCTGTGTCAGGTGCTGTTGGTGCTCCGGGTGATGTGGTGACATGGTGGTGAATATCCTCGTGCACTATATACAGTGTGCTAGGTGCAGTGTGCAGGTGGTGCGTGTGTGTCCCTCTCCTACAGCATCTTTACGTTGGGGAGGCAGCATAACTTGAATGGGATGAAGTGCTGCTCCCGGAAGCCAGCTACAGATGTTGATGTAACGGCAGTGTTTGGGAGAGTATTCCAAATACGGATAGTCCTCGGGAACATGCTGTACATGTAGCAGTTTACTCTGCAGTATGGCTGAGTGTATCTAAGATTGTGTCCAGTATATTGAGATCGTTGGGGCGAGAATTACCGATGATGAGACTGGTCTGTTGTGGCATGCTGATGTTAACAATCTTGTTGTGGTCTTATAGAACATCTCACACTGATTAAGGAAGCGTCGGTGCTGGAGAGAATCCCAGCCGAGGGATGACAGCATGGCTGATACACTGGATTCTCTTGAGTAGTTGTGGAAGACAAACCTTGCACTCTGACGTTGAATGTTCTCTAGAATGTTAACATCTCGCTGCGTGTAGGGGTTCCATGCACATGAGGCATACTCCAGTTGGGGTCTGACAAGTTGCTTGTATGCAATGTCCTTTACTCTTCGGTCACATTTACCAAGAGCACGACGTATAACTCCGAGAGTGCGAGCAGCTTTTAGATGATATTTTCTGTGCATGGACGTTCCAGTTAAGATTGTTTAGAAATAGTAACTCAAGGTACTTGTAGGTGGTTGCCTTGGGAACAGGTTGGCCACTGATGTTGAAAGTACAATCCAGAGGTTGCCGTTTCAGGGTGATGCACATGTGAGCACACTTCTTCACAATTGAAGGACATGTCCCACCGTGTTGCCCAGTCAGATAAGGTTGACAGGTCTTGCTGGAGAGTCGTATGGTCATCTCCTGTCTGGATCCGGCGATACAACACACAATCGTCAGCAAAGAGTCGGATTGGTGATGAGACATCCTCACAAATGTCATTGATGTACATTAAGAACAGTACCGCCCAGCACTGAACCTTGTGGTACACCAGACAGAACATCGGTTGGTGGTGATCCTGTAGCATTGACACATACTGACTGAGATCTACCAGTTAGGAAGGCTTGGATCCAGTTGTGAGTTGCTCCGGTTATGCCATAATAACCCAACTTGTTAGAATCTAGTGTAATATCGAGCATCGAACGCCCACGCACTGAGTTCAGGCTTTCGGGAAATTTGTAAACATTTCTCCGAGAGCTCCGAGCACGTGACGCCAAGGCCCAAGTGTTTGTGATAAGCTACGCCCCCAGTTATTGTTTCCGTCTTCGTTCAATGCACATATGTGTGTTGAATAAACATGAGTGCGTGCGCACATTGCACGATTAGCCAATCAGAGCGCCCAACAATCAAAATCCATTGTTCTCTACTTCTGTAAAAGCGGAATGGTAGACTTTTTTCCGTGTGTCTTGCAAGCCAACGCAATCCAATGAATGGCAATGCCAATATACATGTGGTTAATTACACTAGATTCTAGATTTAGAATGCAAGATATTACATAAATTTTATTTAAACAGGTACAGAGAGGATATACTGGCGACGTGGTGTTAAAACATTGATTCTATCACAGTCCCCGCATAGATCATCGTTATTTTTTATTGCAAACACCAATGGCAATACTGCTGTAGTCCCACACAAACAGATCCGCAGTACGTTTATGTTGTACCTCTTGCAAGTTACGAAGCCCACAACAAATTCTGTCGTTTTTCAACAATTATGAAAATAAAAATCTTACACAAAATTGTTTGAAATATACAAGTATCATCATATCTTTGTTATTACAGAGTGATATTAAACATTTATGATACGATTACAAGTGATTTTTAAGGATATCTTTTCTAAATTTCATTTACCATTTTCACGGTAGTCTGAGTGAACTAAAAGAGATCGTTCAAAGGGGTCAAATGAGGGCGCTCTCTGTATATCAAGCTGCAGTCATAATCAGCTAGCTGTCCGGTAAAATGTCTCTGTTTATGGGCCTATAAGTCTCTTTCCTTCTTACCTTTTTTTAAAAAAGCTTTTTAACTCAGTAATATGATTTTAAGTTATTGTATGGGAGGGGAACATTGTGTAGTTTAGAGGGAAAGGTGTCGGGGCCCAAAAATGTGTGCATGCTCAAATTAATAACAGTCTAATTGAAACCACTGATTTAAAAAAAAATATTATAACTTATTATAACATGAAAGTTTTTAAGGGTGTTTCTTTCTTGGGGACAAAATAAACTTAATCAAACAACCCAGAACAGAGGCGGCGGAACGAATTTGAAAGTGGGGGGTCACGATGGAAAATGGGCAGTTTATCTAAAAAAAGGGGCACTTGAGATCAGAGGCTTAAAGAGAAAATTATTCAGATAAAAAGGGGTGCGCAGAAAAATTTGCCTTTAAAATTGTGCTTTTAAAAATTGTAATGGCTTTGTATTTTATTAATGATAAACAAACGGAATGCGAACGCGAAGCGCGAGCCAAAAAAATTGAGAAAATTATTCCTTATAGACCCTATATAGTATCCGCGAGCGCAAAGCGCGAGCTTAAATTCGTTAGCTGAAAATTTGAGTTAATCTATTGTGCATTATATATCTTAATATTTCTTTAGCGCGAAGCACAAGCCAAAAATTTTGAGTTCAAAATTGGAATTAATTGTGCATCATATACCCTATTAAATATCCGCGAGCGCGAAGCGCGAGTTGAAAATCATGAGCTTAATACGGAGCTTATTGTGCATTATAGACCCTATTTAATAATATCAGTGCGAGCGCGAAGCGTGAGCCGAAAATTTTGAGCTCAAAATTTGAATTAATTGTGCATCATAGGCCCTAGACCCTATTAAGTATCCGAAATTTTGGTTTTAAAAGACATATGGAGTAACAAGGGGCACTTTTTTGTATTAAAGTGCCCCTTTTTAGTAATAAAAGTGCCCTTTTTAATATAAAAATGGCATTTTATTAGCTGGAGAAGGGGCACTTTTAGTCATTGAAAGGGGCACTTTTAGGATGGATGAAAAGTGGGGGGTCACAGTGCCCCCCCCCGCCCCTGGTTCCGCCGCCTCTGAAACAACCTGTTATTATAAATAACATAATATTTGGAATCCAGTTTGCATACTCAGGGGAGTGTTTTAAAGTGTGGGGGGGGGGGGCTGAACCGGCTAAAATCATCCGAATTCTGGTAATTTAATTTTTTGCTGAAAAAAGTGGGGCCCGAAGTCACCAGGCTCCACGGCCCCTGTACTAAGAGTAGGGTCTGCTTGACCCCCCGCAACCCCCCCACCCCGCAAAAAAAAAAAAAAAAAACGGATAGAAGAGAAAAGAAAAGAAAAGGGGGAAGTGAACCCCTTCCCACTTTTGTGGCAGAAATTTTATTGAAAAGTAGCTTGAAACACGATGGTTTCAGTTCCCAAAGTTAAAAATTTTCGCTCGCGCATCACACTGTCCTAGCCTATACCTTTTATTTTACAAGGTTAGATATAAAATGTGCCTAAACCCCCTGTTTTCAGGGAGCCATAATTGTACACAAAATGTTCATGAGCTAGACTTTGAATAATATCAAGACCGAAGTGCTTGAATAAATTTATATATTTCATTTTCGTAGCCGCTGAAGTGGAAAAATATATAATCTGATGGTCAGGTTAATTATTTTCGTTTTTATACACATGTCTACTGGAAAAAATAAAAACGAAAACAAAAACAGAGGGGCTGCAGCCCGCTCCTCGTCCGTCCATGATTTTCAGAAGAAAATGAAATCATAAGTCGCTTAAGGCTTCGCGCCCTCATTTCATTTTTCTTTTTTTAAATGGAGGTGATTTAGGAATTCACCACCCCCCCCCCCGGCAAACAAAAAAAAAACAAAAAAAAAAAAAAAAAACAAAAAAAAAAAAAAAAGAAAGAAAGAAATTAGAGGTAAAAGTTGTGCAAAATAACCACCTTCATGTCATTATTTGTAAGAATCTTGCTCGCACTATTCCCTCGCAAGGTCCATCAGTCCTGTTACAAAGGTCCTCCAATGATCATTAAGGCCTAAATTTTTATAGGTCATCTTTTGTGATTTTTCTGCTCGCGCTTCGCCCTCGAATATTTGGGGAGTGAACACCAGCTTGTTAAAGATTTAGAAGAAAAACTTTAAGATGCTAAATATGCGTAAAATCTATCAAATTCAGGTGATAGCAGATCAAAATTTTATGATGTGCTTAAAATTTACCACATTCAGGTCTCTAAAAGGCAAAATTTTCGGCTCGCGCTTGGCGCTCGCAAAATTTTACCCCTTAGTATAAAAAAAGGTCCAATTTCAATAGTTCGAACCCCCCGTAAAAATCATATTGTTACGGGCCTGCATGAAAGCTTAACATTTTTTTAAAATTTAGTGATCAGCTAGTGTAGCTATAGTGAAGAGGCAAAATATATTTCAAAGACAATTATGCTAAATGTTATTTTTAAGGCAAAATTCGCGCTCGCAATTCGCAAACAAAGCACAAGACAAGGATTAATGAAATGCTCTTTACTCAGGTCGCTATTAATATGTATTCATGGAATATTTAACATTTGTTCCGATGCATTCTTCAAATTGTATAATGTGCGACATGAGTAGGTCATTCTATTTCGAATTCTGGATATACAAATATAATAATTATTTATCTTTTGGACGCTTTATTCCGCTTGATGATAGTAATTCCCTCCTGGTGTTTCCGTCCCCCCCCCCCACGCGTGACATGAAATCGCCGCCCTTGGGAAGGGTAAATTGCTTTTTTGGTTTAAACCACTGATCTGTATTTACTAACTTAGTATACAGATCAGTGGTCTATACCCACTTTGACTAATGCCCGCTTGGTCTATGGTCTAATTCTATTTCGTCTTCAATCAGTTAATTTAAATGTTCGTTTTAGTCTAATAAGTCATTTAGCCTATTTAACATAACTTCGTCTAACTCCATTCCGTCTAATCTCTACTTGGTAACACCACTTGGTCAATTCGTGTGACAAACTGGTAGTAGACCAAATATCTTAATCAGATGAAGATGCTATAAGACAATAAGTGAATTGGCAATTGCATAAAGTGGTCACAAGATGGATAGTTAGACGAAGTATGTATAAAAGACATAGCGGAAATTTAACAAAATTGTTAGTAGACCAAATGGGTTAAGCCGATGTGATTAGAGAACCAGATAAATGCATAGGCCTATGGACCAACTGCCGTTAGACCAAGAAGATTTATGAATCGAATTATGGTTCACACGACTGTTTGCTCCTCCGAATGGTTTCTTCATGCCTAATTTCATGTGATTATAGGCCTATACAGGGTTGAAGTTTTAATACTGATATTAGATCAAAAGCCAAATAATATATAGGGGAGGTGGGCGAAATTTTTGACCTGTTATCTACTCTTTTTTAATTGTTTGTTGGTTGTTGTTGTTGTTTGTTTTTTTTCGTCAAGAATGCGGCTAAATCGGAACGGCCCAAAAATAAAATTTACTTTTTTCTTGTCAAAGATAATTGGCCTTAATGGGGCCATTTAATTAGCTATATACATTCCCCTTTTCGCGGAGGGGAGGGCGGGGGCACGATAAAGCGGAGATTTTTTCCCTTTGAGCCTTTATGTGGAGGTCCCAGCAAACATGTAGGCCGAGGCCTAAATGATATACAATTATTTTCAAATTGACCTGAAACTAAGGGGCAGCAAACCCAGGGACATAAAATTGACCTAAAACATACATGTATGGCGCCAATTCAATCTAAAATTTAGGGGGCGCCAAATCGACCTTATACTAAGGGGCGCCAAATTTATCTTAAAAATTAGGGAAGGAAGCAGAATTATAGATAGATAGATATTCGTCTTTCATAACATGTAAACTTACTGGGCAACATATTACTCTTTAAATTATACGAGGCCAAATTGATCCTAAACTTCTGGGTTCTAGTACGTAAAGAAAAATTTTCGCTCGCGCTTCGCGCTCGCAAGTTCCCCAAGGAGCTATTACATTTGTGTTCCTGAGGAATGCATAAAATGTCCCGTTTTCATATCATTCCGATACATCAAATTTCCGCTCGCGCTTTGCGCTCGCCTATTTTTGTCTTCAGTCTTTTAACCAGATTCTGACCAACAAATCCATATACATTGGTTTTATTCCACATTACTTGATGGACAAATTTCAGCTCCCGTTCATATGATATTTTGACGAGGAGCTAAACATAATTGAAACCCCTCAGTCTTAGAATGATGTCTGATCGTAAAGTAGAGGGAAAAAATCCGATCGTGCTTCGCGCTCGTATTTATTAGTATTTTCATCTATAGCGGTAATCCTACCTCATATTCCTAGAAATTATTTTCCAGGAACTCGGCATTAAGAAAAAGAAAAAGAAAAAAATAAATAAAAATAAATGCTTCTTTAAAATCCTTCAACGGGCATTTAAGCCATAGGCCTATGTTTGCCTGGCGGGGGGGGGGGGTGAGGCCGCCATATTTGAAGTTACGCAGCCCCCCCCCCCCCGGGTGCGAAATCCTGGATACGCGCCTGATCTTGATAAACTTGTGCATTCTCAAGTGGTATAGCGGATGATCCAAGGGGTGCAACCACTGATCTGGTAGAGATCAGTGGGTACGTGCAACAGTTATAATTGCCACCCCTCCCATTTTTTGAAAACCACTATTAGATCGGGGGGCCACTGAATAGACCAATACACCAATACAGAGACATTTCTGTAGTTCGTTGTCGATTTTTCTTTAGTTCATTTAATTTATTTAATTTATTTATTTTATTACTATTTTATTTTATTTTATTTTTTTGGTGCTTTATTACCTTAGCGCAAAAGTGTCACGTGATACAATCACATGATGTGATGTTATGGTCGACGCAACGTCCAGTGACAGTGTGAAAGGTATGAACTAAATCAATTTATGCCTAATTTGATGTGGTTTGTTGGAGGGCTGGATTGAAGGAATATGATATTATTAAACCAAGCACGATTTAATATAATATCAATGAATTATAATGAGTGTAAAATGAGTTCGACTGGTCCCTAAACTCTGGAAATCGATTTATTGCCCCGCGTATGCCTTTTCATGTTTGTGTGATTCATCATTGGAATATAACGTTTGTCATACAAGCAACTGAACGATCTGGGACTAAAATGACAAGACTCAGTAAGAAAACTTTCAGAAAACAAACTTAATTTTTCACTTTTTAAAATAACTTTTTCACTTTTCTTTCTTCAATAACTGAGTGGTCGGATGTTCCTTTCACTCTCCCTGATGTTTTGACTTTTCTTTCTCTCTTCTTGGATGAAATATTATTTTTTAAAGTCCACTTTCTGAAAATTTCCCCGCACGTTTTTGGGCGGGAAAGGGCAGAAAAATAAGTGATGTTTTAATTTTTTTTTCATGATTTTGATTTGAAATTTATCCTAAACCTATTCACTGTGTCTTATAATGACATAGACATATGCTACTACTTAATTTTGGAGCTGAAAGTTATTGCAAAAAGGAGAAAAACCTAAGATAAAACAACATTGACAAGGTTGCAAAATTTTCACCAAAATATGGCAGTTTGGTCTACGAGGTCAATACTAAAGTATTGACATCGTATTATGAGTGACGTTTGTTATGGATGATTGCAGCGGCACTGCTGTTACATAATAGACTCTCAGTTCAAAACAAATGATGCGAGACTAATGAAATTTCACATAAGTTGTGTGAAATGAATGGGCTTTCAAATTATGAATAGAAAATTGGGAATAGGGTAGCGCGCCCAGTGCCTGGTCCCCCCCCCCCCCGGTAATCGGTTGTTAGCTACTTCACCAAGTTCTGTAACAAAAAAATCACAAACACATCAGCCTTCAAACTTTCACAAAACAATCATCAAACACACCACAAAAAATCACACAATCATAATATAAAACGAGATTGCAAACTTACTCTGAATTGGACGTCACCACGGAGATATATCCACTTTAGCGTTTCTTAGCGAAAACGCTAATAAGTTGGCCGCTCTTCCGGGTTGCGTTGTGAAGTAATGCTGTGCGCTGCTACCATGAATTTGGTATGAGAATGACGGGGAACTTCCACTTATTCTTTGGTCGCAGTGAATTTTTTCATCTCACCCCACATGTTTTGCAATCCTAAAAAAACCACACACCCTTGTCAAGAGGGGGCGCTAGCCACTTTTTGGTTTTGCCGAGACATTGAGTGCGACGCCTACACATTATCGCGGTTTTGTGTTGTGACACTTCGCATCGCGGGTTTTTCAGTCTGCGCGATCGAAACGCATAGGGAAACCACGCGTGACCGAACATGTGCTGAAAAAACCGATTGCCGGGCGGAAAACATCTCCTCATTCTATCAGCGATATTTTTAAAATCATAATTAAATATTTTAAAAGATTTCGATAATCTTTTAGAGTATAAATTTTTCGTTCTTCTGGTGGGTGGATCTTCAGATAAAGGAGGTAAGTTTTCATATTATCGCCGATTTCCCCTTAAGGGACCGAATACTGAGCGCGCTACCCTATAGGGATCTAGATCTAATTTTTTATTTTAGAATTTTTTATTTGGTGCTCAATCAGAGCAGATGCCAGA
This sequence comes from Paracentrotus lividus, assembly GCA_940671915.1. Lineage (NCBI taxonomy): Eukaryota > Metazoa > Echinodermata > Echinoidea > Camarodonta > Echinidae > Paracentrotus > Paracentrotus lividus. The sequence goes on from CALNVZ010003433.1 coordinate 10,407,912, forward strand.
GTCAAAAAGAGGGAGATTTTGTGGGATGCGCAGTGAGTGTAGCACGTCAACAGTCTCCTGTAATAATGTCACAGAGTATGGGTGCATCATCCTGATCAGACGGTGCACACTTTAATAGTTACTGTATTCTGTGTTTATTGCTTCATAGTGACATCAAAAGTCAATGACAATACACTTCTGTTTTATACAGATAGGCCTACAGACAACTTCTTCAATACGTACGCAGCTTGACTTGGAACCCAACCATGAGTGAATCAGAAAAAGAACCAATTTTCGGTGCACCTGTGGGAGAAAAGTCTGGAGAGGGAGCCCCATCATCACAAGCGCCAATGTATTATGATGCTACTCAGAGCCCTCGTGCAGTAAGTTATATTTTTTGTTCTTTTCATTTTAAGCTATGTGCAGGGAAATAGTGTTTAGTCATTGACTCGGCTATCCTCAAATTCTGTAAAAAGAATATAAGTTTGAAAATGATGTGATATAAAACATGATATTTATTTCAATAGAGATGACCTTTTTTCAATTTTGCATTTTAATGTTTTTTATTCCTAGAAAGTCCTGAAAATTTGATTTTTCTATATCATTTTTAGTGATCATGTATTCATTTTTATGGGGAGTGTTTCTTTCACTTTATGTGTTTGAAATAAATGTTCAATAAAAAAACGGGATGCCATTAGTTATGTTTGTTAATATTTAAATGGGCCGTTTTCTGCTAAGCATTGCAAAATATTCTTCCTCCTTAAGACTTTGTAATTGTGATGGAGGATCTTTAAAGGTTGAATTGCGTGCCACCCCATTGATTTATATCCATATACCGTATACGCCATATATTTTCATGATTTTGCTTCAAGACAGGGAATTTGCAAGAGTATATTTTCACAAAATTATATTTGCATTCCCTTTTTCGTCTTCAGTTCGTCATGAAAATAAAACCACTTCAAAATATTTAGCGTATACAGTAACCACTTTTCTACCCCTCATCCCACCCCCCCCCAAAAAAAATGAATTTGCTATTCATCTAGATGTACATGTCTGCTCTTATTGTTTACAGAAATGTATCCTCTATGGCTTTGTGTCAATCATCGTAATTAACGTTCTTGTAAGTATCGGTATCAATAATTTTATTGAATGACTTTTCTGAAAAGGTTAAAGTGGACTTCTATTAATGAGGTTCGTGTGAGAAAGAAAAAAAAATAGTGATTGTCAACAAATCATTTTAAATAATCACAATCTCTATGATACATTTTTTTTCTCAAAACATAACATTATTTTTTTTCACAAGGAAAAGTCGCCATAAACAAAATTGACTCACTAGTAATCTTAGTAGAAACATTAAGATGAAAGATCCAGAAAGATCCAATGAGTGCCATATCAGGAACAAAGAAAATGCCCTTTAAAATATTCAAGAGATGTGATAAAGATTTGAAACAAAGTCGCTGCATGTCACTTTGAGTAATAAAAATTAGCTTGAAAACTGATCATTTCATTTTTGCCTTGCCCCCAGATCGCCTTAATTCTTTGTTTCGTCCAAGGTGCCCTTACCAAACGAGATGGTTTTCTGTACTTTCTCATGGCATGTAGTCTGATTGGTTTGGTAGCAGCTGAAATCATTCTGGTAAGAATGTGTGATGATTATATTCTGTAGTCTTCATAACCTTTTAAACCTTTAAACCTTGTACCAAGTATACCCAGGCTAGGTACACCAATAGAAAGTGCCAAGTCCTTTTCATCCTGGACAAATCATCATTAGAACTGTATTTTTCCAATTAAAAGTTTATCCTGATAAATTCTTGGGATAAGTTTGCCACCTTGCATGCATGATGCGATGACTAAAATAAGGTCAGATCCATCAAAATCGTAAATTGTTCTTGATTTGTGGTACCGTACTACCGACAATATTGAAAGGTACATGTTCCATATTCTTCCGAAGCATGTAGGGTATGTGCTAGTCTGCAAACACAGACTCCAATATGTCCAAGGAAAGTTTAGTCCAGTTTCTCAAAACTTGTTTCAAATGAAGGGACTGTTGTAGTCTTGTGATTCAGACTTTGCTTTATGCACTATGGATGAACGTATGTATGGGCCTGCAAACTAGGTGTGTGCAACGAAATAATCCCTGTTTAAGTGAGACCAAGCAATATGTTTGTATCACATGTCCAGAAAAACCAATATAAAGCAAAACTCTTCATGTGAAAATTTTTCAACGCTTTTTAAAATGTTAAAATGAAGGAGTTGGGTATTTGAGACATGGTATATTAATAATCAAACAACCCAAGTCCACCTCCTCCCACCCCCCCCCCCCAGAAGAAAAAAAAAGATTACTAAAATCTCCCCTTTTCAGGATTTGCTCCTTTCAATGCATTTGTAGTAGTTTTGAGGCGCAGGTAACAATTTATAACTACAGTAGAAAGTCGTCTTAACGAGCCGTCCTCGGCTTCATAGAAGTTACCTTGTTATATCAGGAACCTCTTAATATCAGATCTCGTTATAACAAGTTTTCTCTGTACTGAGATGTTATTTACTTTCTCTATCTTTTGTGTAGATCCCTCTGGTGAGGAGAGGTGATCTTGCCAAGGAGAAATCATGGTTTCTTTACTTCTTAGGCTTCTGCATATTACTGGAATCAATCTTCACAGATGTCTTGGTTATGAACTAATTATGATTGGAGGTAAATAGCTTTCTGTCTTCTCTAGGTTATGTTTGTACTATTATTGAAATACATGTAAAGCAGTGGCAGATCCAGGATTAGAAAATAGAGGGGCTCCAGGCCCGATAAGGGGGTGAGCTGCCACAATTGTCTGATTTTCACATACACATACATCGTGTACATTCAATGAGTGGTTTTCAAATTACAGACGGGGCGCGCGTCCCTGCCTGGATCCGCCACTGTGAAAAAGATGTAAAAGATGAATACATTATATGAATAAGGCTACTGGACGTACTTGTAGCAGAATCAAGGTTAAAAATCACCAAATTCCCTTTGAAGTATAATTCAAACTCTGATTTCTAAATAATGTCAAAAGGCAGTGTGGTCTTGAAAATAAGGTTCGCTGAATGTTGAAAATTACTTATAAGCGATATTTGTAAATGAGTGTTTTTACAGAAAATTACTTGAGGGCTACACTCTAAAAAAATACAAGGATTTTAAATAAAGACTGAACTACTGTAGATAGGAACCAAATTTTGAGGATTTAATTTAAAAAAAAAATTAATTTTAAGCCTTTTTTATTTACATTGTTAAGATTTGAATGTTAATCCCAAAATCAATTGGTCCCTATCTACAATATTTCAGGATTTGTTTTAAATCTTTGTAATCTAGAATGTAGTTGATGAACTCTGAATATGAGAAATTCGAGCTGGTGCTGTTAGATAAGTGTGATTTCCAGCAATTTTCTATGTGCCCTACAATATGTTAGGATTTATTTTTTACTTTATTATTAGATATGTAGTGTAATTTTTGTTTACACATAGCTTTGACTGAAATTATGTTTCAACTTGAGTTATCAAAAAGCTGATTCTAGGACAAATAAGCCCAGGTAATTACCTACTCGTTTAAAGAGCTGGGGTAGTGGGCTTTCTTTGGGAGTGGATCATAATTTGCTGACCCCCGAATTTGTGAAAAGCAGTGGAAATATCTGTCTTGAAGCCACCTTTCTGACCCACAGCAAACAACCTGTCCACCATGGACAGCTTTGGGCATCATCAGGCTAGATGGGTGGAATATAAAACGCATTACATAAGGTCTGGCCATGTTTGTGATAAAAATCAGGTGATGGAAAACACATGTTACTGGGTAAGCATCCATGGTGTCAAATTACCCATGGAAGCTCATTAGTCAATGTCTTTAAGGACAGCTACCTCCCTGGTCAACAACCCAACTACCCCTTTACCCATATCCTAGGGATATATTCCTGGAAGTACAAGTAATTGTCCTGGGGATTATTGTCCTAGTGTAATTTTCCTGGGGTAGTTGTCTAGGGAATAATTTTTCAGAGAGGCAACAACCCTATTCCTGTAGGAAATAATGAGGGGATTATATAAAGTTAAGTCTTAAGTCTTAAAATATAATAATGAATTGAGGTTTCCTTGAAATATATATATTTTTTTTTATAAACTTTGTAGCCTAAGTATTTGAAATGTAACTCTTGTTGTCAGTTGTGTTGGTGCACATAAAATGTTAAAACCAAAAGAAGAAGACTGGAAAGATGATTAATAATGTGATAAGTGCTTTGCAAAAACATTTTATTATTAATAATATTTTAATATATGAAAATCATTGAAAGGGTGTATGGAGTGTTCTTAACATTGTTAGAGTACTAGCACTTTTCATAGTAATTTGTCTACTGTTTGATTGGAAATTATTTTTGGATGGAAAGGGCGATTGTGGTATTGATGTTGGTGTAAGATTTCAAATTTATGTTCTTGTACGATTCTCACATCGACAATGCTAGAGAAAGATCGAAGGAAGAAGGACAACTATGCTGCTTACAAACATGTCTTTGTAATTATATTGTAAAGAAACTTACAAATAATATAATAAAATTATCGTTTTGGGTCATATTTATGCAGACATTGTCCATCATAATATTGAGTTGTTTTTGATGAAAGTAAAAAATGGAACAAATAGAGTTTAATACAGTTTTAGGAAAATTTAACTACATAAAGTTGTGGTCAGTCTGTTTATATGCTTTCTCAAAACCAACATATTATCACATGGATTTCCCCTTTTCTTTTGTACATTGTGGTTTCTTATTTCTTGAATTTTCAAATTCAGGGTTATGTAATGTATAATAATACATCTATTTGTGCATTATGCAATAAATACATTTATGCCTTTGATTGATTTACCTGTACATGAACCATTCTGCTGCGGTGATCAAAATGAAAATACTTTAACAACAGTAAATGTTGATTTTATTAATCATATATGTCCCCGATTAGAATTATGAAGAGATACAAAAATCATTTTACATAATAATTTATTCATGTAATCAAAGTTATGAATGCCTTCATGTGTCATGAATGCATTCTTTAAATACAAGTCATTTTTGTAGTCAAAGGCAATGCTTACATACATGACCTGTTTTGGTAAATTGACATGTCAACTAATTTTTTTTTTTTGTATAATAATAATAGTGATAATACATGAGATTTTTATAGCACCATTTTCCGTTTAAAGAAAATGCTCAAGGTGTATGGTAGTGAAGTTATATAGTCTAAAGACATTTGTAAACTGTTCTAGGCTACTGCTTGTAAACCGAAATCATGGATGGGTCTGTGACATTCTTAACCCCGGCGACAAGTGCCAAGTGGCCAACTTCTACCCTGGACAATACACTTTACCACTAAACCTGATATTGTAACCCTAATGGTACCCTACACCTTAGATGAAATAAAGCCCAGACCAATTGTCGCTGGAGCATTTGCAATGTCTGTGCCCCCAAAATCAGTACATTCCAATATTGCTTCACAGGGTGAAGACACATTGTTTGTTACACATGTAGAATTTATCAAAAAAATTAGTTGTGCAGTTTCAACCAAGCTTAAAAGTTGTTGTGCAATATGTTGATTTTTGAACCATTTTTTATTATATATTTTTATGTAATTTTTTGTCATCCGATATATAAACTATAAATGCATTTCAAAATTATGGTCATACTTTGAATTTAATATTAATTTACAAAATTTTGTGATTTTCTTTTTAGCCAATATTTGACAATAATTTAGCTCGGGTCATATATTGAATCACTCAAATTGCTAGTGTTCCAGTTATGACTTTGTTGTAAAGGTGATTATATTTGCAGTAATACTTAGATACAGAAAATTTACGCAATTGTGTTTTTATTTTTCTCCCTTCAAATTAATTTACTTCACTTTCTTTCATTTCTGTAAATGCCATTTATATATTTCAATTCGAAAGCTATTAAGTCAATAATCATTGTTTAAATTTATCATTCTAACTAGTCCTTCTATTTACATGATTACATGAAATTTGCCCTGGCAACAATAATTGCTCAGATGTAAATTCCATTTAGTAATTGAATGACTAGCTTCATACCCTACCCTAAAGCTGAGCCCTTTTATAACCCTAACCCTACATATCTTATAGACTTGAAATGAGCGGAGCAATTGTTTGTCGGCACAAATGTCTTGCCACTTTTTAGATGTTCAAATATCTCTTTAAATGTACATGAATCATTGCTGCGTTTATCAGTACTGAATATCTTGATGCCTACTTCAAGATGCAATTAAAGCCCAGTCCTGTGTTAAAGGACTCATCCGGGCTGGAGTTTGAATTATAAGAAAAATAAAGTAAAATTGAAAAAGCACAACACTGAAAATTTCATCAAAATCGGATAAGAAATAGCAAAGTTATGAATTTTCTTAGGTTTTGAATTTTTTAGGAAACAGTTCTTCAAATTGGCAAACTGATGATGTCTCAGTCCCCCTACTTTCTTTGTATTTTATTGTATGAAATACCAATTATCAAGATTTTCTGCCCCAAGGACATAAAAACAGGGAATAATCCTTGTGGAATGTTCAAGGTCACAAGTGCTTTTACTTATTTCAGTATGAGGGACTGATTTTCTGTATACGCAATGTATGAAAAAAATGAGATAAATAGGATTTCATATAATAAAATACAAGAAGTAGGGGGACTGTGACATCATCAGTTTGCTCATTTGAATATTCAAATATTCAAATGAGACAATGAGACAATTGCCCAGAACTGTTATACAAAAAAAAAAAATCAAGACCTAAAAAAATGCATAACTTTGTTATTTTTCATCCGATTTTGATGAAATTTTCTGTGTTGTGCTTGATGAATTTTACTTAATTTTACAAAACTTTTTCATTTCAGCCCGGACTCCTCCTTTAATAAGTTACTACATGGACCAAGCCGAAGCCTCGTTTCAATGAGGTAAAATGCTTTGTAAAAAGTGTTGTTTAAAAAAAGTTGTGTAAGATTCGTAAACAACAGTTATTTAAACTTTGAACAACAAGTGTTGTTTAATGACTTTAAACAAGAGTTGGATGGTTCCTATAGTAAACAACGGTTGTGTAAAGTTTGAAACAAGTTGTGTAGTTTCTTTTGTTTTCACAAAATTTACATGAGCATTCCAACTGAGTGAACCCAATCATCAGGATTATCTGAAGTATAGTTTATACAAGTACCATCATACATAGAAACTGTACTATATAGAGCGATTTCACGTGACGTCACGTGGTGGGCAGAACAAGAAGGTACCGGTGCACCAGACCGTAAAAACAATGATGTTACACGGTTTGATGGACATGTTTCTATTGTTCTGCCCACCAACATGGATGTATGATGATGTCGCTGGGAACGCTCTATCTTAAGGCAGTGTCGTAATCTAGTGGTCGTATCACTTGACTGGGGATGCAAAGGTCGTGAGTTCGATTCCCACCCACCGGCACTTTTTGTTTAAAGCTTATTCTGTTAATATTTTAAACCACTTTTTAAAAACAAGTATGTTGTTTAAACTTAATTTAAACAACATTTGTGTAAGATTCTTAAAGGGGAAGTTCACCCTGGAATTTTATTGGTCTTAAAAGATGAAGAAAAATGATAGAAAAATATTAGTGAAAGTTTGAAGAAAATCGACCAAAAAATAGCGAAGTTATGAATATTTAAAGTTTTGATTCTGTGACGTCACGTGCGAGCAGCTCTCCCATTGGTTGTGTATGAAAATTCCATAAATTTGTCTTTTTGTCATGGTTCTTGATAAAGGAATGGGTCAGTTTGATATAGTCATGTATATGAACATATGTTTGATGGTATATCGACCGCACAGGTGACATAATTATTTTCTTCTGAAAAAAATGAAATTTTATGGAATTTACACTACGTAACACATAGGAGACCTGCTCGCATGTGACGTCACAGAATCAAAACTTTGAATATTCATAACTTCATCATATTTTGGTCGATTTTCCCCAAACCTTCACTCATATTTTTCTTTTATTTTTCTGCATTTTTTAAGACCAATAAAATTACAGGGTGAACTTCCCCTTTAAAGAACAGTTGTTCTTTAATGACTTTAAACAAGAGTTGGATGGTTCCTGTTTTAAACAAGTTGTGTAGTTTTTTTTTATACAGCATTTTAACAGTGCATAGGTTTGCACATGACTAGAAGAATTATCTCATTTTAGCAAATTCTCACTGAATCTGTGCTTATTATAATGAGATAATACTCTGCCATTTTGTTCACTTTATTTCTGTTTCGATGAAAAAAAAAAGGTATTTTATAATGATGTCAACATGTACAAAAACTAAAATATTCACACCTGCATTCATCAGCTAAACGCTACATGTTCAATTGAACCAATTAACTCTTGAAAATATTATCTTGTTGAAGTATACTATTTATCATATTAATTCTTGGGTCTACTTACTGTAACAAGCGCTAGAAAAGGTCACCAACTTAACAAAAGATTATTAACTGAATAATATTGTGAAAAGAATGTTTGAGATTAAAATAATCATCTGAAAAAACCCCTCTACTGCATTTTAATGATAAATTGATTATGTTCTCAGAGTTGTCATCTCTAAATTGTTCAGATTCTTGATTAAATGGCAGTTAGTTAGCTTTCATTCAATTTCATTTAATAGTCTAATTGCCAATTCGTCTAATTACCTTTTTGTCTAATTTGCAAATTAATATTTGGTCTATTACCAGTTTGTTACAGAAATTGGTGTTCGACCAAATAATGACCATGACCACCCTATTTCCATTACTTCTGAATTCTCGTTTATTTGGATTAATTACTATATCGATCAGCTGTGGTAAAACTTTTATGAACTTAACCCTAATCAGACTGAGGTGTTTTGGAAGTTGTCAAGACTAGGGGGAGGGGCCATGATGCCCCCTAAGATCTCGACTGCTGATCGCGCGAGCACGCCAAAAATTTGTACAATGGTAGTGTGCGATGTAAACTACAAGAAAGCACTGTTAATTTTTCCGAAATAATATTTATTTATTTTATATGAATTAATTATACAAATATATGCATGAAATCATACTTTTTGCTCTAGTATTATTGACAAAATAAAGCTTCTGGAATGCTAATTTTGTGTGTACGTATTACTTACACGATTCCCAACAATTGTACTTGGAAAAATTTTGGTATCGAAATCAATTTCTTATGTATTTCATTGTTTTATGAATTTCTTATGTATTTCTCTGTTTTTTCGACCTTTTCTTTTTCTTTTTTTTTTCGCTAAAATTATTTTCAGAACCATTTTGGAGCATAGTAATCATGCTAAAATAAATTAAGTTCAGCCAATGAAAGTGAAAATTATCAGACCTTTATGACCAGTGGGTCACATGTGCGACTAATTTTTGCTAATTACTAATCAAATTAAAACTTTTCATGGATTCATATTTAGTGAGATGCAAGGTACAATAGGTCTAGCTTTTGAGAAAAAATAATAATAATAGGCCTACCAGAGCCATGGTTAATGCGGGGCATAAACTTGTTGTGTTTTCTGGTCAAGTGTGTGACATTTTAAGGTAATTAACTTCTATAGTTAATTATCTTAATATAATCAATTTAATAACAATATTTTTTTTGTTTAAATTAAAAGGAATAGAAGTAAATAATTATAATGACAGTAATCAAAGTAAGGAAGTCAGCATATCCGATCCAGCCAGGGTAAAAAAAGAAGAAGATATTTTTTTTCCTATGTAATTATCATATATGTAAATTTATGCAAATGAGCATGAAAAATGGCAAAAATAAAAAAAAATTCAGTTCATGGAAACTTCAGACATTGCTCTAGGGCAAGTCCACGCTATTTTGCGACGTAACAAACGGGACATTCAGAGACAAAAATAGGTTTTTTTGATAAATCTTAAATTGAAATCCCAATCCTTAGGTATTTTTTTAAGGTACTAAGAACCTTTAACAAAATCATTAAAAAATGATTGGAATAACTCAATTCATATTTAATTTATGATAATTTATTCGTAGCACATGGGACCAGAAAAAATGGTGTTTTTAAATCTTGAATTTGTTCACATGATGCTATGAATTTAAAAAGCAGATAAAAACTTGCATAGTCACATCCTCTTAACCATGTAATAAACTTTGTAAATACATATTTTAGTGTCAATACAGCCTCACGTTTTCTGGCAAGGTCAAGTTTTATAGAATATGACATGTAACACACGGGACAATTATTCCATGAAATATTTTCCATTAAATTATTGGTGTAGCCATGGCGTAGCAACATGTTGTGTAAAAAATCCCGCTGATGAAACAAAAGAACCATAATACAACACATTACTGTAAAAGAAATAAATATTTTGTTTCATTACTTGAGGTGGGAGGGCGAGTGGAGGGCTTCGTTGTAAAGCAGTTTTATAACTGAACCGAACTACCCTCCACCGTGATTTTTACCATTTTTATTAAATAAAACATGAATAAATAAATAAATAAAAAATAATAAAACTACATTGTTTTATATCAGCTCAGTAAATTTTAAAAGACTGCTACTGAGACATGAATACTTTAAGAATAAAAATATGGAAAGTTAAGTGATATGTTTGTGATATTTTCACTAGAGGAAGCCAAGATGATATTGAAACAGAAAATATGTACTTTTTGGTTGTATTCCTATAACAAACCTTTAGAAATATTGGTTGAAAATAGCTTTTTTAATGCATTTTATCATTTTCTCATGAATATCAATGAGCCTTGTGACGTCATGTGACCTTGAAATGACTTTTTGTCCTCATTTGCATTAAGTTTATTTCATACACTTTGTGGTGATAGACAGTGTCCCCAAAATTATTTGTACACTTTGAAAAAATAAAATTGAATAAATCGATGTTGGTTTGAAATTTCAGTTACTATTTATATCAGATGGTAGGTAATGTCACCATCACCTGAACCCTAAATCTCAAATGTTCTGTCAGTCTAGGAAGTTCTAGGCCGCCATTTGCAATTTTCATGGCCCAAAAATTATTTGTACACTTTAGAAGATGGGTTTTTAAAGGAGTGTTTAAAATTTTGGAGGGCCTTTTTTGGCTTCTAGGGTAGTCATCAAACTCCTTGGCATACTGTCGACCAATTTAGCACTTATTTCACCGCCAATACCATTACAAGTTCGCTGGAGCATGTTTTGGAGCTGCTGGAGGTTTGATGGTGAATCTTGAGGGCTATGTCGCTTCAGCTCACCTCTCATGTGCTAAATGGGGATTAAATCTGGCATCTGAGGTGCCTTTTCTAGCTTCTTAACAAGTTTCTGCTAAAATAATGCTTTAATATGCTTCGCTGCATGCTTGGGGTCCCTGTCAGATTGGAACACAATTTGAAGACCAGTCAGCCTTTACGCAGGTGGGAGCCTCTAAGATGCAAAAATAGTCTCATGGACATCAGTTTTAGTGATGATATTGATAGACAGACAGTAAGCAATGAAATATTGCAATTTGCGACCAAAGAAAATTGCACCCAAGGCCACAGAGGCTGAGGAATGACTGGGTGCCCTCAAGAGTGTCTGCAACAGGCTAAATTGGCTACATGACTGTAAGTGGAATAATTGGCAAGAAAGAAGCCAAATGTAAGGGACAGTAACAAAGAAGCGCCATGCTTTTGTTCAACATGTGAACAAGCCTGCGGAGTTCTAGCACTCTGTCCTAAGACCTAATTAGTGCAAAAGTGATTGATATGATGCACGGGACCATGTGTGTCTTGTAGGAAGCTTCCAGTCAGCCATGCTTGGAGCCAACAGTGAAGCACTGTGGACGATGTTTCATGATTTTGAATTTTATGGCAGCCAGAAGAGTTGGAGAGATAAATTTCATAACATGGCATCATGAATGCTGAAGTCATGAGGATATTCTTGTCCCTCAGAATGGCTCAGATGCTCCCATCTGCTTCAAGTCTGAATGATCGTCAATTTACGGTCCAAAATAACAATGACCCCAAGTACACAGCAAAACATATTAAAGCAATATTGCAACAGAAACCTGTTAAGCTGCAAGAAAGGGCACCTCACAGCCCAGATTTAATTCCCATTTAGCACATGAGAGGTGATCTGAAGCGACAGCGCCCTCTAGACTTACCATCCAACATCCAGAAGCCTCCAGGACACGCTCCAGCGAACTTGTAATGGTATTGGCGGTGAAATGAGTTCTAAATTAGTCAACAGTATGCCAAGAAGGTTGATGACTGACCTGGAAGCCAAGGAAGACCCCAAAAATTTTAAACACTGCTTTAAAAACCCATCTTCTGAAGTGTACAAATAATTTTTGGGCCATGAAAATTGCAAATGGGGGCCTAGAACTTCCGAGACTGACGGAACATTTGAGATTTAGTGTTTAGGTGACAGTGACATTACCTACCATTTGATATTAATAGTAACTAAAATTTCAAACCAACATCGATTTATTTAATTCCATTTTTTCAAAGTGTACTAATAATTTTTGGGGACACTGTATGATACATTATATATAGTGGGGCCACCAATCGTCATAATATGGGCTTCGTTTGCAAGTCATGTTAATGTTTGGCAACATTTATAAATATGTTCTACTTGATCACACGAATCAGGAAATATATGTCTCCAATTTTTTAATTGACCTTTTGTGACCCAAAATGGAGGTCAAATGTCAGGCTTCATTAACATAAACATAATTTTCTTCAAATTGTGTCAAATTTGGTATCATTTTGTAGGTAATTTTATAACTAGCAATTAAGTCTATTAACATTTATTCACCCGACCAGCCAGTTTTGAGCAATATGCAAATTAGTCTATTTATGCATAATTAAATACATAATTGTGTCAAGCTTCACTATAATCAGACATAACATATCCATAAACAATATCAATGGCAACTAATCAAGAATACAACATAAGTCATACTAGCCTTACATTGCTGCCATATTCTGGTGACCCTTATGACCTTAAAATTAGGGCAAAGGTCAATTTATATGATGATTAACAACCTGGAAATGGCATCATGTTTGCAAAAACCTCAGTTACTGTGAACTTTGACCTTATTTCTAAGTCGATTGTGTCAACTTAAAATATGACAACCCTAAAAAAATACTTTTGTTTATAGAAGAGGTAGAAACATATGTATTCGTAGCTAACAGCTACTGTATTCGTAGGTAACATAGGTATAACTGGCTTACATGTATATTTTAAACTAAACCCCTCCAAAAAAGTTTCGCAAATCGATTTTGGGCCATGATAACTTTTAAGGTGCGCTAAAGTTATTCCTGATTTTCGTACCATTGATAATTTATTCACCTTTTTATTGATATCCTATTTGTAATGAGTGTGTCATGCTTAAATGCACAGAATATCAGAATATGGAGAAAAGTAAAATGTCAAATGTTGTAAAATGCACTTGTATTGATCACATTAAAGTTCCGCAACTCGACTTTAAACCCTAATAACTTTTGGGGTAATTTATAATTTTTATTGAATTTTGACCATTGTCAAGTTCAGTTATTCCTCTTTTTATTGATACCTAATTTGTCATGGTGATTTCATGCCCGGGTCCACAGATTTCCTGAATACCCCCAGAATGCAAGGCAAAGCGAAAGATAATGTTCAGTTTGAATGTTCTGCCACACAACTTTGAACCTTGATACATTTTAATGTGGGTTTTTATCACTATCCATTTTTATAGCATTGAAAAGTTCATTTATTTTTCTTTTTATTAATACCCTATTTGCAATGGTTACATGATGTTTGAATGCACATAAATCATGAATATATAGCAAAGTAAAAAGTGAAAAGTTGCAAAATGCATTGTTATTGCTCAAATTCAGTAACTCGCAAGGGACAATAACACTCACAATAGGCATTCAATTTGCAACATTTGACTTCTGACTTGTCCTAAGATTCAGGTGATCTGTGCATACAAGAACAACAATCGAAAAGTGGAATAAATGAGCTTGAAAATGGTATGAAATTCAATAAAAAATAAGAAAATACCCCAAAAGTTACCAAGGCATAAACTCTGAATTTGGAATTAAATTTTAAAAATTTTATCAATAAAAATGCATTTTGCAACATTTTACTTTTTACTTTTATCCATATTCTAATATTTTGTGCATTTAAGCAAGACACAATCATTACAAATAAGATATCAATAAAAAGGGGAATAAATTATCTTTCCAATAGTGTGAATATCATGAATAACTAAAGCATATCTGAAAAGTTATCATTGCCCAAAGTCGATTTTTGCGAAACTTTTTGTTAGGGGTTTATTTGTTTGAATCCAATTGATATAATAATCGTGTAGGGGTTTCAAACTAACAGTCTCTTGTGAAAAATCTTTCTCGGTCAATATATGGGAACATACTGTCAAGTATTAGGGAAACACTAACTTTTAACCAAAAACGTCAATATTTGAGTCCTGTTTATCGTATGTTTATATCTTGTAATCAGGATTATTTGGTACTAGTAAGTGTAAGGTATTTTTCTCAACATTGTGCTTGATAACAAGCATAAAAACCGATTAAAATGATAAACGTCTACACTGAAAGATTCACACATGAGAACAATATATTGCGAATATTTATTAATAGCATCAGCCCCTAGGCAACAATAAAAAATAAATACGATATCTTCTGCCTAACATAAATACTTTGACACAATTCGAGAAAAAAAAATTGTTAATCAAATGTCTTTCAATGAACATTACAATATAGGTGTAGAGCACTTTTCTAATGATTCACCATCTGGTATAGGCATTGTTTCATAATGCTTATTCTGATATCATATCAACATAAGCATGAAACCATATACGAACAAAACATTAGCTATATTTCATTTTAAATCTAAATATTCATTATACCCTTCCTTAATTTTTTTTATATGTTGTATTGTATCGTCGTATATATCTACGCACTTACATGCAAATATGATTATCCCATTCTGTTATCTTATTCCAATGATACTATTTGTGGGTAACAGAGCGTGTCTTGAACTGTTTATGAGTTAAAATATTCATATGTTAAATATATAATTGACCGTTTCTTGATATGATATGAATATTGGAAAGTATTAAATACCTCTTGCTCAAACGTAACCAAAATCAAAGTATTTTGAGAGAATGTAATACGTCAATGACACACATCCAGGCTGAATATCCCCAACCAAATTGAATTTCTGCTGCACTGTATGATTAAAGAGAAGCGATATACGTCTGCATCTGTCACTTTTACATCATTTTCATTTTCATGAAAAATACAAATGAAAACGAAGTCAACTTTACTTTAATCAACACGGTTTCGATAACTTATGAAATTATGAGTCAGAGTAAATACGCATAAAACCCCAAGTTGGAAATGAAAGATAACTTAAAGAATGAGGCACGTTTGCTGTTTTTTTGAACTCCAGATTGCAATTCGTTAATAAGAAACATATAAACACCTGATAAATGAAATTTGAAAAAGGATAAGTCGTAAAAAAATAACTTTTAGTTAGATGGAGGTAATGAAATATAAATTAAGCAATCAGTGTGGGAAAAGCTGAACGTAAAAAATCTTACATCGTAATCTTAAACAAAATGCATTTGCGGGCAAAAATCGATACGTTGATTAAAACTGGTTCAATGTCATTTTGGTCGCATTGGTACATAACAACGCCAAACAGTTGCCTTTCTTTTGAACATTACCCAAAAGATCCCCTTGATGTCAGAACGGAACCTTGGATAATTGGCTGTCGTATATGAAAGGATTGATTTTACTGGAATTGAGAAAGGTGATCAAATCAAGTATCTGGTTGAGTGTTCCTTTCACGTAGAGTGATCAGTGACTTTCTATAAAATGCAAGTAGCCCAGGTTGATTTGATTTGGAGCCCAGCATAAAACATAGATGATTACCACACCAACATTCATTTTAATGACACGATTTTCATAGCCGGCCAATATGGTTAGTAAGCCTCGATCCTAGGCACTCCTGAGTCGGCGGACTTGAAAATGACAAGAGAGATCGCTGTGATATCTGGGAACCACATCAAACGTGCAAGAATCAAACAGGGCGATGGTGAATTTAAAACCAAACCAGTGCTGTAAATCGAGGATTAATTAGTTACGAGTAAAGACAAGATGCAGAAAGTCCGGAAAGCATCTCCTGTAGAAAAAGAAATGAAATTAAAAAACAACAAGAAAGGAATGCAAACAACCACGTTTGCTATATGAATATATAAACCCGTCGGTTATGTGAAGATTATTTCAGTCTTAAATGGATAACAATCGCTATAAGCGTTCAAGAGAGATTCCCACAAGGACTATAGGTGGAAGCTGTGGACACCACGTCCACGCTAAGATAATTAGTAAAAATCATCTTGCCAGTCAGGATCTCCAGAAAGGAATCCGATGGCAATTGGGCTGCTTGGGATAGGAATAATGCAGATGATGTCAGCAAGTCGGAGATGGCTAGACCTGGAATAAAAATATCCGTCGAATTGGTTTGCGGATTTATGAACTTATATATCAATAACAACCAATAGGTTCCTTAGAAATACCGATTGAATGAAATTGATAAACTTGAAAGATTAGTGACCCACTTAGGTGAATTGCCAATCTTCCATCACAGTTCGTATCCGTACCTGGCAATATGTTCTATAGTAAAAGTTGGTAAAGTCACTCACATATTCTAGAATTGTATGAAAGTCGTTTAAGCTGGGTACGGTTGCCTTTGATGCGTTTAGAGGAAGCCGTCGATGCAGGCGATTTAGGAAAGAGGTGTTATAGGCCAGAGGACGCCAACGTGCTAGATGATGGAGTAGTCACAGACGCACTCGGCGGTGTCTTGGCTAAATGAACCATCCACAACGCTGCTGTAGATGGCACCGCTGAGATGCGCTGTCTGTAGAATCTCTGGATTGATGATGTTTGTGTTGGTCAGGGAACCCCCCTCTGGATGATGAACAGGCAACTCAAGATAGTCCCCCTTGAGATCTAGTTGATGATGGTTTGTGGTGCTCGTCTCCTGACAAATATGTGCCAACACAGAGAGCAAGAGACTTGCACGAAGTAGAAGACGCAGGCCAACTAGTACTACTTTTCGGGGTCTTCTTCATAGTTATTCTACTTTACGTCAAAGAAGTAGGAAACAGTTTCAATGAACGACCAAATTGATTGCAAGTCCACAGGCTATTAATTTTACTCGTCGAAAATCTTCAGTTTGTTTTTCTGTATGTTGTCTTGCACTGGAAACTCTTTCAAACTTAAAATAGTCCGCCTGGATTAACTTTCTCACCGAGCTTTCCACAAAATTTTTAATTAGATATATTTTTATTGACGTCATGTGTTTCCCTCAAAATGATCTGCATGAGATAAAGATTTGGGGAAAGAGAGGAAAGAGAGAAAGAGAGAGAGAGAGAGAGACCTGTATATTCACTCTGCCATGTCTGAACAAAACTGCAGATATTTATATTACAATCATTTTAGACTTTACGAACATAGTTCAATTTTGGACCAACGAACCTTCAGAAAAATGCACCCTCAGAATAAACGAACCCCAATTTTTTTATTTTTAAAATTTTTTTTTTCTTACTTACATGTAGTATCTTATTTATTTATTTGTTATTTATTTATTTATTTTTTCATATTATCAATCTATTATATTTTTTAGGGGAGACTATTGCATCCTATTTCATTTTCAGAGAGAAACGAACCTCAAAACAACGAGCTGTAAAGGTGACCTGTACATTTGAACATAAATATGGCCAAACAGTAATTTACGTTTTTTTTTACCCAAAGTTGCTTCTTGTAGACCGGAGCAAAATTCCCATAGCGGTCCTTATTTAAGGAGTTCGTTCAACCCACCACCACCAGAAAGTTTTGCCACCATAGGCAAAGTAGTATGGACCCCCATAGATCACTGCTAGGTAGGTAGTAGTTTCGTCAAATTGTGGTATCACTTTTTTCTACAGCCCCTTTTACAAAAAAGGCCGCCCTTTTACAAAAAATATATTTTGAAGAAAAAGGAATAGAAATTAATCTCTAAACTTCAATGAGTATGGGGTCTCATATGAAAGAGTATTAAATTCCTTTAACATAATGCTAATTTGAATGAAAATTAAAAACCTAAAACTTTTTTTTTTTAAATTCTGTTTGTAGTTAAAAACATCCATTTTTTCAAATTTTTCCAAAAAATGAATTTTTTACATATTTTTTAATTTAATGTATTAAAATTTCTAAAAGCAGCTGAGAGTTGTTACTTTTCTGAAAATATGCCCGTTGGTATGTACTCTGATCTGCTAAAAAGATTGCGAGTAAAAAAACCATTTCTCTGTAAAAAAGATATTATAGGTTAAATTTATGAACGTAATATAGGAAAAATCCAAAAATTCGCCAGATTATGAGAAAATCCGACTATACACGTGTGTTATACAGTACATACTGTTTAGTACAAGTATACAATAGAGGAAAAAAGGCCGAAACACATTGCAACAGAACGAAATTTTCAGAAATGATTTATTATAGTATTCAAAATAATATATCAAAAAGTATAGAAAAAACCTGAAAGCTGTGGAACAATGTCTAATTTGCATAAATCAAAATGGCCGCCATTGTGCGATGTTTGAACTGTATATTCGATCTAAGACCGGATTAAACATAAATTCAGTTTCTATTTCCAATTTTTTCGGGATAGATGGAGTATGTTACATTGACATCATTTGGATAATTTGTCATTATATGTTGTTTAGAGACATTAAAGGCAGTGGAACACAATGACTAATTGAGTATTTTCAAATGGCGCTATTCAATTATATGTGTTGCCTTTATCTTCGGATCTAGGAGACATATTAGAAACACAATTTCTATGTCTATACTATGTTGTCAGGAGAGGATACGCCTAATGACAATATTAGAGCATTAGATAACATACATTGTGTTTCAGAAAACATTGAAGTAGGAATACCAATGACTAATTTGCATAAACATGGCTCCATTCAGGCATTATTTTCCTGATATATTCCCGATCTAGGGACTATTAGAAACACAATTTTTGTGTCGAAATCTATGTTTTCAGAGTAGATAGAATACGTTAATTTACAGTATTGAGATCATTTAAGATAACGTAAATTTTGTTTCAGAAACATTGAAGTAGTTAGAACAATGACTTATTTGCTTAAAAGGGCCACTATTCAGCATGTTTTTTTTTTGCCTGTATACCCTGAATCTATAGGACTATTAGAAACAACAATTAACATTATTTCCTCTACGCCCTAAAAAACTATATATAGAACAAAAAAAAAAAATGTGATTTCTTCAATAGTCCTAGGATCATGATATATGCGAAAAATAATGCTGAACGGTGGCCATTTTATGCAAATTAGTCTTGCTCTAATGTTACTGTGCATTTTATCTGAAAACCAAATTTATGAAACCAAAAATTTATGTTATCTAATGATCTAATCTGCCAATTAACGTATTCCTTACCCTGACAAATAGGTACAGTCACAAAAATTATGTTTCTATGACTTCTAGCATCCGAAGATACAGGCAAAACAATTTTGTAATGATGGCGCTCACCTTTTAAAAATATAGCCAATTAATTATTGTTCTAACTACTTTAAATGTTTCTAAAACAACCATTTTGTGTTATCAAATTATCTCAATTTTTGTCAATTATAACGTATTCCTCTACCCTGATATCATAGTACAGACACCAAAAGTATGTTATCTATGACTGATAGATTCCAAAGATAAAGGCAAAAACATTTATTGAATAGCGCTATTTGCATAATATTATATACAAATTAGTCATTGTTACTACTTTCTTACTGTTTCTAAAACAACATTTGTGTAATCTAATTTATCTCATAATGTTCAATTAACGTATTCCTCTACCCTAAAAACATAGAATTCGACACAAATTGTCTGTTTTCTAAAAGTCTTAGATCATGGATTATACGGGTTAATAATTGCTGAATGGGCAGCCATTGTTATGCAAATTAGTCATTGTTTTCCTTCTCAATGTTTCTGAAATCACATTTATGTTATCTAGGGATCTCAATAATGCTCAATTTAACCTATTCATCTTTACCCTGAAAAACATAGGTTTTCAAAACAAAAATTGTGTTTCTTAATAGTCTTAGATCAGGATTATACGGCAAATAATGCTCTGAAATGGCCAGCCATGTTATGCAATAAGTCATTGTTTTCCTTTTCTTCAATGTTTCTGAACTCACATTTATGTTATCTAGAGATCACTTAATAATGTCAATTAACGTATTCATCACCCTTGAAAACATAGGTTTCGAAACAAAAATTGTGTTTCTAATAGTCCTAAAGATCGGGATATACAGGCACAGTAATGCTGTAAGGCAGCCATTTGTTATGCAAATTAGTCATTGTTTTCTTCTTCAATGTTCTGAAACCACATTTATGTTAATATCTTAATGATCTAAATACTATCAATTAACGTTTTCATCTACCCCTTGAAAACATAGGTTTCGATACAAAAATTGTGTTCAATAGTCCTAGATTCAGGACTATACAGGTAAAATAATGCTTGAATGGGCAGCCATTTATTGCCAATTAGTTCATTGTTTCCACCTTCTTCAGTTGTTTCGAAACCACATGTATGTTATCTAATGATCTTAATATTGTCCCATTTAACGTATTTCTACACCCTGGAAAACATAGGTATAGACATAGAAAATTGTGCTTTTATGTCTCCTAGATCAGGAAGATAAAAGGCAACACATATATTGAATAGCGGCCATTTTTGAAAATATGCAAATTAGTCATTGTTCCACTGCCTTTAATGTCTCTAAAACAACATATCTGTTATCAAATAATCCAAAATGATGTCATTAACATATTCATTACTATCCCTAAAAAACATTGGAAATACAACTGAATTTATGTTTTATCCGATTATTTAGATCCGAATATACAGTTCAAGCATTGGCAAATGGCGGCCATTTGAATGGTTATGCAAATTAGACATTGTCCACAGCCTCAATTTTTCTTATACTTTTCATAATAATTATATTGATTTACTAAGATAGTTCTATTTCAGAAAATTTCTTCTGCTTGCAATGGGTTTTGACAATTTCCTCTTTATTATACTGTACATATCTACAGTATGTATTATATAACACATGTATGTATACGGATTTTCTCCAAACGGGCTTAATTTTTGGATTTTTTCTATATTTAACGTTTCTAGTTAAACTATAATATCTTTTACAGAAGAAAGTTTTTACTCCAATTCTTTTGACAGGTCAGAGTACATACACTGGCATATTTTCAGACAGTAACTTCTCTCAGCTCTTTTAGAAATTTTAATACATAATTAAAACCATATGTAAAAAATTCATTTTTTGGAAAAAAATTGAAAAATGATGTTTTTAAACTACAAACAGAAATTTTAGTTAGTTTTAATTTTCATTTCAAATTGGCATTGTTTTTAAAGGAATTTAATACTCTCATATTGAAGACCCAAACTCAGTGAGTAGAGAATTATTTCTAATTCATTTTCTTTCAAAATTAATATTTTTTTGTAAAAAGGGCGGCCTTTTTGTAAAAGGGGCTGTAGAAAAAGTGATAAAACCCACAATTATGAGACTACTACTCTACCTAGCAGTGATCTAGGGGTCCATACTACCCCCTATGGTGACAAACCTTTTCTGTTGGTGTGCGTGAACGAACTCATTTTTTTCCAGTCCTTGCTCGCTGGTCTATTGCAATTTTTTATAGTCAAAGGTTTTTATAGTTCAAGGATTAACTTTTCAAAAAGATTTTCCGCCAAGATTATGATTCGAAATATGAGAGTATTTGTTCCCTCATAAAAATGGCTTCTGTATCAGAATTAAAGTTTGGGAAAGAGAGAGAAAGTAATTATTTTGCCCAGGCAAGGTTGTTTTACCAACTTATTGTCTTGCAATTTTTATATTTTAATGATTATATACATGTAATAGAATAAAGAATTTTAAAAAAATTCATACAGGGTCTTAAAAAATATATTCTAATCCAACATGAGAACTTGATAAATATTATGTTGAAAAGGAAAAGAAAGAAACCATTTATTGATGCAGACTTGTAGTAGATTCATGACCTTTAACAAAAATCAGAAGATGTAACAAATTTGCATTTATTAAAATAATTATTTTTTCGTGCACTTCACCGGTGAGGAAAACTTTCTAGAGAAAAGAAACAATGGATCCTTTCCAGAAGTTCATTTTATTCATATTTTTTAAAAACTCCAAATAATCAAACAGCTTTTTTTTAAATCAATCACTTGTTTCAAAAATTAATTTAATAGTAAAGGGTATGAAAAATGGAACAATGCAGGAATTGATTTTATGAGTATAAAGAGTAATTAACAAGTTTATTTTTACAATAGCTCAACCCCTCTGTAATTATATTCAATAGAATCTTTTAACTGGAACTTTTCCAGAAGAAGATGAAAATGGATAGAATTAACTCCAATTTATAAAAAGGGCAGGTCAGATGATCTGTAATAATATGTCTATCCGGTTTCAGTTTTAAATATATTTTTCCAAAATATTTAGAAAAGTGATATACAATCGATTTTATTATATTTTGTCAATAAGAATGATATAATTTTCATAATCAGTTTGGGGTTTAGAGAGGACACTCCACATCTAATACCGCGATTTTAAACTCATACGTAATATAACAGGCGTGGATCCAAGGATAAATCGAATTGAATGCATTTCTCGGGCCTATGTCTAGGGACAAAAGCGGCTCTATTATGTTTACGCAATGGCCGATAATTCATTGTATAACATCGGTGTGGCGTCCGCTACTGTATAACCAAAACAACTGACAAAAGGAAATATATGTTTAGCAGTTTTATTGATCTATCCGAAAGCTATTTGACTGACTTATCGATCATTCAATATTATTTTTAAAAATTAGATATTATTGGAATTAGAGGAATTCCCCTTAAAGTGGTTCAATGTATTTGACTTCAAGAAACATCTCACTGTAGTTTAAACAATTATCAAATCCAAACAAGGAAATAGTTAGATGTTGAGCTTTTGCCCCAAGGATCCGCTAATTGTGTTCTTATATATATATATATATATATATATATAATATATATAAATATAATATATATATAAATGATATAATTGATAGTACGCAGTCTGTCCAATTTATTTTATTTTGCCAGATGTGATACCAGTGTTATTTTCATGAGGGAAAGACTTGAACTCATATGTTAATTCAATAATTAATAAACAACCATTATGTATATAAGTCAATGGATGCAAGCAAATGAATTAAATTTTTAAACATAGAAAAAACAAAACTACTATGATAATTTGGAACACGTCAAGCTAAAAGTATTGATTTTGAAGCTTTGTATTACAGGAGCAAATAACATAAGCAGGGTTCAGAATGTTTAAATTTTGGAATTAATTAATTTGAATTAATTTGTTACATATATTGTTTGTACTAAAAGGCAAAGAAATATTGGATTACTATACAGACTACAATTTTACCGCAAAACATTATTTCTGGATATACTCTCACCTTAACTTATTTAACATTTTCAATTTTGGGGCTTACAATCAAATTTAAACTGCATAGCATTCTTCAATTACAAAAACGAGCAGTGCTGCGTTTAATTATCCATTTCAAGCTTTCTTAGTCATAGTGACCCCCTTTTTCAAGCAAAACTCAAATTAAATTTACCAATTCGAAGACATAAATTATCTCTAAAATACTGCAATATTTATGTTTCTTAACTTCTAAAGAGCACCAATACCAGAATTCATTTCAAAAAAAAATATTTTAAAATCAATTCTGAATTCATAATTACCAACTTAGAAGTGCTCATGATCTGCACCTTCCGTTAACATAGAACGTCAATTTATTCGAAAAATCATTATTTTAGTATTTTTTGGCTCCATATTATTTGGAATAACTTACCTGAAAAGAGTTGTTAACAACATCTAATCACATATAAAAGCAAATACAAAGGTTACCCTGAATGTATACGTTAATGACAATATCAATGGATTGTATATGTAATTTTTTTTTCATTGAAAACTCATATATTATCTAAAATAGCTTTTCTAGGTTCCACGTGTTCACTGAAACATGATTTAAACAAGTTCCACTTAGATCATTTTGATGAAACGGCTAAAGTCCGATAGTCTGCTGGGTCGATAGTCCGCGGGTCCGTTTAGTCCTCTGGGTATCGATAGTCGCGGGGGGGCGAGGTGATGTTTGTTACTCTAAGCGTTCGTTATTCGAAAAATAGAATGCAGCGTTCATTATTCCGAAAAAAAGATAAGGTTTGGTTATCCGACAATTTTGTTATATCCAAAAATAGAAAAGTCGTTATTCCGAAAATAGAAAAAAGGTTCGTTTCTCCGGAAAATAAGAAAAGGTTCGTTACTCCGAATTTTTGTTATATCCCAAATATACAAAAAGGTTTCCATTATTCTAAAAAGAAAAAAGCGTTTGTTAAATCCGAAAGTTCATTATTTCCCAAAAAACATAAAAAGTTTCGTATTCGTTAATTAGATTTGAAAAGCAAGGCAAATTTATGGCCACTCGGCCCTCCAAAAGAGAAAATTTTGACTATTATATGATCTACTTGCATTATTATTCTATATTTTGATTTCTTACAATTTTATAATAATCTCAATATACGGTACGTGTGAAAAAAACATCTGCGAGAGCAAGGAAAAGGAGAGGCCATAATTGACATTCTATTTTCTCTCATTCTATTTTCGGAATAATAAACCTTTTTCTATTTTCGGAAATAACGAAAATTTTCTAATTTTTTGGATTAAAACAAAAATTTGGGAATAATGAACCTTTTCTTTTTTTCGAAATCAGAACCTTTTCCCTTTTCTATTTCGGGACTAACGAACTATCATTCTATTTTTCGGAATAACGAACCTTCAGAGTAAACATACATCCACCCCCCCCCGGGACTATCGACCCGCGGACTATCGGGATTGACCCGCATTGAAATCATGTCCGAAGGCTGGGAAACAATAAACCCCAAAAATGTTAAAATTGAGATGTATATTTTCGTGCCTTATAAATTACCGCAATAACCTGCATAGTAATTTAAAAAATGGCCTATTTTTTGGTTGTTTTATGGGTTCAGTCAACCCGGTGAATTCGCTTTAGCAAGAGTTCGAAAATACACTTCCAAAACGGGAAAATTCCATATTTTGATCGACTCAACCAAAAACTTGCAGTTTTGCAATTTTAACACAGTGCTTAACTCAACCGTGAAATTTGACCATGAACTCATATTATATGTTAGGGCACACATGTGGAATTTTTGAACAAGACAAAATAGTGTAATGTAGAAAAAATTGCATATTGTTCCGAAATCATTACTTCCATTTAGTTGTTATAATACGTTTGATGAACTTCAAAAAATGACATTTTGCATTCTCAACCATTACCCACTTTAAGCATAACATGGATGATTTCTTCCTAAAAATCAGTCACATTATAGTTATTAAAATTACCTACAAGGATTAGATTTTTCAATTCACCTGGCTTAAAAAAATTACTTTGATATCTGAAATAGGATTAACTTACTTTTTGTGTTGTGTTATATTTACAGCAATATTGAGATACAATTACAAATAATCGAAGTTCAAAAGGAACATTAACGTTTAAAAATCACATGTGTTGGTTATTTTTAATCATTTAAAACGAGTAAATAAGTAGCTTTATATAGAAAAAAAAAATAGGAAATTGTTTTCTTACCTAACTTAGAAGAGACGATTGATGATTTTCATGTTAATCAGGTGATGAAACAAACGATCTAGTGAATGCATCAGTCAGGCTTATTCATTACAGCACCCAATCTCTGAAGCATGGACTAGGGTCATTCCGTATAAAAGAAGGGGTGCATGAGAGTGCAAGAAGTGTATAAAGCGTTTTTATTACGTCACAAGATCGGACAGGGGCCGTATTATGCTGCTTTCCGAAGTAGGAATTAGTTTACGGATAAATACATTCCTTTTAAACTTCTGAGTAAGGCCTTAGTTTATAGATAATACATTCCTTTAAACTTTTATTAATGCCGTTGTATTCTCACCTCGCGGAGGCACAGATGTTCTGAGATGGATTTGGGAATACTTTAAGACGGTTTTGAAAACTCTGCCGCCGAGACATCGCGGAGACGTCCGGAGACGTCTCCGCGGACGGCCTTCCGCCACGGGAAAAGTAAAAGGAACGTCTCGCGATAGAAAAAAAAAGTAATTTGAGACGTCTCCAAGGCGGAAAAAAGTTTATCAGTCAGAGTCTCCGCGGTAGAAAAAATTTATCTGATACACTCCGATACTATTTTATCTGTCGCGGAGAACGTTTCAAAAGTTAGTTCCAAAATCCGTCTCCGCCGAAGTGAGACCCCACCATAATTCCTGCCTCAATATCTTTATATATTTAAACTTACAAACTGAATTCAATACGAACATAATGAAACTAGTAGGCCTAATGTAATATTTCCATAAATTGGACATAATAATGATTACGACCCAATAATAATTTTGATAACAATGATTTTGTAATAACGTAAATAACTTTAATAATGATACTATGCATTGTTGCCACTTTCTGTAAGACGCCTCTAAAAACCATGGATTATTGTTAAACTGTGCACATGAATCCTATCATTTATATGTTTTCATTCATTTCTATGTATATGTTAAATATTTTAATTGATAAACCAGTGGAAGAAGAATGTCCGTTTTTGGACAAATAAATGATTTATCTTATCTTACTTATCTTATGGACCAGTCTTTATTAACTTGCTTTGAGTAACTACGAGGTGATACATTGAATACAGGACCATCCTTTATTAATGACGAGACTATGTCGAGCAACATTCCAACAGCCATGTCCCAAATGTTTTGTTCCCATCTTTCGTATCTGCAGTGGGTTGAAACCTGTTATTATGCCATGAAGCAACTAAATTTCATTCATAAAACCTAGTAAGAACCCAGTAATCGGTTTATAATAATTGTATAGAAATACAAGCAAAGATGTGAATATAAGTCATGAAACAAAACTTGAAAAATTCAAAACATTGGTCTGATTGGTGGTATATCTCGTTAAAGAGAATTTTATTTTTAATGGGTTATCATACGCATAGGGCAAAGATATGAAATAAAAAAAGAGTTTAATTGACTTATGCTCGAATTGTTTAATGCGACAGCTCCCGTTCATCTGATATTTAAAAAAAAAAATGAAAGCCCTATAAAGGCCTCGTCACACCGAGTCCGGTCTGCGGTCACGGCCGGGCCCGGTCCGGTTCAACAATGGTCAAAAACGTCGAATGAATTCGGCCGTGTACTATTGCAATGACAGACTCGGTCACAACAAACCACTGGGCTGTGCCCGCTACTAGCCTGAACCGGGACAACCGGTACGGTTTTATGGGATCGCTCTTGGAAGCGATATTGAGACGGTTTGCCGTACCGGTTAACCGGACCGGACTCGGTGTGACAGAGCCTTAAGACAGGTGCTTAAATTTTATGCTTTCTGCGTAAAGTAGGGAGAAAAAAAGTCGCTCGGTGCTTAAGCCGCTCGCCGAGAGAAGTCAGAAAAAAACTTTACACCTTACAAAAATGCAATAAAAGAAATCCAATTTACAAACCCATACATATTCTTTGAAAGAGTAAAGGGCCTGTCCCACAGAAGGCGATCGTTGTGGCCTGTCCCACAGAAGGCGATCGTTGTTGGCGACAACATTATGCATGTAGAACCTGGACAGAATCGCTGTCAGAAATCGTAGGTGACCGAAGTATGATATACGTATCTACGACCTCTGTCTACGATAGGCTACGACAACGACTTGGCTTCCACGCAAACAATAGACTAACAATAGCTTGTATCCGATAATAACAATAGCCTCGACCTTCGCGGCATCTCGCGAATCGACTTCTCTGTCGCAGCTTAAAATCAGCCCAAAATGGCGAACTTGAGCAATGTGCATTTCCTTGCGACTGACCACATAGCGATCGAGTGTTTTTCTTACCTGATGGCGGCCTGTCGCCTTTAGGTTGGTGATTATTCCCCTCAGTCGCCGCATTATAATTTGGGTCGTGAGTTATTTTTGAAAATTTCAAAAATTTGCCGGCGACTTGTACAGTATTTCTTGAATCGGAGGCCGACCTTGATTTTGGTGATTGTTAGTGCGGACAAAGTCGTAGCGGCTTAAATTTCACTTGCCATTTGGTTCAGCGATGCTGTGGCAACGTACGCTGTAGTGCGGCAACCTACCAACTTGGCCGTCGTTCTGCCCTCTGCTATAAACATGTTTCTACCAGGCGACCAATCTACGATAGCACATTGTCGCGAACAAGAGAAGACATGCTACGGGCATGACGTCAAATCCAACTGACGCCGGCTATTGTTTAACTGTTCGAAAAACCAGCGGCGAACAGAAATTTTGCTACGTATTTGTTGCGACAGACGCGATAATTTCACGATCTTATAGGCGATTGACCTGCCGCATACTGGTGGCGATGGGTACTAAAAAGTAGTTCGTTAGGTTGTCGCCAAACAACGATCGCCTTCTGTAGGGACAGGCCACTTAACTCCTCCGGCGTCTTCTGGTTATACCCGGGTTTAGTCATGTATGTCTATACGCTGGATGGAAACAACGGACTCATTGTTTGCGAACATAATTATGTATAATATTGGTCGATTCCCAGCGAAAAGTGTACACGGTGTTTTTTGATTCATGCAGGCCAATACACCAAATTTAAAAAAATGTAGGAAACCTCAATTTTGCGTTTTATGTATCCGCACCGTAGTGAACTTTATCGATGCTGCAGTTTGTTCCAACTTCATTTGAAGTGAACTTTTTTTTTTTACCAATTTAAAAACATGAGCCATTTTGGGCGCGCCATTTTTTGGGGGAAAAAAGCTTAATTTTTTCTTCCCGCGACCAAACATTTTTTAAAAAAAAATCATCAACTAATTTTAGATTCAATTTGCATTTTAGGATGGCACACATCTCAGGAGATAATTATACCACATTTGAATAATATAGGGCAATCCAAACCAATCTCTGGAATTTTTTGCCTAGTGCGTAAATTTGAATGTTACCTACGAATACAGTTTTTTAAAAGCTTATAAAACCATTTAAGATATTAACGGCTGCCAAATTGCCCGTACAGAAGCCGCCTCACCATTCCCTATCGAATGCATTTATCCCAATGACATTGTTTTTTTTGTTAATCTGGCAGAAGAGGTCAAAGGTTCCAATTTTTCGTGACGATATGACTGGTCAAAAAAAATTCAGTTACCTACGAATACACCTATAAACCATACCTTTCTATACCTTAAAAGATTAGTGACAAATAATTGTAGGGAAAGTTGGACAACTTATGTCTTCTGACGTGTGTAAAGTTTTATCATCCTTGAACAAATAATTTTTAGAGATATTGCCTTATAAGTGCTTGTATTCGTTAAGGTAACAGTTGACATTCCGAATGTTACCTACGAATACAAGTTGCATAGCTGTTGATCTGCATATATTTTAGTAATTTGTTTGAGACTAAACATTACAAATTTTTGTAGTTTCATTTGTCATATAAATAGGATATTGTGTGATACTTTTCTTTTTAGAATCTTATGTTATTCAATGTTTTGACATTTTCCGTATTAATTAAATCAATTTTTATATTTAATTCTTCAATTGTGAGAAGCAATTTCCTCTGAAACAATGTTATTATCAAGTTTAGTATATTTCGTAGCGCCTATTCAAGTGGGGAACTCTTTCAATATTTTAATTACCAAAAATATATATAGCTTTTATGATAAATAAAACATGGGATAGCAATTTCCTTGCAGTGGTGTTCACGTGTATTCGTAGGTAACAATAACGTTAAAATTGTCATTTTCGGCTTGTACAATTAACCATCAAATTTCTTTTTATTTATTGGAATAAGGAAGAATATAGTCCAACAGAGAATGGTGACATTCGTTGGACCCAAATAATATAAGTTATTTTATTGTATTTGGTGATTTATCAGATTTGTAGTAAAGTCGCACCCAATTATAGCTTTATGTATTATTTCGGGATTAACCAATCTTTTTTCCCTATTTCATTCAGAACACGTTTGCCGATTGAACACAATCTATACATAACAGATGTGAATTAAAAATTTTATTTCCAAAATACGAAAATGACGAAATGGTTTACTGAGAGGGATTTTGATTACTTATAAAAAATAAAAAAAAAATA
>CALNVZ010003433.1:10452360-10463221 GCA_940671915.1 Paracentrotus lividus
TGTTAGAAAAATTAAACAAGTTGTTTAAAATCTTAAACAACAGCGTGTTAACAGGTGAATCGCACAGCGTTGTTTAAAAATTTAACAACCTGTAGTTGTTTAAAACTTTAACACTCTTGTTGTTAAAAAGTTTAAACAAGCTGTTGTTTAATGGTATTATTAAACAACATAATTAATTAAAGAAAGTTTTTCAAAATATCAAAAGTATTGTTTAACACTCTGCTCCAAAAAGAAAAACACTCCAAATTTTATTTTAATATGCACCCGGCCGGGTATCGAACCCACGGTCTATCGATTATAAGGCAAACGCTTTATCCACTGAGCCAACACATCCGTATGCACTTAATTGAATGTGTGAGGCATAATTGTCCTCCGCCATGATTGAAATGTTGCACCAATTTACCTTGCATGTAAGGAGTGATGCCATTAGCTCATGACTATCACGTGACATTTGCCTCAAAACCTGTTTAATATATCGCTATACAGGTCTTGTTTAAGGCTATAAAACCTCGCTTTTCCGGTTTTAAACAACAATGTTTAAATATTAAACAAGAATTCTTTACTTTTAAACCAATTTTTTTTTGTAAACAGCGAAATTTTTAAAAAGCGTTTTAACAGTGCAGGCCGGTCCTTTATAGATGGTCTACAAAGGGGGAAATAATGTGACAAAACCGGTGACCACGGAGATTTCTTCCAGCAGATATCTTGTCAGGATACCCCCTGCTGGTAAAGTTCTAGGTCTGGTTGAAAGATTTTACCGTGGATCCGTTTGGGCAGCCGTACGTATACTACCCCCAATTGACGTATAGGCACCACTGATTTCCAATTATCTGGTCCTTTCCCTTGGTCACGACTACCCCGTCCAGACACCACTTCTGGCCGCCCCATATATAAGAAAAGAAAGAAGAAAAAACAAAGAGAAAAAAAAGAGAAAGAGAAAAAAAAAGAGGGGGAAAGGGGGGGGGGAGAGATAAAAAAAAAATAGGGGCACAAAAATTTACCTTAAACTTAAGGGCGCCATATGGGCACCAAATCGGCCTCAAACGAAGGGGACGCCAAATTCAGCTTATTGTAGGGGGCGCCAAATTGACTTGAAACTTAGGGGGGCGCCAAATTGACCTGAAGATAAGGGGACGCCATATTGACCTTAAACTTAGGGGCGCCATATTGATCTCAAACTGAGGGCGCCAATTCGATTTAATCTAGGTGGACGCCAATTCGATCTTAAATTTAAGGGGCGCCAAATCGACCTTAAACTAAGGGGGCTGTAATTTGAGGTTAAATATAGGGGCGCCAAATTGACTTGAAACAGGGGCGCGCGCCAACTTGACCTGAAGATAAAGGGGTTCCAAATTGACCTTAAACTATGGGGGCGCCGAATTGAGCTTAATCGTAGGGGCACCAAATTGACCTGAAACAGAGGGGGTGGGGGCCGACAAATTGACCTTAAACTTAGGAGCACCATTTTGATCTTAAACTAATAAGGGGCGCCAATTCAATCATAGATTTAGGGGGCACCAAATCGACCTTAAACTAAGGGGGCGCCAATTTGAGCTTAAACTTAGGGGCGCCACTTTGATCCTAAACTTTTAAGGGGTGCCAATTCGATCTTAGATATAGGAGGCGCCAAAAGTAATTGGCCTTAAACTAAAGGGGCACCAATTTAGGCTTAAATACAGGGGCGCCAAATCTACTTGAAACTGAGGATGGGGGCGCCAAATTGACCTTAAACTTTAAGGCGCCATATCGATCTTCAACTTAGGGGCGATAAATTGACCTAAAACATAGGGGCGTCAGTTCAATCTTACATTTAGTGGGCGCCAGATTGACCTTAAACTTAGGGGCGCCAAATTTATCTTAAACATAGGGGCGCCGAATTAATCTTAAACCCAGGGGCGTAAAAATTGACCTGAATCTTAGGGGGCACCAAATTGCTCTTGAAATTTTAATCCCCATACATAGAGCAAAATTTTAAACTTCCATGCCTTCTGGTCTGTGAATATATAGAGCAAAATTTTTGTTTGCGCTTCGCGCTCGCATCATTTTTTCCACGGAGATATTGCATTGTGTTCCTGAAGGACGCACAAGAAAGTTTTGTCTTCTGAACATTCGAGTTATCAACATTTCCGCTCGCGCTTCACGCTTGCCTTTTCCCCTTTTACCAAAATATACATTATGGGAATTATAACCACCAAAACATCAATTTAAATTGATTTTATATAACATTATATTTTTTACATTTCAAGTTGACCTGAAACTGATAGATCCTGAACAAAGGGGCGCCGAACTAAAAACAAACATGCATGGCGCCAATTCAATCTAAAATTTACGGGGTGCCAAATCGACCTTACACTAAGGGGGCTCCAAATTGAGCTTAAACGTAGGAGGCCAAATTTATCGATCAACTTAGGCAGGGGCGTAGAAATGGAACTAACGGGGCAACGTATTGGTCTTTAAATTACGGGAGCCATATTGATCTTAAACTTCCATGCCTTTGGCTTCTATACAATTAGTGCAAAATTTTTGCCCGCGCTTCGCACTCGCATCAGTTTTCCAAAAAAAAAAAAAAAAAAAAAAAAAAAAAAAAAAAAACATTTTCTAAATTGTCCCGTTTTCAGATCGTTCGAATAGGCCTACATCAAATTTACACTCGCCTATTTTTATTTTATTTTCTTGTACCCAGATTATCAAGATTCTGACCACCAAAACATTAATTTACATGGTAGATTCACGTTAAATGATGGACAAATTCACATGATTTTAAATGCATGAAATCGAGGAGAATAAAAGAGGAAAATAAGTAGAGCAAAATTTTCGATGGCGCTTCCGCGCTCGCATCATTTTCCCGAGAAGTATACATTGTGTTCTAGTTCATTTGTAAAGAAAACTTTCCAGCTTATTATTTAGGGTTATCCTTTATTAGCCTAAGTTTTTAAAATCGTTTGATGGACAAATAACAGCTCCCGTTCATTTGTTATTCTGATGAGGGCTACAAAAATTTAAAACCCTAAGTGCTTAAAATTCTCGCTCTGTGGTCGTAAAGTATAGGGAAAAAATTCGCTCGCGCTTTCGCGCTCGAATTTATTATATTTTGGTTAATAGTGGTAATGAAGCTCATATTCATAGATCCTTTTTCCATGAACTCACCATTAGAAAAAAAAAAAAAAATGGGCCCTTAAATGCTTTGTTTTCATGTGGGCCTAATTAAATCCCCCGAACTATTTAACTTTCAAAGGGGATTCAAATAAATGCTTCTCTGAAATTCTTCAACATGCATTTAATGCGTGGGCCTATGTTTGCCAGGCCGGGGCGCCAAAACCACGTCGGGCCCCCGGGGTGCGAAATCCTGGAAACGCACCTGCGTCCTGTCACCAAGCTGCGGAAACACCTCCATGCGCTTTTTCTCTAGCTTGCTCCTGCATGCACCTTCAGATGACCACCGTTGTCTTGCACCTCAGATACGCCGATCCGCCTGTGCCCCGACCGACGACGACTCCAATCTGCCTTGCACTGTAACACAAACTCTCTACAAAACACTGCAGTGTTCCCTCTAGATGATTAGCCACCCAGCTGCTTGAACACCTCTCAGACGATTTCTTCCCCCTCAGCTCAGCTTGCACTCCAGACGATCACCGTTGTCACGCACCTCAGATACCCCGATCTACCTTGTGCCCCGAACAACGATGACTCCAATCTGCTTTGCTTGCTCCTCAGAATGAAGAAACCTCTGCCCCTTGTTCCGTCAGCTCAGGCGACATCACCTATCTGGTTCTTGCACTGTAGAACACCATAAGAATGGGCTACTGTGCAGAAGGAATCAAATATATCCTCTGACGTGTTGTTCTGCTCCCTGGTTCTTGCATTGAAGGACACCATAAGAAATGGGCTGCTGTGCAGAAGGAACTAGTACCTCCGTTGACCTTGGTTTCTCCTCCCTGGTTCTTGCGCTGCATGTAGAACACCATAAGATATGGGCTGTTGTGCAGAAGGAACCAGTATCCCGATGCTTGGCTGTTTCTGCTACAGTTGTCTTGGTTCTTGCACTGTAGAACACCATAAGATATGGGCTGCTGGGCAGAAGGAACCACATTTCTCGGCTTACTCTCTCTCCGTCGTTGTCTCTTTCTCTTCGTCGTTGTCTCTTATTTTCTTCTGGACACCGACGTTTCTTCTCTCTTTCTCTTCTCTTTCTCGATGATGTGGTGTGGATTTAGCTCATCGTTGGTAGTCTCAGCTCACCACCAGACCAGCCCAGAAGACAGATCTCTGGTGTCGTCGTCTCTTGGCACAAACGAACCTAGTGGCTCGGAGCCGAATTAAAGGTTCGTCCAGAGACACGACCTCAAGAGAAGTTATTCTTGGTCTACGGCCTGATACAATAAATCCGTACGTCACTCGGGGTACCAAGTAATAACCACGCAATATCAGTTCTACTTCATTTAGATCGCACTCAGCTTTATTTAAACATCGTCTTACAAATTAAGATAAACAATAATCCTTAGAAACCGGAAAAGCCATCTCACTTGTTAATTAGTTATCCCAATAATTCTAATGAAAAGTGACCAAGATTCGACTACTCGATTACAAAGATCTAATGCTACAGTCAGACAGACACTTACGTTTAGTTACGTATTTGATGTTTTATCCTTCTTTCATCTTCTATTCTATCATTTCTTATGTATTTCTTTGTTTTATTGGATGAACGAAATTATCACTGTTTCCACTGATGACTATGATGGGAAGGCATCCGTGGGGATCCGCAAAAAAGAAAATAATTTTTGGACGCAACCGGACGTAACTCAACGAAAGTGTCTGTGTGACTGCAGCGTTATAATCGATTACACTACGAATAGCGTGGGCGCGTGGAAATAAGGAGGAAATAACGTGTAATTGCAATACTGCCATCTTACGTTAAAAACATTATAACTACAACGAAATCAAAGACTATGGCCCGTTTTCTGTTCCGGGGTTTAGAGTTGTGCTGTAGCACGAAAATAGTAAGGGTAATGAGACGAGAATGCAACGCTGATTTGCACGCTTCTCTATGAAGCGTCAGTGAAGCGTGCTGTCTATCTGTACGAAAGTAGTTCAGGATGACGTCATTCGGATCAAGTATGTACACACATTTCTAAAGAATTCTAAACTAGGGGTATAGGTGGTTTAGAATTGATATGGCTTTTGCGATTTTAATGTCGGAGGAAGCTAATTATCTATTTCCTCGTTAAGCTTGAAGTTAAGGTTGTTAAAACTTTGTTTAAGAATTAGGTGCATTATAGAACTGTCCACAACGATTATAGATTATTGCATGTTAATCATCAAACATGACATTTTCCGAACACCGATTGAAGTGTTAGTTTGACCTGACATATTGTAGAGAGGACAACTGACGCTAAAGACCAACAATAAACTGGTGCCAAGTCACTTGTCATTACACTGGAAAAACGGATTTGGAACTAGTTTGAGATAATTTGAGAATGGTTGAAATGATGGATGTTTTTTTGTCGCGCAGACGTCCAGAGACGTCTCCGAGATATTCCCACGACCAAGCGCGGCGATTTCATGGTTCAGAGGGGGGAGCGGGGGGGGGGGGGCAGAAACACCCAAAAATGAAAAAATAATACACTCACATCGCATAACTTCGCAATTATGCAGAAACTAATGAAAATGATTGCGAGGCGCGAAGCGCGAGCCGGAAATTTTGCCTGATGATAACATTTAGCATCTTATGGACATACATTTTCCCTCTTTATTAGCTTCACAAGCTAATTACTACATAAAATGTTCATTTTAAAATCGAAGGGGGCGATCCCCCATAAAAAAATCGAGGAGGGGGGGACACGTTCACCCCCCCGTCTCCCCGGATCGCCGAGAATGCTCGGACGAAAAAAAGTATATATATTCGGGAGAGTCCTGGAGTATCGGAGTCGCGGGGACAAAGTGAGATACCACCTTTACGGGGTGGGAAAATAGAACATGCTTACGATTGTGTGGGTTTTTTTTCTGTCGTGGAGACGTCTCTGATGATACATAAAATTATCGGAGACGTCTCCGAGTGTTCCAGAGCCTTCCGAGCGACTCGAGCAATACCACCTATACGTCATAATTCTACAGAGGGAGAAAACACCATTATCATTTCAACTGAGAATGTAAACTAATATTTTCTTTCAAGACTACTGAATATTAATGGCACTTGACATGAAATACGCCCACTCGATTTCCTTTTTGCATATATTAGTGTGTTGCTATGTGGACAAGAAACGTGTTTGTCAGTCATAGCACAAATAGTTATGCAAATTGGATTCAAAATCTACACGAGTAGTTCATTCAGGCAATTGTTCGCGCCCTGAATCTGAAACCCTTTGTTCGCTGTCAATTGGGGTGCTATGTCAGTCCATAACGCTGGAACCGCTAAGCCTGTCTCGAAAGAAAAGATAATCGGTGCTTTGATAAGTTACTCGTAAGCATGGATTACTTTTCTATCACAATAAAGATTCCGCTCCCATTTCAAATATAGCGAGCATACTACATACAACATGTCAAAAAAACATACACACACAAAAAGAATGGAACAAATTCCACTAATTCTTCAAAGGGTCATATTATTATAATTATGATAGAATTTGTAAGGGATTCGAAAGGCCCCGGTGGATATTGGTAATGAAACAGTGACGTTTATGTTGTTTAATATGTTAGCTCTGTAAAGAGTGAATATATAAATAGTGGAAAAATTTTAAATTTACCCCTTCCCATTATTACAACTTTGCCCCTCCCAAATAAGAAAAAAAAGAAAAAAAAAAATAGTAATAGAGAAAAGATTGATGCCGCCATTGCACTAACGGAGACTTTTCGCTGCCCATGTAGCGTGATATGCGAATCAAATTCACGTTTCAATTGCTTCTTGGCCAAATATGGGCACTTCACATTTTGAAAGGAAAAAATTCGTGGAGCAATTAGGAGATTATTCAAAAGAATATAAACTCCCTTTCCCTCCCCTGGTTAATTGTTCCAATCCCAGGCCACTGGAATTGTTAAGGATGGGACGTGATATTCGAAAATGCATGAACAAGACGACAATGCACAACACTCGTGAGTCAAAGATAAAGCGGCTACTAAAACAAGCATTGTTTGCGTTCATGTTCATGATTTTCCGGTTTAAATCTAGTGCATTCATGCACTGAAACTTCCAGCTGTACGAAGTTGTCAGGCGCGGATCCGGGGGGGGGCCCCGCGGCGCCGGGCCCTCCTCCCCCAAAAAAAAAAAAAAAAAAAAAAAAACGGAAGAGAAAAAGGGAAAAGAAGAAAAGGGAGAGAAAAGAAGAAAAAGAAAGAAAGAGAAGGGAATAAAGCCCGATGTTTGTACAATATTCGCAAAACTTTATTCAATAAGAAGTGCGAAATAGGCCTAACTGGGTTCTAAACGACCATAATTAAGGCCTAAAATGTGGGGGAGGGTCCACGAGGCCGATTTTTCTCATTTTTTTTTAAGAAAAAGAAATACATTACTGACGAAAAGTAAAAATAAGGAAAAATATTTAAGACTAAAATTTCCAAATTTCACAAAGAAAAGAGGCCTCGTGGACCCTCGGCCTAGTGGGCCCTCGGCCTCGATGGAAAATAGTCGGCCTCGTGGAAATATTAGAAATTGCCCCTTTATTTATTCCATATATCTTTTAAAAACTTTTCGGCTCGCGCTACGCACTCGCGGATACTAAATCATAATGCACAAATAACTCCAATTTTGAGCTCCAAATTTTTCTGCTCGCGCTTCGCGCTCGCACATAGGCTTACCAATTTAGAAGGTAATGCACAATTAACTCAACATTTTCAGCCCACGCTTCGCGTTCGTGGATACTAAATTGGGTCTATAATACACAATTATATGAAGGAAAAAAAAAATAATACTAGAAAGTACCCCTTTATTTATTGCACATAATCTTTTAAAACCCAAAATTTTCGGCTCGCGCTTCGCGCTCGCGGACACTAAAATAGGGTCTATAATACACAATTTTCTACAATTCTTTATGCTAGAAAGTGCCCCTTTATTTATTCTAAATATCTTTTAAAACCCCAAATTTTCGGCTCGCGCTTCGCACTCGCAGATACCAATCTAGTAGGGTATATAATATGATACACAATTAACTCAAAATTTTACCTAAAAATTTTCGCATACAAAATAGGGTCTATAATACACAATTATCAACGATTTTTAATACTAGAAAGTGCCCCTTTACTTGTTCCATATATCTTTCAAAACCCAAAATTTTCGGCTCGCGCTACGCGCTCGCGAACACTAAATAGGGTCTATAATACACAATTTTCTATAATTCTTTATGCTAGAAAGGGCCCCTTTATTTATTCTATATATCTTTTAAAACCCCAAATTTTCGGCTCGCGCTTCGCGCTCGCAGATACCAATCTAGTAGGGTATAATAATACACAATTAACTCAACATTTACAGCTCGCGCTTCGCGCTCGCGGATACTAAGTCGGGTCTATAATACACAATTATCTACGATTTTTAATACTAGAAAGTGCCCCTTTATTTGTTCCATATATCTTTTAAAAAAACAAAATTTTCGGCTCGCGCTTCGCGCTCGCGAATACTATAGGGTCTATAATACCTACACAGTCTTCTACAATTCTTTATGTTAGAAAGTGCCCCTTTATTTATTATATATATTTTTTAAAACCCCAAATTTTCGGCTCGCGCTTCGCGCTCGCAGATACCAATCTAGTAGGGTATATAATATAATACACAATTAACTCAATTTTTTTTTTTTGCTAGTATATTATTGTTTTGTTTTCATAGGAGTAAAATTAAAATTGTTTAAATCCCTCGTTTTAGGCCACTATAGGCCTATATATCGGGGGATGTTAACTCGCGCTTCGCGCTCGTTTGCTCGCTCCGCTCGCAAGATATTTTTTTCAAAGTTGGGCCCCCCCCTCTGGAAAATCCTGAATCCGCGCCTGGTTGTACACGTTTGGGAGGTTTTTTTCGTCCTGGGAGTTTTTTCTCGTACGGTGCTATTGTTCGATTCTATTGTCAATTGCCGTACAACTCTAAAACCCGTAACAGAATACGGGCCTACTTCTTTACAATACATTAAAACAAAGAACTAATACGAGTTGACCATCAGTTGTTAGTTACCAACACTTTGTCATTTTAGATTCAGAACAAATTAATTCA
The DNA here is from genome assembly GCA_940671915.1 of Paracentrotus lividus. Taxonomy (NCBI): domain Eukaryota; kingdom Metazoa; phylum Echinodermata; class Echinoidea; order Camarodonta; family Echinidae; genus Paracentrotus; species Paracentrotus lividus. The sequence continues at coordinate 10,461,548 of CALNVZ010003433.1, forward strand.
GAGTTTAAAAAGTTAACGATACAATGGAATGTGTAAATATTATGTGTACATAATATGACTATGGACATTTACTGTTATATTCGAAATTTATCAAATATGTGCTTGATATTGTAGATCTATTTAATTACTTGACTTATTGATTGATTGATTGATTGATTATTGTGATAATTAAGGACTGTGTTTGTCGCAACCAATTGGACCTAGGGCCTATGGTGCCTTTTATCCTTCGCCATAGTTGGAACATATTGAAGGGAATTGATGCTGTTTTCGTCTGGATTATTTTTCCTTTTGTAATTTGTTAAGAGTAATGTATCAGGTTTAAAGGTTTGATAATTATTTTAGCATACAATTCTATCCGTATCTATTACTATATACGATTAAACTGTGTCGTTGATCTTTCACATTATGTATTTAGCTTTATAGATCTTCAATGAACACGTCATGGTTTTTATACACAGTGATATTGTTTGTTGTGTTAGGTTCATATCGCTATACCCACTATTGTATTGTTGGTATTGGTCTAGATTAAGCTTGAAATTTGTGTTAATCATATACTGCACTGTTAAATCACAGTATAGTGAATCGGTTATATGCTGATATCTATGGGTTGTTGAATGCATTTAATGTTACAGGACTGGTTAGAATAGTTGATAGCAGCTGTGTTTGAGGTGACCCGACATTTGCTCCTGCGACAATTGCTCCGGGCTTTATTTCGTCTAAGATATAGGGTTAGGGTTAGGGTTGTAATAGGGATTTATATTAGGTTTAGGGTTAGGTTTAGGGTAGGGTTTAGTGTAAAGTCCCTGGTTGAAGTTAGTCATTCGATTAGTGTATGGAATTTATAGCGGAGCAATTGTCGCGGGAGCAAATGTCATGGATTCGTGTTTGAGTGGGTTTTAAAAGTTCAAAAGTTATTGTTACCAGTTGTTGATAACCATTTAACTGTCCGTGTTCCCTTGTGAATTTTGTGGAAGCCTATACAGGGTGTATCAATAAAAACGGGACAGTTTTGAAAAGTCTGTCAAAATTTCGTTTCAAATTATGATGTCTATATCATGTATATTTTGATGTTAATAGATGCTTTGAGGTCTTATCTTTCAAACGCAATTTAAAGGGATGCAGTAACATTGAATGATATTCAAATCACAATTTCTTGATTTAGCTCATTTTGTCAACATAATTATAAACTTATAGGTCAGTCTGGTATCTCTTCAAAATTACAAGTTAATTGCTTGCTTTACTTTCGAGATATCAATGATTTCATACTCAAATTTAGTAAACCATCTCGTGGTGGAAAACAAATTGCCATGTGCTTTTCAAGACACACCACTTCCTGTCGTGTTCCCCCCGACCCTAGCGGGCTGGAGGGTTTGCTGCAAAGGGGTTGAAAATTCACTCGCGTTTGGCTGTTACACTGTTTTGTGGTAGTAAATGACTTCCATTTGATCTGAAATTTTCAGTAGTTTGTTTTTACTATTAGAGCAATATAATTTTATTCATCTTGATCTAATTGCTCTTGTTTTTGAAAGTTACTGTTTCCCTTTAAAATAATAAGTTTTGTTCATGCTTGAGCGCACACAGAACGTTTTTGTCGGGGGCTCCAAAAAAAGGCTTGCGCACAAAATGGAAGAAAATGAGAAATATGATCATCAGACTTTTTGCTAATCAGCAGAC
>CALNVZ010003433.1:10469845-10500558 GCA_940671915.1 Paracentrotus lividus
AGAAGAGATAGACTTTGTGTCAGGATTCGCAGCAGTAACATTGCTTTATTAGCACTGTCCTTCTGTTTCCATTTATCCTTATTTACAATGGACTACATATCAATGCTAGATTACTAGACCATTTGATAATATCTTTTGTATGAATTACTCTATAGTATATGTGAAATGTATCTGAAATTATCTGATGTGTGATGAAATGGGAAAACTAATAAAATTCAAATTCAATTCAACTAGTTATTTTTTTATTGCTTAGTGGGTTCTTTCTTATAAATATAGGTGGAATATTTTATTTTGCTCCGGTAACATCACTTTGTTCTATCCTTCATATTGTCAATACGCTTATCGAGCTCATGATGACTCCAAACTTTAAATTTATCCTCAACCTTTCTTGTGGTTAGCTTGAAAAAAAATGATTTACCACCCTTTTATGCCCATTTTTTGCACTTTTCCCTTTAGAGGCCCCTTTTTGTAGACCCAGGACTGAGGCCCCTCATTCTTAATCCAAGGGAACACCTCTGAGCCCCTATATCGGGCCTGCCCCCCCCCCATCCTTAAATTCTGGATCCGCTACTAACTGATATTTGTCAAAATATTAGTGGTCATATTTGTAATCATTACAATGATGATTGCATTGTATGCTTGTCTCGAAGTTACCGAAGGTACTCGAATGCAGTCATATGAAGTCTCTTGCACGTCACATTTTCTGCCTTTCCTTTCCTCAGGACGTACTCTTTCCGCCCAATCCCTCGCGAACGCATTTTATCATTGAGGCGTCTGGTCTTTCTCATACACTCGCTTTCATATCTACTGCAAAGTTCTTTCAATTTTGCGATTTCTGTCTCCATACGGTCACGTCCATATGCATCTACTTTCTGCCATAACGTCCTGTTGAAATGATCATATAATTTGAAATCACCTGCGTTCCATGCATCGAGTCGTTTTGTCAATGCATCGTCTGCTCTTGTCGAATTTGTTTCCAAAGTTTTCGTGCCTTTTTCATTTTCAAGAGGCACGATCACTTTGCTATTGAGATGTACAATCGTCTGCATATCCCAGCACATGAGATCTTTCAGCAGAATCAGCGACTCCAGGAAGTATTCTTTAATAAGAACCAGGTTCATCGTTTTGTCGAGGAATTTAATGTACTCGTCTACTTTCCTGACATCGTACATATCTTTCTTATCGAAACCCAGGTCGAAAAGAAGTGTGTCACGACCACTGTGTCGTCTCTTTTCATTATTGAGATCGTACTTCTCAAAATAAAACTTGGGTGTCATGGAGAACTCCTCCAACTCTACGTTGTAATACTTGTTCATTTTATAGTAGGAGTACATACTGGAGAATTGGCTTGCTGTTTCTCGAATCACGGTGACGAACTGGGTGTTTGTTGGCATGATTTTCGTGAAATCTGCAATGATAATAGTGAATCCAGTGAGATATCATGTATGGTAAAGATACAGTGAAAAAATAGAGAGAGAGAGGGGGGAGATAGAGAGGGAGGAGGGGGGGCAATAGAGAGGAGGGATAGAGAGAGAGAGATATATATAGGGAGGGGGAGAGAGAGATTAAGAGAGATCAGTTGCGTAGGGATAGGGGACAGGGAGAGAGAAACACACGCACACATACACGCACACCTACACACTCACACACAGACACACACCGGGGGAGGTGAGGGGAATGAAGTGAGAGAAAAGATGGCAAGTCGGTTAATAAAACTATATAGGCCTAATCTCAATCATGATAGAGTGTCATGGAGTCGATTTTAATTATCCAGGGTGTATGTTAGTTTTAGTTTTACCATGGAGGCCGAGCTCAAAAGCAAAAGGCTGCACGAGGTAAAATATTGTACTTTGAGTTAATGAATTATTATTGTCCTGTATTGGTATAGGTCATCTGTTTCCCCCTTTTTTTATGGGGTATGTGTGTTGATAATTATGAAACTACGTAATTCTTAAGAAGAAAATAATGTATCAAAAATTTGAAAAAATAATGTCTACCATCTGACATGATTTTTTGAAGCTGACACTTCTTTAAAAATTGTAAGAATTTTAAAAATTGTAAGAATCGGAATAGTGAATCTTTCATATTAACATGGGATTTACTGGACAAAATGGCAAGTTTATTATATTAATTGTAAAATAATATATTCCACATAATTTTTACCGGTCTTTACACATTAGTCAAAATGATTATCCTGCACTACAATCTGCTTTTCGATTCCTTGAATTCATTTTAAACTTCATTATGAGACTCACCGAAATCATTGAAACTCAATGGCATACCTTCGTAAAAGAAGCGAACGTGGTTTGCAATAATGTTGTAGTGTTTTCCATTTGGTGGTGCCATGACACTGGAAGCTTCAAATGTCGTAATTCCCTGGATGTGGGCGACGTTGAGAGGGAGCATGAACGTCAGGTCCCTCTCGTCCCCAAAACGGTAAAAGATGTTCTGAAGGGTTGAACTGGCCGTCTTGTGCGTTTTGATAAATACCACATCTGTTACAGGCGTGCAGGTGGAATTGTTGGGGTGTGACGTCACGGAATCCAAGCTATGTTTTGGCGCCAATTCGGGACGGCCATCTTGGTCTCTGATCGCCGCATCTGTCGTAGGGACAATCGGTTGTCGCTGTTGACGGCTGTTTCATAGCATTTTTAATTGGAAGCAAAAGTACAAAATATGAATGAGAGAGGGTTGATTTTAAATTTTATTCGTAATGTAAGATGCTTTTCAAAAATAGACTATACTTTCTAGCCGGAGAGCGCGGGGTAAACACGTCTGTGTATGCGGCATTCACATGTCATGTACACAACGCACGACCAGCGCATTGAAATTTGTAAAAATGGACGACAACACGCACACAGAGCAATGCAGAGCGTATAAATAGAAAGCACAAAATAAGCTAAGAGCACTCGACGAATGAGTAACGCACATCCAGCGCACACTGCGCATAGTGGTCATGAGTCGTGCATGTGACTGCGCCATCAAGTAGACGTGGTATGAGGTACTGAGGTATAATGCGAAGCCAAGGCCTACCCTCCATTTGACATCGATAAAGGCAGAAGTGATCTGCTTGATTAATCAAAAATGACATTTTCTTACACGATTGACGTGTTTCGTGTTAGTTTGGCATAACATTATATTCAAAAGGACAACTGACGCAAAAACCAATGATAAACTATTGGTGGCAACTCACTTGTCATTAGACGGGATCAGACGGATTTTGAAATATAGTTTGAGATTATTTAGAGACGGGTTTGAAATGATTTTGAAACAAGTGGTGGAGACGTCACAAAGACGTCTCCTGAGCTGAGTTTCCGCGACGTCTCGTGATAAAAATAGAACATGTTTAAATCACATGAATGTTTTTCCGTCGCGCAGACGTCTCAGAGACGTCTCCGAGATGTTTCCGCGACAGAAAAAAAAATTATCGGAGACGTCCTGGAGTGTCCGTGTCGGGGAGACGTCCCCGCGAAGTGAGATACAACCTCTATGGTGGTATTTCAATTTACTTGCCATGAGACGGATTTGAGATTAGTTTGGGACGGGTTTGATACTGTTTTGATACTAGTCTGGGAAAGATTTCAAATGGTCTCAGAGATGTTTCCTGAATCTTCGCGAAATCTCATGAGTCGCGGGGGAAAAAAACATGCTTACGAATGTGTATGGGTTTTTTTTTCTGTCGTGGAGACGTCTCTGATGAGACAGACAAAAATCATCGGGGACGTCTCTGAGTGTTCGAGTCGCAGACGCGTCTCCGCCATGTCAGATACCACCCTTAAGTCCATAATTACTTTAGAGGAAAAACACACCATTATCCAGAAAATGTAAGCTCATGTTTTGTTCCAAGACTACTGAATTATTAATGGCAATTGACAAAAAATAGGCCCACCCGATTTACTTTTTTTTTTGTTGCATATTATTAGTGTGTTGTTATGTCGGACAAGAAACATGTCGGACCAAAAACATGTTTGTGGGACATAGCAACTAAGATATGCACACTGGATTCAAAATACTATACGAGTAGTTAATTCAAGTAATTGCGATCCTGGTTCCGCGCCTGAATCTGAGACGGTTTTGTACTTGCTTTGGTCTTGGAAGTTTTTATTATTTTTTTTTGGAAAGAAAAAGAATGGCGGATTTCCTATTAGCGTTAGTTCGGGTGAGCAGCAGCAAGAGATCTTGCAAAGGTTACAAGAGGAACCAGAACCAGAAAAGGAAATGAAAATAGACGAATAAATAAATAAATATATAACAAGAAAGAAAAGGAAAGAAATATTCAACTCCTAATTTTCAAAGGTAGGCAAATATTTGCGAATGTTTGCAATTCTTTGCCACCGTAGGGGGAATGATTATGTGCCTTTAAAGTAAATTATTTATTCAGAGGGAATAAAACTATTGTTTTTTTTTCAGCTGAAAATTTTCAGGCCTTTGAATTTTTCCCAGGCCACTAAAAAACTGCATGACAAACGCTTTTGAACCAATACAACAACAACACTCGGTAATCAATGGTTAGCAAAATTGTCAAGCGGCTACAAACAACAGATTGTTGCGTCATTATTTCACTGGATTTCCGGTTTGATCTTGTGCGTTTCAGTGCACTAGATACTCCCAGTAGTACATAAGTTGTACAAGTTCGGAAGTTTCCTTTCGTACTGGGAGTTTTTTCTTGTACGGTGCTATTGTACGATCCTATTGTTTAATGTCGTACAAATCTAGACTGCGTAGTAGAATACGGGCCATAGAGTCTTCAAACTAATGCTGCAGTCACACAGACACTTGCGTTGAATTATGTCCGGGTTGCTTTCAAAAATTCTTTTTTTTTTCTGCTGATCCCCACGGATGCCTTCCCGTCATAGTCAACAGTTTAAATAGTGGTAATATCGTTCATCCAATGAGATAAAGACAAACATAAGAAATGATAGAATACAAGATGAAATAAGGATAAAACAACGAAAACGTAACTATACGTAAGCATGGTAAATGTCTGTGTGACTGCAGCAAAAGCGCACCTCCCTTCCAATGCTTTAACAACATATAGTAAATAGTGGTAGTATTTTACGAGTTGTGATTGGTTGAAATGATGTCACTTGTCATTCACGTTTTTGTTATAGTGAACGGTTTTTGTTATATTGAACGGTTTTTTTTGTTATATTGAACGGTTTTATCCTGTGTTAAAATTTGAGGGCGAAATCGAATTGCTTTGTTGCGCTGCGCGTAATAACATGTAAAATCGGTGCGCAACAACAATAGATACGCGGAGCAACAATATACGATCACAATAGCTTAAATTAGCACCAAAAGTTTTGGAAAACATTTGGCAAAGATAAAAACCAGATTAGTGCAAGGTCCAAAATCTGGGGTCTATTTACTTAATAAATAGTGCTGCATCATATTAATGCAACATTACCGACTATGTTGAACTCCAAATACTTAATAATCCCTCGGGCACATCTGTTTCAACTGCGGCCTAACGGCCTCGGTGAAATAAATGTGCCCTTGTTGATATTTAGTATTTGGTTCGTGCACATAATTCTATTGTTGTCATCGTATTATTCAGCACTATTTATATAAGATACATTTAATGGAAGCAAATGAGGGAAGAGGTCAAATTGAAGGTTCATACATTGTAATTTTTAAATGATACCCCCCACAAAAAAAAAATGTATCATGAAGAAAAAAAAGAATCGGACGAATTATTATTTTTATTGGGGGTAAGAATAACTACCGCCTTTTTTTTTTTTTTTTTTTTTTTTTTTGCACACTCAAACAATACAATCTAATTTCAGTCAATAGGAATACGGTACTATAGGTTAGGATATTATATTATTTTATTTTTTTTTGGGGGAGGGGGGGAGGGGGGGGAGGAAAGGGGAGCGGAGGGGGGGGGGATATGGGAGGATTGGTTCAAATTGTCGATTAGGCTATAACTCTTTTTATATATATATATAATATAGATTATATAGATATAGATATATATATCAATGGTTGGGGAAAGGATATATTATATATATAATTTAGGAAGAGGTAATATAGTTATTTGAGTCGGTAGAGAACATCGTGTTGTTAAAGAAGACTAGATATTAGATCCTATTATATCCATCGTAGAGTTGCAACGCTGCAATGTGTGACCTGGGGAATCAAAGGTACATAGGAATATAGATATTTTCTGTTTCAGTCAGAGGGATATAACGGAATTTGGGCTTTGCATTTCGATTTATAAACACAAAGAACAAAACCTGCAAACAAAACACGTTCTCGTGAGTTTGTTTGTTGCAGCTAGCAAAGACCAATATTAAAGGCGTCTCTGCCTCAAGAAATATGACTAGGCCTAATAGTCTGCAAGCACAGACTAATTTGTACACTTTAGACAAATTTCAGTCCTAGGTGTAGACCTTTGTGCCTTACAAAATTGGCCTATATCGTAGGCTTGCCGGGCCTTATGCAGCACATATGGGGGGGGGCTGTGGAGGACGGGGGTGGAGGGGGTGGGGGTGGGGCGGCGGGGTGACCTTCTGACTTCACCCGGGGGAGCATTCCATCCCCCTCCCCACAGTTTGGATCGAAGATATCATATAATACGCATTTCTTTCTGTTTCCTTATTATATTATATATCTTTTCTTTCTTTTGTTAGCACAGGGGGGGGGGGGGTGCACACCCCTACCTCCCTTCGTCCGCCACTGAATCCTATAATTATGTGATGTTTTTCAATAATCATCGACAGTTCAGAACCGCAGCGGTCTTGAAAAGACGCTTAGAATACGAAAAACGTATTCATAGCCAGAACGGTTTTATGTATTCTGGGCAAAAGGGGTAAATGGAACTGAGAGAGCGCTGATGCTTCATTTCTTGCTGGATTTTAACCCATATTATTGAGGATTAGGATTATATATCACAAAATAGTCAAATTATCCATTCTTGATTATCTAAGGTGGTTTAGATTGAGAATATATATAGAAGAATGTATGTTTGTAATTGGTCGCGGTTTAACAGCTTTTAGTGATGAAAATAGGCAAAAAAAGATATGTAACGACTGGCCTAGACCAGAATTTTTTGCTCATATGTGAGCGCTAACTCTCCAGCAATATATCACAGGAACATATTTTGTCGAAATTCATTCTTGGTACCAGTCAGGATCGAGGCAGTTAGGATGCGATATATTTCTTCAAAAATAGCGAAGGTTACCAGAAACCCGGCGACCGTAATGGAGCGATAGAGATTAGGTCTGCGGTCACGCTCGTACCCATATATATATGATGTCGGTCTGCTCGTTCGATGAGCTGGACACGAGTAGCGAGTGTGCATAATAATTTGAAATCGGACGCCATAATTAAGAGAAAAAATTACATTGAAAACCACACTTTTCCGTTTAAATTTTTGTCTTGTCTAAACCGATTTAAAATATATATACATTGCACTATGCTAGAAACAAATGTTCAATGTTTTCAACAGATAGGGCCATAGTATGGGTATTATTATAGCATCGACAAGTCACATTTTTTCTTCCTAACTGGGTGCATGAGAGAAAAAGGAGGGGGAAAATATAGTGGCATCCAAGAGTTTGAATCTTAAAACAGGGGCGCACACGATAGATGTAACCTGTACGGCCCCTATCCCCCCCCTGAAATCTCTGGATCCGGCCTGAGTAAAAAAAAAGTTAAAGTAGACGAAGAAGAATAAAGAGATAGAAACACAGAATAAGCTTCACATTCCTCTTTTTTCAGTCAGTTAGCCGTGAGCGATTTTCCGGGGGGGGGGGGGAGGGGGGGCCGAAAGAGGATTTATATCACTTGTGCGTCCCCGTTTTAAGATCAACATCGGTGCCACTTTATTTCCCCCCTTTTTTTTTCTTTTCAGCCACCTCGATTGAATTATTCCAAACAGATTTACATGATTATAAGGAGTCAGTGTTGGATCGACGGGGGTTAGGGGGTGTGCACCCCCCCCCCGGGTCAAAACAAGAAAAGAAAAGAAAAGAAAAGAGAGGGAAGAGGAGGCACAAGAAAGTCGTTATTTATGCATATCCAGTCCCCTAACTGTGGGGGGGGGATGGGAATGCTCCAGGCTGGAAAGTCAAAGGTCACCCCGCCAAGCCCACCTCCACCCCTCTCCGATCCATATTGTGATGCATAAAGGCCCGTGCAAGCCTAGAATAGGCCTAATTTGTAAGGCACAAAGTCTGCACTCTAGACTGAAAATTTGTTTAAAAGTGTCAATTGAGTCTGTGCTTGCAGACTAATTTAGGCCCTAGTCATATTTTCTTGACGTAGAGGGACGCTATTTATGGTCTTTGCTGTGCAAACAAAATCACAAGAGCGGTGTTTTGCTTTGCGGTTTTGTTTTTGTGTTTTCATAATGAAATGGCAAAGCCAATTCCCGTTTTTCATCCATCATGACTGAAACAGAAAAATATATATGATATTATGTATGGAGGGGCGGTCGTTCATCAAAAGGACTTGGACATCAGACAAAATTTGCTCTCAGCCATCAGATGCCAAGCATTTCACTAGCTTATACAGTTTGTCGGATAAAACGTCAAAAGTCCCTTTGATGACAATGATCCCTGTTGTGACCAACCGTCACTTACCTGTACACGGCGATTTTCAGTTGTTGGGGTCGATTACTGCTTTTGCGATTGGAAGGGATGTGTCCGTTATTCTCTGGGAGTCTGTAAGACGAGTTTACTTCCTTTGAGAATATAGGACAACAGATATACGACGACGAACATTACTCCGTTATCACTTTCTTTCTGCGTTGCGTCGACATTACTTTAAGAGAAATACAACAGAAACATATAATAAAAAAGTAATGATGGGGGGTATAAATCATGATAACTGTAAGCTATTAACATTTTGCATGCAATGGTTTGTATATGACGGGCTGAAATTGAAATTTTTTGAAAAAGTAAAGTAAAAATTAACAGGCAACAATTTTAACACAGAAAATATCATCAAATCGGAATGAAAAGTGAGAAAGTTATGCATTTTTTAGGTTTTGATTTTTTTCGATAAAACAGTTCTTGGCAGTCTCATGTATTTCCAATGAGCAACTCTCCACTTCTCCTTGTGTATTTTTATTATATAAGAATCCTATTTATTGCATTTTACACACATTGCGTATCTATCCTGATGTTGAAATAAGTAAGACACTTACCTTAAACATTCAACAAGGAGTCGGTCCGTCGTCTCTGTTATTATGTTCTTGGTGCAGAAAATCTGATAATTAATTAATTTTCAGTGTTGTACTTTCAAAATTTTGTTGGCCGCCAGAACATACATGTAATATGTTTTAATGATGGTTCGAAGATCTCAATCCAACCAACGATTTTTTTATTTTATTTTATTATTTTTTCTTCAAATTGATTAATGATCTTAGTAATTTAATGAAACACTTAAATAACATGTATCATCCCTTAGTAAGCTGGTAATTGCAAATAGCTAAATGCGTGTTTTTGTGGGTTTTTTTTAAATATACAGTGTGGCCAAAATTATTAGACACCTGAACCTACACAAAGTCTAAGGGATTATCAATGCCCTAGTATCTTTTGACGAGAATGAGATTAAAGATATCTTTTTGTGTGCCATGAGCTTTCATGATGACTTTTTAGCATAGGTCTTACGTATAGGTTGAATGAACAACTTTTATAAGTTTTGACCATCTGGTAAATGCAGCAAGACATTAAAAATAGTTGCGCTAGTGACGCTTTTTGGTTTCCCCATAGACTGTGTGTATTAAACATGTAGTCCAAATGCTAAAAAGTAATGCAAATTACATATTCCGAATTGCTCAAAAAAGTATTGAGGTAGAAGTATGAAAATTAGCAGGCTTATTTATTCTAAATATAACCTAACATACATTCTATAGTTTTCCAGCAAATTTGGTCAAATGAGGGTGGATATCGCCCACAGCCCTTGGTGGTTTGATGAAAAATAACCTGCCCATTAAAAGGCTTAGGGAAGACTATTTTTTTTTTTTATTTAATGAAGACACTCCTTCGTAAATGTATAAGTTGTTTAAACTGGAATTTAATGACAATTCAAATATTTTTGAGAATATTAAGGGTCATTGAACAGATGGACTTAAATAGGGCACCTGAAATTAAAATTTGGGGCACCTTTCAAAAATAATTTTAAAATCCCCCATATTAAGATATAACTACTTCACCCACTGTGTTGTTATGAATGCGCCATTTTGACATCCTCGATGAAATTTCCTTTTTAAAAATATATATACTATTGTAGGCGAAGGCTTAAAAATGTTTAAGTTATGGACACTTTTGATCATGAAAGGGCATTTTTTTATTTTTCATTGTGGTGTAACATAAAAAGGGCGACTTGGGGCGAGTTCCCACGCATGCTTGTTAATTTGTTTTTAAAGCATAATGATGATATTCGGAGAACATTTCACCATTTTAATAGTTTTAAATAGTCTGGAATTGAAAATTATAATACATTAGATATGCTTGGTGTTCTAATAATCTTTGTGCCCCAACTGTATATTTACAAGTCTTTTATATGTTTCGACAAATACATTCTGGCCCATAGAATAATATGACTAAAAAGACTTGGTAAATAAGAAAAATCGCGCATTGCCCTATGTTCGCAATCCAGTGCTATGGCCATAGCCTACTCATCGATTGAGACGACTTCTTTTTGGGGTGTATTCATCGGAATTGCCATACATGCAATTTATGCATTACAGCGCAATGATTTCCATCCAAACTGTGACTATCTTAATGACGTATTTGGTATAACTTGTGGCTTTGGTGAAAGAAAATATAGATACAAAATATATAAATAAAGAACTAAGTAATGAAATATCCCATCACGTTAACATGGAAAGTCTCTGTTTTTTTAAACGTGATGAAGAGTTTTAAAAACAGATCCTGAGACAATCGAAGTAGGTGCCTAATATCGGCAGCACAAGCCTTGTGCTGTTTGTCCACAGAAGGTAGTCTCTCAAAACGTCCTGCCCTGCTTTCTACAAAGCTGAGAGTATAGTTTTGCGTAAATATTCAAAATATAACTTTCCAATTTACCTTGGGTTGAATTATTATAATGACACACATATCCTTAGAAATGAGATTCTAATAATGCATCAGAATGTCATTATTTGAAAGATCTATATTTCCTAGATTCACATAAACTATACCACCATGAAACAAAAGATGATTTAGGCACGATTTAGAACTATACCTGTGGCACATATCGATTACGTTTCTGGGGTTCAGTGCGATTACGATTACAATGGGTCCCATTGTAAATGCAACAGCCGGAATTTACACCTGCACTGATTGTTTATGTTAGATGAAATGATGGCCTTCGTTTTTGGCACATGTGTATAGTTATCTCTTCATAGGAAGTCTTATGGATGATAGGCTTAATTGCTCAGGAGAATATATATAATGGTGAATATTATAAAGTAATGAAATTATTAATACAATAATATGACTATAACAATAAATAAAATTTTTGTATTTTACTTGCTTCACTTGTCAGAAACTATATTATTAAAATCAATTATTAGAAGGAGCTGTACAATGTGATCAAAAATAGATAATTCGTGCCAAAATCGCATTTTGAGCTAACTTGTCAATTCAGTTGAAAAAACAAATCATTTATCTGACCACGTTTCATAATGTGTGCGTTATATTTTTTATATGTCATCTCGTAAGTAATTATTATATATTTTTATTCGATTTTTCTTGTTAAGTAACTTTTTCATTAACGGGCGTTGTCTGTTGTTGATTAAAATACAATTTTTATTGCCCTTTTGTCGACCAGGCTTTGCAATACCAATTCACAATATCTATATCTTCATATTGATACATCATTGTAGGGTTCATCTAGATTTGGGCAAAACATGCTTTTGAATTGTCCGAATTCTGATGTCCTGGATAATTCCAAAATGGCTGACATACCTAAGACCTCTTACAAATATTTGTGACTTAACGTTTCTGGACTCGTAGCCTACCCTGCTGATTAAGAATGTTAAAACTTCGGAATATCAATCTTTCATAAAATAACAAGGGGCCTGCATTTACAAAAGAAGAGTTGGCCGCCAATTTTAAATTCAAGATGGCCGCCGGAATATACCTCTTATTAACCCCTAGGACCTTGAACAGCTTTTTTAAAGAAAATCAAGAGATATGAAAACACTAAGAAAATTTGTCAGTTAAGAAGAAGCAATTCCATCGAAACCAAAATATTCTTCATCATATATATTATATATATATACTAATACTTTTTTTTTTTTTTTTTTTTTTTTGGTATTTATTATTATTATTTTGGAAAGCAACTTCTCCTGTTCTTCGGTACATTTTTGTATGGTATGTTATAATCGCGTAATGAACAAAGTGGATAACTTTTTATCGATCAAGTTTAGCAAAATAACGTATAGGCTGTTGTTACACATATCGACCTAAATTTTGTGTAAAACGAGATTGGATACTATCAAGATAATCATGAATGAGCAAATACATCAAGAGAAATGGTCATTACACTCTTAAAAAGGACTATAAATACCTTCAAAAGCTGAATCATGTTTTGTCTCCACCATGAATGACTGTATAAAATCTTACCTACATTTTCACACAGATGTAATTATTTGTTTAGGTTTATAACCACACAAAGTGGCACGTGAATATGCGGGGAAACTTATTTCTTTTCAAAAATGTTGTATAATACTTTATTAGTTTAGGGTTTCACATAAGTTATAATTTTCATGTTTATGACAAATTTCTAGTGTTTTTTGTTTGTTTGTTTCCTCACGCAGGTAATAATCCAATTAATTCAGTGGGCAGTGGGGGGGTTTTTTTTGTTTTTTCACCAATGAAGTTTAATGTTGTTGCAAACACAAATATGGCCTACCATGAAAAATACTTCTAAAGCACAGCAATTATAGGCCTACTTTAATTGCAAGGATTTTTAAAAATAATTCCGAAATATTTGTAATTAGGAGACAACGGATGTTTAGATTTTTTAATTTAAGTAACCAAGGACGTGAGTTATTGGATTTTTAAATCTACATTAGACTCGCAAAGATTTAATCGACAGGGATTTTAAGAAATCTAAGCTTTTTTTTTTTTTTTTTTTTTTGTGGGGGGGGGGGGATTGACAAGTTTGGTTTCGAAGCTGCAACTTGTATGACTCCTATGGTGTTCATTGGAAACCGCTTTGGTGCGAACGAATGCATCACTATTGACCGGATTGAATTTAAATTCGATTTTTGAGATACTTTTGAAAGCTTGTAAGGATGAGTGGATAGGACGCATAAAAATATACAAATTGTATTATTAATGCGTAGTCAAGAATGTATATTTTGCGTGGAGAGTAGGCATGGGTAGGGGACTTCAAAAAGAGAAATACATTATATATATATGTAATATATATATTATATTTATATATATTTCTCTTTTTACCAAAAAGGATTTCACTTCTATCCGATTTTTATTTTCACTATTGACTATGAAGAATAGAGCTAAATCCTCCATTGGATACTTAATTCTAAGTAATTTTAACATTTTAACATTATTTATGTATTTCCCTTTAGTCTAAAATTATAATCCGAATTTATTTTAGTTGGATTTTAGCTCCTTTTTGGGGAATACAAAAAGGACAGATCCAGCGTTGCATAATATAGCTGCAGCAATGGCAACTCAACCATCTTATGGGCGTATAACCGCGAACAAGTAGCTTTAGACATTCAACACACTCCTCTCCGGCCCCCCCACCCTCCTCCACCTCCCGTTTATTTCCCCTTCTGCCGCGGAGCACGCTTTTGGACGCACCTGCCTTCAGTGTTTGGACGTCGATGCCTTATTATTGTATGTTACGCAATGCACATTGGACCTCAGCTACTCTATCGATTATTATTTTGAAATAACCATCTGTGTATCACTATGCATTCCTACTGCGTTCCAGTGTAATTATTAAGCTATTATTATAATGGGTCAGTCTAATATACAGAAAAGACTCAACAAAGGAAGATGTCTACTGTGAAATTTTGTACATTCTATAAGAATCACTGATAAAAGGTGTTCCTGATAAACGTAGGTGAGAATTGTCAATTCTATTCATTCTTATGTAATCATTCATTCCATTCACTTTTATCTGTTAAATTATGTCGCTACTACTTGCAAGTAATGGTAATAATATCCAAGTATTATGAAGATAATTTATTCATTTTGAGAAGTGTAAATTACTAGTACCATTCGTAGAATACTATATTAGTAGTCATTATTATCCATCCATCGAACTCACTCGACCATAAAGTGAGATTTATCTGTCTTCATCCGAACGTTCATCGATAAAGAGGAGGGAGAAGCTTCGGTCAGTGCACCCATATCATGATATCAGTACGTTACACCTAGGATTTTTCCCGAGGTTTTCCTTCTTTTGCAAGTATTGAACTGTAAACATAAGTTACATAGTGCATTTCTATATTAATTTTACTTCACATAGATATAGGTTTTGAATAATAGATAAACGCTATTCAATAACCACTTTATTCAAAGAATTGATCATTGCATTATCGAGTAGGCCCTACAGTATATCATTTTTATAGATGTAATATGTGAATAAATAATTAGTGGCAGTTTGGGGTTCGATTCCAGCATTCTTCTTTTCTTTTTTCTCCTCCGCTTGTTTCCCTAAATCGATAAACGAATGCTTAAGGCGGGGCGGGGATGGGAAAGTGTTAGGACAGCAGAATCCGCCAACTTTTAAATTTTTGGCACACTCCAAATGTCATGATGTTTTTATGTAAAAACAATCAGGCAGGTTGGAGATATGCTCTCAGAATTTTGGGTTGTGATATTTAACTCAGGTTCGGTTCAACACCAATAAGCCTCTTGTCGAGGGCCCTGTTGGCTTTTCGTCGGTTTTGCGCGAATGATATGGCCGAGCGAAGCGAGGCGAAAACCCGCACTCGAACTCGCTGCTCGTTTCGGGAAGTTCGGGTTTTCTCCTCACTTCGCGGCACAGTCATTCGGCAAACGATCGACCAGCCAAACAGGGCCTCGAACAAGAGGCTAAGTCACGACCAGAAGAGGGGGGAAATGGTGTGAGTGGTGTGGTGTGTGGTGGGTGTGTGTCTGTCGTGTGTGTGTGTGGTGGAGAGTGAGTGTATTTGGAGTAACTTATAATTTCTAAACATCGCTATAAAGAGTGTCAAAATTTAATCTAAACGAATAACTTTTTTTTAAATGACATGATGAATATTCCGGTGCAAGTATTATAATCCATTAAAAGAAAAATATTAATCAATTCATCACTGATTAAAAAGAAAAGTCGAAAGAAAATTCATTGTAACCCAAATTCCCTTTCAAATATCGATCTCGGAACTATTAATTCTGGAATTAAAAATTATATGTTGTAGCCTAACGAAAACCAACTAGGGCTATGATAAAATACGCTATAAAAATGGCCTAATGATGGAAATGGAATTCAACTTCATACATAAACCGATATCAAAAAAAAAAAAATTACCAGCTTCTTGATGTATACCAAATACACTTTGAAACATAAAAGCATTTAAAAAAAAACATATTGAACCAAAGCCTATAAATAGTCTGCAGAGCACAAATTAATAATTTTTTTTGTAGAGTGTCAGACTAGACTTCTTGGGGCCCTGTATTCTACGAACAACCTACTAGGCCAAGGATGGCGAGATTTCATGTCCACGACTTTGGGGGGGGCAGAAACAACGTAAGGGGGAATTTAAAAATACATTCAAGCGGTAATAGCGTCCAAAAGATACATTATTTGTATAATCCAAAATTTGAAATAGAATGACCTACTTCGCACATTATGCCAGAAACTCATGATAATTTAAAAGAATAAAGCGCCCAGGGAACTAATAACATATTCTATGAATGATATTAAAGATAAGATAAGATAAGATTATTGACTCTATCGACCCTCCTTCTCGGGGTATGACAGTTATCAACAAAGAAACAAATATTTACAAATGATATACATACATAATAAAATGCGATCATGACAGTGGTAAAAACACAGTAAGCGGACGCAAGCCCTGATTTCATACAATGAAAAGTATCGGGCCCAGGCGTAAATATAATAGAGCCACGCTATTGTCCCCAGACAATTTGGGTCCAGAGAAATGTATTCTTCGATGTCATATGTATCCGCGCCTGCAAAACAATGGCCTTAACTGAATACAGAAGTAAATTACAAAATATAATGTACATGTACATTAAATAAACAGCATATAAAATATACATGAATCATATAAAGATAAATAAGCAACCACAAATACAACACTTTTCAATTATGGTTGTTTTTTTATAAGCGAGCCTAAAATTTTGCCTTATGATAAAGATTTAGCATTGTAATATTTTGCCTCTTCACGAGCTTAACACAGCTGATCACTAAATCTAAAAAAGTTAAGCTTTAAAAATTCGGGGGGGGGGAACGGTCCCCAGGAAAAAAAAATCTGGGGGGGGGGGGGGGGCACGTCCTTGTCCCCCCCCGGCCGCCGCCAAATGCATAGGGCCCACGTGCTGTAAATTACACTTCGTTAACAACACGAGGTTCCAGGAACATCAGGTCCAACTCATTGTCTTATAAACCCGATGGATGAAGCAGCCACTTTCATGAGTGAATCTATAGTGGTCCCGAAAGAACTAAAAAACTTTTCAACGGCTGCCAAATAGGATATATGGTTCTTGGGCGGAAAGATTCATAAATTATGTTAGAGAAAGCTTCATATCCTCACTATTATTTGACACCAAAAGTTCGAAATGATGCATGCTTTCAATGAGCAATGCCCATTTTTTTTGTGAAGGGACACAAAACGAGGCTACCGAACCAGCCTATGGCGGCCATGAGAGATAAAAAGTAACAATGGTGTGAATCGGCTAACAAGACAAAATAAAACGCAAAAGACAAAAAGCAATACATTAATTCATGAACATATAATATTGTCATTACATTTTTTGCATAGTATTGATGTTTTATTTTTCTGACTTTTGGTATTTTTTTTTCTTTGTTAGCCGTAATTACACATTATTGCTGTTTTTATCCATCACGGCCGCCCCATAGGAAGGTGGCAAATGATTAAGCGAATTTCTGGGCGCCTCTTTTTGTGTCCTCAAACAAAAGTGGGCATTGCTCATTGGCATGATCATTTTCGAACTTTTTTGGTGTCAAATAATAGTTGAGGATATGAGCTTTCTTCTACATATTTATGATCTTTCCGCCAAGAACATATATTCCTATTTGGGCAGCCGTGTGAAAAGTTTTTAGTTCTTTCTGGGACACACTTATAGATTCACGCATCGAAATGTGGCTGCTCTCATCCCATTGGGTTGATATAGACAATGAGTTGGGACTGATGTTCCTGGACATCGTGTGTTAACGAGTGTTAATTCTACAGCACGTGGGGCGCCTCTGCTTGGCAGGCGGTCCGGGGGGGGGGACAAGGGGAACGTGCCCCCCCCCCGATTTTTTTTTCCTGGGGGACCCGTCCCCCCGAAATTTTAATGAGCTTACTTTTTTAGATTAGTGATCGTCGTGGTTAAGCTCGGAAGAGGCAAAATATATACAATGCTAAATCTTTAATCATAAGAGCAAAATTTTAGGCTCGCTATATAAAAAAACAACATATATTGAAAGTGGTTGTTATTTGTGGTTTGCTATTTAATCTTATATGAATTCATGTATATTTATATGGCTGTTTATTATAATGTACCTGTACATTATATTTTGTATTTACTTTGTTATTTCAGTAAGGCCATTGTTTCAGGCGCGATACAAGACATTCGAATTGAAATACATTTCTCGGACCCAATTGTCTGGGGACAATAGCGGCTTATTGATATTTACGCCGGGCCCATCTTTCATTGTATGAAATCAAGTGCTGCGTCCGCTCACGTGTGTTTTACCAAACTGTCATGATCGCATTTTTATGTTGTATGATCATTTGTAAATATGTTTCTTTTTTGTACTGTATACCCCGAGAGAGGGTCGATAGAGTCCAATAAATCTTATCTTATCTTATCTTTATATATATTCATCAGAAATATGTTTTACATTGTTCCGGCGCTTTTATTCTTTAAAATTAATCATGAGTTTCTGACTATAATGTGCGATAGTAGTCCTTCTAATTTCAAAATTTTGGATATACAATATATGTATTTTGGACGCTTTCAATTCGTTTGAGTGTATTTTTAATTCCCCTTACGTTGTTTCATGCCCCTCCCCCCAAAGTCGTGACATGAAATCGCCATCTTGGCTCCTATAGGTTGTTTCGAGAAACAGGCACACCAAGAGTCTAGTCTGCACTCTTGACAAAAAAAATTATTAATTTGTTGCTCGCAGCTATAAGGCTTTTGCGTTCAAATATGTTTTTTTTTTTAATGCTTTACTTGTATCAAATAGTGTATTTGGTGATACCATCAAGATAAAGCTGGTTATCTTTTTTTTTTTTTTTGTCGGTTTATGTATTGAAGTGAAATTCCATTTCCTCATTAGGCTATTTTATAGAGCGTATTTATCAATAGCCCTAGTTGGTTTCGTTAGGCTTTACAACATATAGAATTTTTTTTTAATCTCCAGAATTAATAGTTTTCCGTCGATATTTGCGGGAATCTTGGGTACAATGAATTTTCTTTCGCCTTTTCTTTTTAAATCAAGTGATGAATTGATAATTTTTTTTTTTATGGATTATAATAACTTGCACGGAATATTCATCATGTTTCATTAAAAAAAAGTTATTCGTTTAGATAATTTAGACTCTTTTATAGCATGTTTAGGAATTATAGTACTCCAATATACCTCACTCATCACACACGCCCTAGGCAGTTATGTCGACTAGTTAATGCACACAACACACAAGACACACACCCACAACACACACACAACTCACACCATTTCCCCCTCTCTGGTGTGAACTGCCTCTTGTCGAGGACCACTGTTGGCTAGGTCGTCGTTTGCCGAATGTGTCGCGGCGAAGTGAGGAGAAAACCCGAACTCCCCGAAAATCAGGCAGCGAGTTCGAGTTCGGGTTTTCGCTCGCTTCGCTCGGCATATCATCGGCAAACGAACGATAAAGCCAACAGGGCTCGACAGAGGCATGGTGTGACCGACGCTGAGTTTAATATCACACCCATAATCTGAGAGCATATCCAACCTGCCTGAATTTGTTTTACATAAAACATTCATGACATTCTGGAGTGTGCCAAAATTTAAAAGTTGGCGAATCTCGTCCTAACACTTCCACCCCGCCGCTTAATAGCATTCGTCTTAAACTGATTTAGGAACAGCGGAGAGAAAAGAAAGAAGAATGCTGGAATCGCCAACTGCCACGTAAATTATTTTCATCATATTCATCTTATAAAAATGATTATGTAGGCCTACTCGTAATGCAATGATCATTCGAATAATGTGGTATTGAATCAGCGATTATCTTTTCAAAACACTTTCTATGTGAAGTAAAATTAATATAGAAATGCACCTAGATACTTATTGTTTACAGTCATAATTGCATAAAGAAGAAAAACTCTCGAAGAGAAATCCTGAGTTGTAACGTCTGAATATCATGATATGGGTGCACTGACCGGAAGCTCCTCCCTCCTCTTTACGATGGAACGTTCGAGAACGACAGATAAAATCTCACTTTGGTTCGAGATCGATGATGGTTTAATGACTACTAAATATATATGTTACGAATGACTTAGTAATTACACTTTTCAAAAAGGAATATAATTATCTTCATAATACTTGGATATATCTACATTACTTGCGGAAGTAGTGGCGAAATAATTATACTGGAATAAAGTGAATGAAGAATGAATACTATAATGATAGAATGAAATTTCTCACCTACGTTATCAGGAACACCTTGAGTTTATAGTGATTCTTAAGAATGTACAAATTCAAGTAGACATCTTCTTTAGTGATGTTCCTTTCCTCGATAATTAGACTCGACCCATTATAATGAATAGCTAATAATTACACTGGACGCAAGTAGAATATGCAATAGTTGTACACAGAGCGTAATTTCAAAAAATAATAATCGAATAGAGTAACTGAGGTCCAAATGTATGCTTGCGTAACAACATAATAATGGATCGACGTCCAAACACTGAGGTCAGTGCGTCCAAACAGCGTGGCATGCCGCGCCAGAGGGAAATAAACCGGGGGTGGAGGAGGGGTGGGGAGGGGCGGGAAGTAAGGATGAGTGGTTAATGTTAAGCTCTTATTCGCGGTATACGCCCTAGATGGTGGTTGCCAATGCGGCAGACTATATTATGCAACGCTTGGTCTGTCCTTTTTTTCCCAAAAGGAGCTTAAATCCACTAAATAAATAAATTCGGATATAGATTTTAGACTAAAGGGGAAATACATAAATAATGTTAAATGTTAAAATTTACTTAGAATAAGCTATCCAATGAGGATTTAGCTCTATCTTCATTAGTCATACGTGAAAAATAAAATCCGGATAGACGTGAAATCCTTTTTGTAAAAAGAGAATATGATATAATATATTAATATTACATTTTATAATGTATTTCTCTTTTGAAAGTCGCCCTACATGGCCTACTCTCCACGCAGACAAACTAATACATCTTGATACGCATAATAATATAATTTGTTTATTTGCGCCTATCCACTTCCTTACAAGCTTTCCAAGTATCTCCAAAATCGATTAAATTCATCCCGTCTAAGTGATGCATTCGTTCGCACAAAGCGGTTTCCATGAAACACCATAGGAGTCCTATACAAGTGCAGCTCGAAACGCAAACTTGTCATATCCCCCCCCCCCACAAAAAAAAAAAAAAAAAAAAAAAGCTTAGATTTTCTTAAAATTCCCTTTCGTAAATCTTAGCGATCTAATGTAGATTAAAATCCAAAAACTCAACGTCCATTGGTATCTTAATACAAAAATCTAAACATCGTTTTGTCCCTAATTACAATATTTTCGGAAATTATTTTAAATCCTTGGCAATTTAAAGTGTAGGCCTAATAATTGCTGTGCTTTAGAAGTAATTTTTCTGTAGCCATTTTGTGTTGCAATACATATACTTATTGAGTGACAACACTGCCCACTGAATTAATTGGTATACCCGGGTGAGTAAACAGAACAAACAAAAACCTCAGGAAATTGTCATTAAACTAGAAAATTAATATTATGTGAACCCAACACTAATTTAAAGTATTATTACAACATTTTTGAAAGAATAAGTTTTTCCCCGCATATTCGTGCCACTTTGTGTGGTTATAAACCTAACATATTACATTCTGTGTAAAATGAGGTAAGATTTATACAGTATGCATGAGTGAGACAAAAATGAATCACTTTTGAAAGAAGTATTTATAGTCTTTTTTAAGAGTGTAAGTGACCATATCTCTCTTTGACATGTATGCCTCATTCATTGATTACTTGATAGAATCATCTCGTTTTACACAAAATTTAGTCGATATGTGTAAGCAACAGCCTATACGTTAATTTGCTAAAAACTTGATCGATAAAAAGTTTATCCTACTTTGTTCATTCACGCGTATACATCATACAAAAATTGGTACCGCAGAACAGGGAAGTTGCTCTTCAATAATATAATTATACAAAAAAAAAAAAAAAAAAAAAAAATATAATTATATAATATATATATAATACTATCATGAGAATACTTTTGTTTCATGAATTGGCTCTTCCTTAACGACAATTTTCTTAGTGTTATCACATACTCTTCTTGATTTTCCTTTTTAAAGCGTACATAGGCCCTAGGGGTTAATAAAGAGAGTAATATTCCGGCGGCCATCTTGAATTTCAAATTGGCGGCCACTCTATTTTAAATGCAGGCCCTTGTATTATAAAGATGTGATATTCCGAAAGTTTTTAACATTCTTATCAGCAAGGTAAGCTACGAGTCAGAAACGTTAGTCACCAATATTTGTAGAGGTTTTAGGTATGGCAGCCCATTTTGAATATCAGACCATCAGCAATGTCGACATCAAAAAGCATGTTTTTTGCCCCATCTAGTTGACCTTTACAATGATACAATATGAAATATCAGATATTTGTAATTTGGCTATTGCAGGCCTGGTCGATCAAAAGGGAATAAAATTTTTGTATTTTTATTCAACATACAACAACCGTAATTGAAAAATATTCTAATTCAAAAATCGAATAAATATAATATACTGTTAGCGAGATGAACATATTAAAAATATAACGCAAAATGAAAGTGTCAGAAATGGATTTGTTTTTTTTCAACTGAATTGACAGAGTTTTAGCTCAAAATGCGATTTTGGCACGAATTATCTTATTTTGAGTATCACATTGTAACAGCTCCTTCCTAAATAATCTGTTTAATATATATAGTTCTGACAGTGGAAGCAGTTAAAAATATCAACAAAAATTTTATTATGTTATAGGTCATATTTTATTGTATTTAATAATTTCATTACTTTTATAATATTTACCTATTATATATATTCTTTTCCTGAGCAAAATAGCTATCATTCCATAAGTACTTTTCCTATGAAGAGATCTATACACATGTGCAAAAAAAGGCATCATTTCAACTAATAAACATCAGTGCAGTGTAAATTCCGGCTGTTTGCACTTTTACCAATGCCCCATGTGTTAATTACGTAACGCAGTGACCCAGAAACGTAATCGAATATTGCCAAGGTTAGTTCTTAATCGTCCTAAATCCATCTTTTGTTTTCATGGTGTATAGTTTTTAGTGAACTCGAATATAAATCTTCATAATGACACATCTGATGTCTTTTAGAATACTCATTTCCCTATAGCGATATGTTTGTGTCTTATAAAATTCAATCCCAGGTAATTGAAGTTTATATTTTTATATTTACAAACTATAACTCTCGTTTGTAAACAGGGCAGGAGTTTTGACGAACTACCTCTGTTGACAACAGCACAGCTGTTGCTCCGAGTATAGGCCTACTTTCGATTGTCATCAGGAATCTGTTTTTAAAACTCTTCATCACTAAAAACAAGACTTCCTGTTTAGGTGAGGATATTTTATCATTTACTAGTTTTTATTTATATATTTTTTGTTTATCTATCTTTCTTTTCATCCAAGCCACAAGTTCATTTACAAAACTTGGGTCAGATAGTCTACAGGTGGAGACGAAATAAATCATTGCGCGTGTTAATGCAAAATAATGCATGATGGGCAATTGCATAATGACATCCCAAAAAAGAGTCTGTCTTCTAATCGTATAGAGTCTATGCCATAGCACTCGGATTTGGCAACTAGCTAAATGCGCGTATTTGTCTTATTTACAAGTTTTTAGTCCATATTTTATTCATGGCCAGATATTATTTGTCGAATACATATTAAAAGACTTGTAAATATAACAGTGGTGCCAAAATTTATAGAACACAAGCATATACTAAATGATTTTTTATACTTTTCAAATTCAGTTGATATTTTAAATACTCATATAAATGGGTGGAATGTCTCCGGAATATCATCTTATGCTTTAAAAACTAAATAACAAAGCCATGCGTTGGGAGACTCGCCCCAAGTCGCCTTTTTTATGTTACACCACGCAATTGGACAAAAATTAAAAATTTGCCCTTTCATGATCAGAAGTGTCATAACGTTCAAAACATTTTAAGGCCTCTCCCTACAAGTATATAGTTTACATATAAAGAATTTCTGAGGATGTCAAAAATGGCTTCCAATAAACAACACAGGGTGAAGTTAGTTATTCTTAATATGTGGGTGATTTTAAAATTATTTTGAGGGCCCCAAATTTTTAAATTCAGTGACTATTTAAGCTCCATCGTTTCTCAATACCTTAATATTTTCAAAAATATTTGAATTGCTCATTAATTTCGTTTAAAAAATATGACATTTACGAGGAGTGTCCTTATTAAATTAAAAAAAATAGTCTTAACATTTAATGGGCATGGTATATTTTGGTCATCTAACCACCAAGGGTGGGGCGAATCCCCCTCCCAGTTTGACCAATAATTTGCTGACTTAGAATGTATGTTAGGTAATTA
Source organism: Paracentrotus lividus (assembly GCA_940671915.1). Lineage (NCBI taxonomy): Eukaryota > Metazoa > Echinodermata > Echinoidea > Camarodonta > Echinidae > Paracentrotus > Paracentrotus lividus. The sequence goes on from CALNVZ010003433.1 coordinate 10,493,850, forward strand.
GAATAAATAAGCCCTGCTAATCTTTACATATTCTTACGCTCAATATCTTTTTGCAGCAATCGGCATATGAATTGGCATTTCTTTTTAGCATTTGGCTATCATGTTTAATACACAGTTCTATGGGGAACCAAAAAGACGCATAGCGCCCACTATTTTTTAAGCTGCGCATTACAGATGGTCAAAACTTTATAAATTTGGTACTACTAATACGTAAGACTATGCTAAAGCATGAAAGAGCTCATGGCACCAAAGATATTCTTTAATCTGATTTGGCAATGAACTAGGCATTGAATAATCCCTTAGACTTCTTGTGTAGGTTTCAGGTGTTTCTAATTAATTTTGCCACCATGTATATTTAAAAAACCCACAAAAACACGCTTATAGCTAATGTTGCATAGCCAGTAGCTAGGGAATGATAATGTTTTAGTGTTCATAAATTACTAAGATCATTAATCAAATTATTGAAGAAAAAAAAATAAATAAAATACAAATCGATATGGTTGGATTGAGATTCTCAGAAACCATCATTAATATACATGTTGTCTGGGGGCAACAAAATTTTGAAGTACACATGAAACTTAATATTATCCATAAGATTTTCTGCACCAAGAACATAATAAAGAGACGAATCCTTGTGGAAGTTTAAGGTAAGTGGGTTTACTTATTTCATCAGGGATAGATACGCAATGTGTGTAAAATGCAATAATAGATTTATATAATAAAAATACACAAGAGAAAGTGGAGCAGTTATGCTCATTGAATAATCATAGACTGCCAAGAACTGTTTATCGAAAAAATCTAAAACCTAAAAATGCATAACTTTCTCCACTTCTTAATCATCGATTTGTTGATGATATTTTGTGTTAATTGTGCCTTTAATTTTTACTGGTTACTTTTCAACAAAAATTCAATTTCAGCGCCGTATAATACAACATTGGCCATGCCAGAATGGTTTATATAGCTGAAGTTTCATGATTACTACCCCATCAATTTTTTTATTATTTTTCTGTTGTATTCTCTTAAGTAGATGTCGATGCACAGAAAGAAAGTGATAACCGAGGGTAAGTTCGTACGTCGTATATCTGTTCGTCTATATTCTCAAAGGAAGTAACTCGTCTTACAGACTCCAGAAATAAACGCATCATCCGCTTCCAATGCATATAGTTTTGTCAGGAATCGACCGCAACAACTTGAAAGCTGTATCAGTAGTGCGGTGGTCACAACAGAGGGAGCATGTCAATACAAGGACTTGTGGACGTTTAATCCGACAAAAACTGTTATAAGCTTAGTGCATGTTCGTCCTTGATTGGCTGAGAGAAATTTTGTCTGATGTCCAATACATGCTTTCCTTTAGTGAACGACCAGCCCCCCCGCTCAATCAGGTCATATGGATATCGTTTTTCCTGTTTAAGTCATGAGGGATGAAAAGGAATTTGGCTTTGCCATTTCATTTATGAAAAACACAAAACAAAAACCGCAAAGCAAAACACGCTCTGTGATTTTGTTTTTGCAGCAGCAAAGACAATATTAAAGGGCGTCCTCTACGCTCAAGAAAATATGAACTAGGGCCTAAATTAGTCCTGCAAGCACAGACTCAATTGACACTTAAACAATTTCAGTCTAGAGTGCAGACCTTTGTGCCTAAAATTAGGCCTATATCCAGGCTTGCACGGGCCTTATTGCAGCACAATATGGGGGGGGCTGTGGAGACGGGGTGGAGGGGGTGGAGGTGGGGGCTGGGGGGGGTGACCTTTAGACTCCCAGCCGGAGCATTTCCCATCCCCCCCCCAAGTTAGGGACTTATATCAATAACGACTTTCTTGTGCTCTCTTCCCTCTCTTTTCTTTTCTTTTCTTTTCTTTTTGTTTTTTGCTACCGGGGGGGGGGGGGTGCACCCCTACCCGTCTGATCCAACACTGAGTCCTATAATCATGTATAACTGTTTTTGGATATTCATCGAGGTGGGCTTGAAAGAAAAAAAAGAGGGGGAAATAATAGTGGACGAGTTGATCTTAAACGGGGATCGCACAGGTGAGTAGTAACCCTCTTTCGCCAGCGCCACCGCCCCCGGAAAACGCTCACGCTAGCCCTGACTTGAAAAAAGGGAATGTGAAGCTTATTTCGTGTTTCACAATCTCTTCTTTTCTTCTCGTCTACTTTACTTTTTTTTTTTAACTCAGGCGCGGATCCATGGATTTCAGGGGGGGGGGAAAGGGGCGTAACAGGTTTACTATTCACTTGTGCGCCGCCCTGTTTTAAGATCAACTCGGTGCCACTTTGATTTCCCTCCCTTTTTTTCTTTTTCTTTTCAAGCCCAACCCGAGTAGGAAGAGAAAAATGTGCACTTGTCGATTGCAAAATACCCATACTATGGCCTAGTTCTATGTGAACTTTAGCTCTTGGGTTTAACATTTTTGGTTTTCTAGCATTAGTGCATGTGATATATATTTTAAATGGTTTAAGACAGAAAATTTTAACGAAATGGGGTTTCAATTGTAATTTTTATTCTTATATTGGCGTCGCGATTTCAAATTATTATGCCCCTCGTATCGTGTCCAGGCTCATACAGCGAGACGAACGACATTAATATGTGTGACGTATGTAGCGAGCGTGGACGCAGACCAATCACTAGCGCTCCAATTTACGGTCGCCGGGTTCTTGGTAACCTTGCTATTTTTGATTGAAAATATATCTGCACGTCTTACAGTCTGCGTTCGATCCTGCTGGTACAGAATGAATTTCCAACATGGTTTCCCTGTGAATATTGCTGGATGAGTTAGCGCTCACAATGAGCTAAAAAAATTTGGTAGCAGATCGTTACATATTTTTTTTGCTTTTTCATCACTAAAGTGTTCTAACCGGACATTATACAAAATACATTCGAAATGTCTCTCTCAATCTAACCCCTAGATAATGAAGAATGGATAATTTTGCTATTGAAAATAATATCAACAAATGGTTAAATCCCTGAGAAATGAGCGATCACGCCAGTTTCTTCATTTACAGCCTTTCTGCTCATGAATATCATCAAAACCGTTCGGGCATGAAATACGTTTTTTTTCGTATTCTAAGCGTCTTTTTCACAGACGCTGCGGTCTAACTGTCGATGAAATTTGCAAAACGTCTACATATTAAGGATTCAGTGGGTGGATCGAAGGGGGTTAGGGGGTTGCACCCCCCCCCCAGGTGCTAACAAAAAAGAAAAGAAGAAGAAAGAGAGGGATAGGGAGAAGAAAGTCCGTTATTATATGATAAGTCCCAAACTGTGGGGGGGGGATGGGAATGCCCCGGCTGGAAGTCAAAGGTCACCCCGCAGCCCCACCCCACTCGCTCCATAGAAGTAATATGGAGCGTCGCCCCACCCCGCCTCCATCAGCCCCCCCCCATATTGTGCGGCATACGGCCGTGCCAAGCATAGATATAGGTAATTTGTAGGCCAAAGTCTACCTCTAGACTGAATTTGTTTAAGTGTCAAATTGAGTCTGTGCTTGCAGAACTAATTTAGGCCCTAGTCATATTTCTTGACGATAGAGGAGCCCTTTAATATTAGTCTTTGCTGTGCAAAAACAAAAATCACAGAGCGTGTTTTGCTTTGGCGGTTTTGTTTTTGGTGTTTTCATATAATGAATGGCAAGCCAAATTCGTTTATCATCCTCTGACTGAAACAGAAAAACGAATTATCCAATGTACCTGTGTGATTCCCCAGTTCACAACATGCAGCGTGCAACTCCTCCTACGATGGATATAATAGGGGATCTAAAGCACAGAGTCTTCTTTAACAGACACGCATGTTCACGTCGCATTGCAAGAAGGTTTAACAAATACTTTCCTAGAAGTAGAATTCCTGGTGGTCCCATAACCTATTTTGAAGATTTGAACACTTATGTCAATGTCAAAGACAATAAAAGAAGGTTATAGCCTATGACATTTGAAACTTGTCAACCCGCCCAAATTCTCCCCCCCCTCCCCATGCCTCCCCCCTCCCTCCCTCCCAAAAAAAAAAAAATACTGGCCAATCAGCGAAGGAGTGACCGTATCCTTGACTGAAATTATATGTATTGTTGGGTGTGCAAAAAAAAAAAAAAAAAAAAAAAAGCGGTAGTTATTCTTACTCCAATAAAAAGAAATTCGTCATTCTTTTTTTTTTTTTCTTCTATGATACATTTTTTTTTTTTGTGGGGGTTCATTAAAAAATACGAATGTATGACCATCTTTGACGCCTCTCCCTCATCTGCTCCATTAATTATCTTATATAAATAGTGGCATGCTCTAACGGATGCAACATACTAGATTAAATGTGCAAGGCGTCTAAATACAACTAGAATTATCACAAGGGCACATTTATTTCACCGGGCTAGGCCGAGTTGTAACAGATGTGCCCGAGGATAATTTAGTATTTGGAGTGTCAAGATAGTCGGTAATGTTTTGCATTAAAATAGATGCAGCAACTATTTATTATGTAAATAGACCCCTAGATTATTGACCTTGGCTAATCTGGTTTTATCTTGCCATGTTTTCCAAAAGCTTTTGGTGCTAATTAAGACTATTGTGACGTATACTTGTTGCTCCGCGTACTATTGTTGTGCGCACATTTTACTGTTACTTGACGCGCTAGCGCACAAAGCAATCGATTTCGCCCTTCATTTAACAACAGGATAAAACCGTTCAATATATACAAAAACCGTTCATTACAAAAACCGTTCAACAGTTGACAAAACGTGACAAGTGAATCATTTCAACCAATCACAAACTCGTAAAATACTCCTACTTTACTATATGTTGTGTTAAAGCATTGGAAGGGAGGTGCGCTTTTGTGCAATCAACAAGTCCAGACATTTCCTATGCTTACGTATAGTTACGTTTTCGTTTGTTTTATCCTAATTTCAATCTGGTATTCTATCATTCTTATGTTTGTTCCTTATACTCATGGATGAACGAGTATTACCACTATTTAAAACTGTTTGACTATACGGGAAGGCATCCGTGGGATCAGCAGAAAAAAAAGATTTTTCGAAAAGCACCCGGACTAATTCACTTACGCAGTGTCTGTGTGACTGCAGCATTAGTTTTGAAGACCTCTATGGCCCGTTATCTACTACGCAGTCTAAGATTTGTAGCGACATTAAACATAGGATCGTAACAATAGCACCGTAAAGAAAAAACTACCAGTACGAAAAAAGGAAACTTCCGAACTTGGTACAACTTAATGTACTACTGGGAGTATCTAGTGCAACTGAAACGCACAAGATTCAAACGGAAATCCCAGTGAAATAATCGACGCAACAATCTGTTGTTTGTAGCCGCTTGACCAATTTTGCCTAACCATTGATTACCGAGGTTGTTGTTGTATTGGTTCAAAAGCGTTTGTCAATCGCAGTTTTTTTTAATTGCCTGGGAAAAATGTCAATAGGCCTGAAAATTTCAGCTGAAAAAAAACAATAGTTTTTATTCCCTCTGATAAATAATTACTTTAAAGCACATAATCATTCCTCCCTACGGTGGCTACAGAATTTGCATAATACATTCGCAATATTTGCTACCTATTTGAAAATTAGGGAGTTGAATATTCTTTCCTTTTCTTCTTGTTTATAATAATTATTTTATTTATTCGTCTATTTTTCATTTCTTTCTGGTTCTGGTTCCTTTAGTAACCTTGCAAAGACTCTCTTGGCCTGCTGCTCACTTGACCGAACTAACGCTAATGAGGAATCCGCCATTTTTTTTCTTTCCAAAAAAAATAATAAAACTTCAAGACCAAAGCAAGTACAAACCGTCCTCAGATTCGCGCGCGGAACCAGGATCGCAATTACTTGAATTAACTAACTCGTATCGTATTTTGAATCAGTGTGCATTTTGTTGCTATGTCTCCACAAACATGTTTTGGTCCGACATGTTTTCTGGTCCGACTAACAAACACATAATATATGCAACAAAAAAAAAGTAAAATCGTGGTATTTTTTGATAACATTGCCATAATATTCAGTAGTACTTGGAACAAACATGAGCTTACATTTTTCTCTGATAATGGTTGTTTTCCTCTAAGTAATTATGGACTTATAAGGGTGGTAATTCTGACATGGCGGAGAACGCGTTGCGCTCGACACATCAGGAGTGCCATGATGATTTTTGTCCTGTTCTCATCAGAGACGCTCACGACATGAAAAAAAACCCAACACATTCGTAAGCATGTTTTTTTTCCCCCGCGACTCATCGAGAATTTGCGAACGACTTCAGGAAACATCTCTGAGACATTTGAAATCTTTCCCAGACATAGTATCAAAACAGTATCAAACCCGTCGAAATAATCTCAAATCGTCTCATGGCAAGTAAATTAAATACCACCATAGAGGTTGGATCTCCTATCGCGGGGACGTCTCTCCCGACAGGGACACTCCAGGACGTATCCGGATATTATTTTTTTTCTGTCGCGGAAACATCTCGGAGACGCTCTGAGACGTCATGGCGCGAGGAAAACACTCATAGTGATTTAAGATGTCTATTTTATCACGGAACGTCGCGGAATCAGCTAGGGAGACGTTTTGTGAACGTTCTCCCCCACTTGTTTTCAAAACTCATTTCAAACCCGTCTCTAAATATCCTCAAACTATATTTCCAAAATCCGTCTGAATCCCGTCTAATGACAGTGAGTTTGCCACCAATAGTTATCAGATTTGTTGAGTCAGTTGGTCCTTTGAATATAATGTTATGT
>CALNVZ010003433.1:10500583-10532552 GCA_940671915.1 Paracentrotus lividus
GAAATGGCAAAGCCAAATTCCGTTTTTCATCCCTCATGACTGAAACAGAAAAACGAATTATCCATATGTACCTTGATTGAGGGGGGGGGGCGGTCGTTTCATCAAAGGACTTGGACATCAGACAAAATTTGCTCTCAGCCAATCAGATGCAAGCATTTCACTAGCTTATAACAGTTTGTCGGATAAAACGTCCAACAAGTCCTTTGATGACATGCTCCCCTGTTGTGACCACCGTCACTTACCTGTACAGCGATTTCAAGTTGTTGGGGTCGATTCCTGACAAAACTTTATGCGATTGGGAAGGGATGATGTCGTTTATTCTGGAGTCTGTAAGACGAGTTACATTCCTTTGAGAATATAGGACGAACAGATATACGACGACGAACATTACTCCGGTTATCACTTTCTTCTGGTGCATCGACATTACTTTAAGAGAATACAACAGAAACATATAATAAAAAAAGTAATGATGGGGGTATAATCATGATAACTGTAAGCTATATAAACCATTTTGCATGCCAATGTTGTATTATGACGGGCTGAAATTGAAATTTTTTGAAAAGTAAAGTAAAAATTAACAGGCACAATTAACACAGAAAATATCATCAAAATCGGATGAAAAGTGAGAAAGTTATGCATTTTTTAGGTTTTGATTTTTTTCGATAAAACAGTTCTTGGCAGTCTCATGTATATTCAATGAGCAAACTGCTCCACTTCTCCTTGTGTATTTTATTATATAAAATCCTATTTATTGCATTTTACACACATTGCGTATCTATCCCTGATGTTGAAATAAGTAAGACCACTTACCTTAAACATTCCACAAGGAGTCGTCTCTGTTATTATGTTCTTGGTGCAGAAAATCTGGATAATTATTAATTTTCAGTGTTGTACTTTCAAAATTTTGTTGCCCCCAGACATACATGTATATTTTAATGATGGTTCGAGATCTCAATCCAACCAACGATTTTTTATTTTATTTTATTATTTTTTTCTTCAAATTTGATTTAATGATCTTAGTAATTTATGAACACTTAAATACATGTATCATCCCTTAGTACTGGTATTGCAACATAGCTAAATGCGTGTTTTTGTGGGTTTTTTTTAAATATACAGTGGTGGCCAAAATTATTAGAACACCTGAACCTACACAAAGTCTAAGGGATTATCAATGCCCTAGTTCATTTGCCGAAATCAGGATTAAAGATATCTTTGTGTGCCATGAGCTTTCATGACTTTTAGACATAAGGTCTTACGTATAGGTTGATACCAATTTATAAAGTTTTGACACATCTGTAATGCGCAGCATTAAAAATAGTTGCGCAATGCGCTTTTGGTCGCCCATAGACTTGTGTATTAAACATGTAGTCCAATGGCTAAAAGTAAAATGCAATTACATATGCCGATTGCTCAAAAAGTATTTGAGGTAGAAGTATGAAAATAGCAGGCTTATTTATTCTAATATACTAACATACATTCTAAGTCAGCAAATTTGGCAATGGGGAGGGTGGATTCGCCCCACCCTGGTGGTAAGATGACCAAATAACCATGCCCTATTAAAGGTTAAGACTATTTTTTAATTTAATGAAGAACTCCTCGTAAATGTATATTTTTTAAAACGGAAATTTAAATGAGCAATTCAAATATTTTGAAATATTTAAGGTCATTGGAACGATGGACTTAAATAGGGGCACTGAATTAAAAATTTGGGGCCCTTCAAAAATAATTTCTAATATCCCCACATATTAAGATATAACTACTTCACCCTGTGTGTTATGAATGCCATTTATTTTGACATCCTCATGAAATTTCCTTTTAAATATATATACTTTGTAGGGAGGCTTAAAAATGTTTACGTTATGACACTTTGATCATGAAAGGGGCAAGAATTTTAAATTTTTCAATTGTGGTGTTAACATAAAAAGGGCGATTGGGGCGAGTTCCCAACGCATGGCTTTGTTATTAGTTTTTAAAGCATAATGATGATATTCGGAGACATTCCACCCATTTATAAGTATTAAATGTCAACTGAATGAAAATTATAAAAATCATTATTAGATATGCTTGGTTCTAATAATTTTGGCCACCACTGGTATATTTACAAGTCTTTTATATGTATTCGACAAAATATATATCTGGCCATAATAAAATATGACTAAAAGACTTGTAAATAAGAAAATACGCGCATTTAGCTATGTTGCAAATCCAGTGCTATGGGCATAGACCCTATACGATTAGAAGACAGACTTCTTTTGGGGTGTCATTCATGGAATGCCCATCATGCATATTTATGCATTAACAGCGCAATGATTATTCTCATCCACCTGTAGACTATCTGACCCAAGTATTTGGTAAATAACTTGTGGCTTGGTGAAAAAATAATAGAACAAAAAATATATAAATAAAGAACTAAAGTAAATGAAAAATATCCTCACCTTAAACAGGAAAGTCTTGTTTTTTAGTGATGAAGAGTTAAAAACAGATCCTGATGACAATCGAAAGTAGGGCCTATACTCGGAGCACAGCTTGTGCTGTTGTCACACAGAGGTAGTTTCCTCAAAACGTCCTGCCCTGTTTACAAAGCTGAGAGTATAGTTTATTGGTAAAATAAAAATATAAACTTTCAATTTACCTTGGGATTGAATTATTATAATGAACACATATCGCTATAGAAATGAGATCTAAAAATGACATCAGAATGTGCATTAATTTGAAAGATTATATTTCTAGATTCACTAAAACTATACCACCATGAAAACAAAAAGATGGATTTAGGACGATTTAAGAACTATACCTGTGGCAAATATCGATTACGTTTCTGGGGTTCAGCTGCGTTACGTAATTAACAATGGGCATTGTAAAATGCAACAGCCGGAATTTACACTGCACTGATGTTTATGTAGTGAAATGATGCCTTTTTTTGCACATGTGTATAGTATCTCTTCATAGGAAAGTACTTATGGAATGATAGGCTTATTTGCTCAGGAAAAGAATATATATAATAGGTGAAATATTATAAAAGTAATGAAATTATTAAATACAATAAAATATGACTATAACAATAAATAAAATTTTGTTGATATTTTACTTGCTTCCACTTGTCAGAACTATATATATTAAACAGATTATTAGAAGGAGCTGTACAATGTGATCAAATAAGATAATCGTGCCAAAATCGCATTTTGAGCTAACTCTGTCAATTCAGTTGAAAAAAACAAATCCATTTTCTGACCACTTTCATAATGTGTGCGTTATATTTTTTATATGTTCATCTCGCTAAAGTATTATTATTATTTTATTCGATTTTTCTTGTTAGCTAACTTTTTCAATTACGGGGTTGTTGTTGTTGAATTAAAATACAAATTTTATTCCCTTTTGTCGACCAGGCCTTGCAATAGCCAAATTACAAATATCTATATTTCATATTGTAATCATTGTACAAGGTTCAACTAGATTTGGGGCAAAAAACATGCTTTTGATGTCCGACATTCTGATGGTCTGATATTCAAAATGGCTGCCATACCTAAACCTCTTACAAATATTGTGACTTAACGTTTCTGGACTCGTAGCTTACCTGCTGATAAGAATGTTAAAACTTTTCGGAATATCAATCTTTATAATACAAGGGGCCTGCATTTAAAAGTAGAGTTGGCCGCCAATTTGAAATTCAAGATGGCCGCCGGAATATACTCTCTTTATTAACCCCTAGGGCCTATGACGCTTTTAAAAGGAAAATCAAGAGTATTGAAACACTAAGAAAATTGTCGTTAAGAAGAAGCAATTCATGAAACCAAAAGTATTCTTCATATATATATATATATATATATATATATTTTTTTTTTTTTTTTTTTTTTTTTTGGTATTATTATTATTATTTTGGAAGAGCAACTTCTCCTGTATCTTCGGTACAATTTTTGTATGGTATGTATACGCGTGAATGAACAAAGTAGGATAACTTTTTATCGATCAAGTTTTTAGCAAAATAACGTATAGGCTGTTGTTACACATATCGACTAAATTTTGTGTAAAAACGAGATTGATCTATCAAGTAATCAATGAATGAGCATACATCAAAGAGAGAATGGTCACTTACACTCTTAAAAAGGACTATAAATACTCTTCAAAAGTGATCATTTTGTCTCACTCATGCATGACTGTATAAATCTACCTCATTTTACACAGAATGTAATATTGTTAGGTTTATAACCACACAAAGTGGCACCGAATATGCGGGGAAAACTTATTCTTTCAAAAATGTGTATAATACTTTAATAGTTTAGGGTTTCACATAATTATTAATTTTCTGTTTAATGACAATTTCCTGAGTGTTTTTTGTTTGTTTGTTTACTCACCCGGTATACCAATTAATTCAGTGGGCAGTGTTGTCACTCAATGAAGTTTATGTTGTTGCAACACAAAATGGCTACCATGAAAAATTACTTCTAAAGCACAGCAATATAGGCCTACACTTTAAATTGCAAGGATTTAAAATAAATTCCGAAATATTGTAATTAGGGACAAAACGATGTTTAGATTTTTTATTTAAGTACCAAGGACGTGAGTTTTTGGATTTTTAAATCTACATTTAGATCGCTAAGATTTAATCGAAGGGAATTTTTAAGAAATCTAAGCTTTTTTTTTTTTTTTTTTTTTTGTGGGGGGGGGGGGGATATGACAAGTTTGGTTTCGAGCTGCACTTGTATAGACTCCTATGGTGTTCATGGAAACCGCTTTGTGCGAACGAATGCATCACTATTGACCGGATGAATTTAATCGATTTTTGAGATACTTTGAAAGCTTGTAAGGAAGTGGATAGGCGCATAAATAAACAAATTAGTATTATTATGCGTAGTCAAGAATGTATATTTTCTGCGTGGAGAGTAGGCATGGTAGGGGACTTCAAAAGAGAAATACATATTATATATGTATATATTATATTATATTATATATATTTCTCTTTTTACCAAAAAGGATTTCACTCTATCCGATTTTATTTTTCACTATTGACTAATGAAGATAGAGCTAAATCCTCATTGGATACTTATTCTAAGTAAATTTTAACATTTTAACATTATTTATGTATTTCCCCTTTAGTCTAAAAATTATATCCGAATTTATTATTAGTGGATTTAGCTCCTTTTTGGGGAAAAAAAGGACAGACCAGCGTTGCATAATTATAGCTGCCGCAATGGCAACCACCATCTAGGGCGTATACCGCGAACAAGTAGCTTAGACATTCAACACCATCCTACTCCCGCCCCCTCCCCCACCCCCTCCTCCACCCCCGTTTATTTCCCCTTCTGGCGCGGCATGCCACGCTTTTGGACGCACTGACCTCAGTGTTTGGACGTCGATCCTTATTATTGTTTGTTACGCAATGCACATTGGACCTCAGCTACTCTATCGATTATTATTTTGAAATACGCTCTGTGTACACTATGCATATCTACTGCGTCCAGTGTAATTATTAGCTATTATTATAATGGGTCGAGTCTAATTACGAGAAAGAACTCACAAAGAAGATGTCTACTGTGAATTTGTACATTCTTAAGAATCACTGATAAACAAGGTGTTCCTGATAAACGTAGGTGAGAATTTCATTCTATTCATTTTATGTATTCATTCATTCATTCACTTTTATCAGTTATAATTATGTCGCCACTACTTCGCAAGTAATGGTAGATATATCCAAGTATTATGAAGATAATTATATTCATTTTGAGAAGTGTAATTACTAGTCATCGTAAATCATATATTAGTAGTCATTAAACCATCATCGATCTCGACCAAAGTGAGATTTTATCTGTCTTCTCCGAACGTTCCATCGTAAAGAGGAGGGAGAGCTCGGTCAGTGCACCCATATCATGATATCAGTACGTTACAACCTAGGATTTTCTCCGAGGTTTTTCTTCTTTATGCAATATTGACTGTAAACATAAGTTACTAGTGCATTTCTATATTAATTTTACTTCACATAGAATAGGTTTTGAATAAAGATAACGCTGATTCAATACCACATTATTCAAGAATGATCATTGCATTACGAGTAGGCCTACATAATCATTTTTATAAGATGTAATATGATGAATAATAATTAGTGGCAGGTTTGGGTCGATTCCAGCATTCTTCTTTTCTTTTTCTCCTCCGCTGTTTCCTAAATCAGTAAACGAATGCTATAAGGCGGCGGGGTGGGAAGTGTTAGGACGAGATCGCCAACTTTTAAATTTTGGCACACTCCAAATGTCATGAATGTTTTATGTAAAACAAATCAGGCAGGTTGGGATATGCTCTCAGATTATTGGGTGTGTGATATTTAACTCAGGTCGGTCACACCATAGCCTCTTGTCGAGGCCCTGTTGGCTTTATCGTCGTTTGCCGAATGATATGCCGAGCGAAGCGAGGCGAAAACCCGAACTCGAACTCGCTGCTCGTTTCGGGAGTTCGGGTTTTCTCCTCACTTCGCGCGACATCATTCGGCAAACGACGACCAGCCAACAGGGCCTCGACAAGAGGCTAGTCACACCAGAGAGGGGGGAAATGGTGTGAGTGTGTGTGTGTGTGTGGGTGTGTGTCTGTGTGTGTGTGTGTGTGAGAGTGAGTGTATATTGGAGTACTATAAATTCTAAACATGCTATAAAAGAGTCAAAATTTATCTAAACGAATAACTTTTTTTTAATGAACATGATGAATATTCCGTGCAAGTATTATAATCCATTAAAAAAAAATATTATCAATTCATCACTGATTAAAAAGAAAAGTCGAAAGAAAATTCATTGTACCCAAATTCCCCAAATATCGATTCGGAAAACTATTAATTCTGGAATTAAAAAAAATCTATATGTTGTAAGCCTAACGAAACCAACTAGGGCTATGATAAATACGCTATAAAATAGGCCTAATGAGGAAATGGAATTCACTTCAATACATAAACCGACAAAAAAAAAAAAAAATACCAGCTATCTTGATGGTATCACCAAATACACTTTGAACAAGTAAAGCATTAAAAAAAAACATATTTGAACGCAAAGCCTATATAGTCTGCGAGCACAAATTAATAATTTTTTTTGTCAAGAGTGCAGACTAGACTCTTGGGGCCTGTTTCTCGAACAACCTATAGGGCCAAGGATGGCGATTTCATGTCACGACTTTGGGGGGGGGGCAGAAACAACGTAAGGGGAATTAAAAATACACTCAAGCGGAATAAAGCGTCCAAAAGATACATATATTTGTATATCCAAAATTTGAAATAGAATGACCTACTTCGCACATTATGCAGAAACTCATGATAATTTAAAGAATAAAGCGCCGGAACAATTAAAACATATTCTATGAATATATATAAAGATAAGATAAGATAAGATTTATTGACTCTATCGACCCTCTCTCGGGGTATGACAGTACAAACAAAGAAACATATTTACAAATGATATACATACATAATAAATGCGATCATGACAGTTGGTAAAACACAGTAGCGGACGCAGCCTGATTTCATACAATGAAAGTATCGGGCCCAGGCGTAAATATAATAGAGCCGCTATTGTCCCCAGACAATTGGGTCCGAGAAATGTATTCAATTCGAATGTCTTGTATCCGCGCCTGAAACAATGGCCTTACTGAATACAAAGTAAATACAAAATATAATGTACATGTACATTATAATAAACAGCATATAAATATAACATGAATCATATAAAGATTAAATAAGCAAACCACAAATACAACACTTTCAATATATGTTGTTTTTTATATAGCGAGCCTAAAATTTTGCCTTATGATAAAGATTTAGCATTGTATATATTTTGCCTCTTCACGAGCTTAACCAGCTGATCACTAATCTAAAAAAGTTAAGCTTTAAAATTCGGGGGGGGGGGACGGTCCCCCAGGAAAAAAAAATCGGGGGGGGGGCGCCGTGGGGGCCCCGGGGGGACAGGCGCGAAGGGGCGTCAGGGGGGCCGAAGGCGGGAACAAGCGAGAGACGTGAAGGGCACCGTCCCTTGCCCCCCCCACCGGACCGCCCGCCAATGCATAGGGCCCACGTGCTGTAGAATTAACACTCGTTAACACACGGATGTCCAGGAACATCAGGTCCCAACTCATTGTCTATATCAAACCCATGGGATGAGAGCAGCCACATTTCATGAGTGAATCTATAGTGTGTCCCAGAAAGAACTAAAAACTTTTCAACGGCTGCCAAATAGGATATATGGTTCTTGGGCGGAAAGATTCATAAATTATGTAGAGAAAGCTCATATCCTCAACTATTATTTGACACCAAAAAGTTCGAAAATGATGCATGCTTCAATGAGCAATGCCCACTTTTGTGAAGGACACAAAAACGAGGCTGCCCAGAAATTCGCTAATCATTTGCCACCTTCCTATGGGCGGCCGTGATGGATAAAAAGCAATAATGTGTGAATTGGCTAACAAAGAAAAAATATACCAAAAGTCAGAAATAAACATCAATACTATGCAAAAATGTAATGGACAATATTTATGTTTTCATGTTATTAATGTTTGCTTTTTGTCTTTTGGTTTATTTTGTCTTTGTTAGCCGATTCACACCATTGTTACTTTTTATCTCTCATGGCCGCCCATAGGCCGGTGGTAGCCTCGTTTTTGTGTCCTTCACAAAAATGGGCATTGCTCATTGAAGCATGCATCATTTTCAGACTTTTTGTTGTCAAATGATAGTTGAGGATTTGAGCTTTCTCCAAATATGAATATCCCCAAGAACCATATATTTATTATTTTGTAGCCATTTAAAAAGTGTATAGGCCTAGTTCTTTCTAGGACACACTGTAGTGCAGTATCCCGTACAAAGAGTTTTTTCTTGCGAACATTTTGATCATTTCGACTGAATCCTGCTGACTGTACTGTATATAGCGTTGGTTTACATCCACTTGGTCTAACACCAGTTGAGTTCGTCCACTTCTCCGATTGTCTGATACCACCTAGGGGAGGATTTCGATCTACTCACAACTTGGTCTAATTTCCCCTTGGTCGAATACGTAAAGTGGTCTAATTCTCACTTGGTCTACTGACCTCTTTCGTCTTATAGCAAAAACATCTTATTACATTTTTTTCAAATTTCCAAATGAATATTTGGTCTGTTACCAGTTTGTTACTCAAATTGACTAAGCGGTGTAAGACAAAGTTAGACGAGATGGGAATTAGCCAAAATGTTAAATAAGCGAAATGGCAATTGGATCGAAATCTAATTAAACGACATGTTTGCAGGCGGCGAAATGGAGCTGGATCATGTGGGATTAGACCAAACGGACATGAGTCAAAGTTTACACCAAGTGGCAATTAACCATTATCTTTTATCATCTCAGGACGATCCTTGAGCATTACAATGCAATAAAATACAATACAATACAATATATATATTTATATAGCGCTCATTACCACAGCGCTTTACATCATAAACATGTTTATAATTATAATATAAGAACATTAATAATAAAATAGCTTGAACAAATAACATGAATTGATATCAATTACTGATTTTTGTCTAACATAAGTACTCATAAACCATGTAAATACAAGTATAGCATCAAAATCAAACATTAAGCATCAAATAGAAGAATTCTTGAACAGAGGGAGAAAAAGCAAAGTCCGTAGATTGAAGGGGAGGTTGTTCCATAGGCGTGGTGCTGCAGAAGGGAAGGAGTGGTCACCCACCTGGAGATATGTTGGTCCTTGGAACTGTGAGAAGTGTAGGGTTATTATTGGATCTGATCATTGATGTAGGCCTACATTTATGTTATAAATGAGGAAGTCATATTCCAGCATATCCTTTGGAAAGACATGATGGATGCTTATTAGCGAATCCGAACAACAGTCATCTCCCTAAATAAGAGAGAGAGAGAGAGAGAGAGAGAGAAAAAAAAAGAGAAATTCACATAGATATGAAATGATAAACAAAATTTATCCATCGCAAGATAAACTCGGATGACGACTCAATTCAAGACGGCTCCAAAATGACCTGGATTCCTTACAAGACTGGGAAAAAGATTGGCTGATGGAATTCAATCCTAATCAGTGCCAGGTTCTCAGAGTGACAAACAAACGAAAGCATGTTGAGTGGTCCTATACATGATACATGGGCAAGTCCTTGAGAAAGCAGACACTATCTTGGCATTCATCTTAAAAACAACATGAACTGGACACATCGCATCAAAACTGTCACTAAGAAGGCAAGCAACATCAGTACCTTTCTGCAGAGAAACATCAGGCGCCCTGCCAAAGGAAGACAAAAGTGCTGTGCTACCTAACAATAGTGCGACCTATCCTTGAGTACGCCAGCAAGGATCCGCATACTAAAGACAACATCCAGAGACTGGAAATAGTCCAGCGTCGATACGCTCGCTTTGTCGCAGGAGATTACTGTCGTACAAGCATTACATTACAGCGATGTTAACTAAACTCCACTGGTCATTTCTCCACGAACGTCGAGCTCAACTTAAAATGATGCTGATGTATCGCTTCGTGAATCAACTCACAGACATTCCCTCACACATATTACCAGGAACAACATCAACCCGTGGACATTCACACCAATTTCGAATCCCCTTCGCTAGGACTCTAGTCTACCAGAAGTCATTCTTCCCAAACTCCTTCAGACTTTGGAATTCAATTCCTGTCAACTGTACCACTGCCACCTCCTTTAGGTAGAAGGTAGAGGAAATCCAGCTCCGTTAGGGGATACTGGTTTTTTTTTTTTTTTTTATTATTTTTTTTTAACTGCGCATAGTTATCATGTAGTATTTTATGTGGCACTGTACAGACACTGCACCTGCCGGTCAAACCAGTTCGAGAATACAACAAATGATGGACTGTGCTTCATGTATACCAGAAGAAGAAGAAGAAGAAGGCATTCTGACAGCTCTCGCTATAACTCATGTGGGCATATAGGAACTTTTAGCATTTTCATACTACATGATCTGAATCCTTTAAATTGGTAGTCTTATGATCTTACCATTTAACGATATCTCTTCAGATTTCCCTGTGTGATAGGGAAAACATACACACGTTAATATGAACAGAGCCATTTGGTAGTCGTACGAACTTACCACTTAATTTCTCCTTCAGATTTCCCTGTCCTTTCGGTCTCAGCTTCCACGAACTTCCTTTTAGAGGAAGATTTTCCAATTTTCTTCGATGTATGACTGTTGTGCGACCATGTCATAAAAACCACGTAAACACACTACCACATATGAATCAAAGAGCAATACTGCGGCGCCAGATGGAATCAAATATGTTTCTGTTTTAATTTCTCTCCTTTTAAAAAGTCATCAATTTTTCTAAAGAGATGGTTACTATCACCAGCTTTTCCATTTAACAAAGGTGTCCGTAAATCATACAAAATAATGTATCACTTGGAACAAACATGCTAACAAGCTAAAATAAATCTTTTCGATGAATAGATTTATCAATGACTGGATGGAACGCTTTCATCTTTTCATATATATATATATACCGAGTGAGTCAAAAAAAACTTTACACCTAGAAAAATGTCAATAAAAAGAAAACCAAATTTAAACCCTAAATTAGTTTACATATTCTGAAAGAGTATCTTCTCCCGCATCTTCTGTACCATTTTTGTGTGGTATGTCTTTACGCTTGGATGAACATGACGCATGTGTTGCGAACATGCAAATTCGAATTGTGCCAGGGTGGGGTGAAATTGAAACAACAAAAGCTGACAAAAACGCAACTCCATCATGAATAAAATAGCATAACTTTTAATTGAAAGTGTCTTCCGCTTAATAACTTGGCAGGGGTGTTGTTACACGTATTGTACTACATTTTGTATGAAATGAGATAAATCTGTATTGTCAGGCATGAGTGAGCATACGTCAAAACAAAATAATCTCTTTTTCAAAAGTATTAGGAGGCCTTTTTAGGTCTGTCAGTGGCCAATTTTACTCTTTGATGTGTACTCATTCGTGCATCCCTTGACGAGTCAATTTAATTTTCATACAAAATGTAGTCAATATATGTAACAACACCCCTGCCAAGTTATTAAGCGGAAGACACTTTCATTAAAAAGTTATGCTATTTTATTCATGATGGAGTTGCTTTTTTGTCAGCTTTTGTTGTTTCAATTTCATCCCCACCCTGGCACAATTCGAAATTTGCATGTTCGCAAACAATGCCTCGTGTTCATCGAAGCGTATGACATACCACACAAAAATGGTACCAGAAGATGCAGGAGGAGTTACTCTTTCAGAATATGTAAAATAATTTAGGGTTATATATTGCTTTATTTTTATTGACATTTTTCTAGGGTGTAAAGTTTTTTTTACTCCTCGGTATACATATTATTGCTGTTGTTACCCCTGATATTGTTTGGTTAATGCTATTCGCCTATATACCAGCCGCACACATGGCTAGGTTTCCCTTTGTTTCTGTTGTAGTCGGGTCAGTTAGGGCTGAATAGTGGTTGTTTGTGCATATTCTTCTAAGAGCGCCACATTTGGCACTGAAAGAGCCATGTCAGATCTTAATATGACTGTGATAATGTCACGGGCGTAGACACGAATTAATTTCATTTGTTAGTGGGGGGGGGGGGGTGGTGAAACTATTCAAAATCGGTAGAGCGGGACGCACTTTCTTTTGTAGGTGGGGGGTTATGCTCTACGTCAGTGGATAATGCCCAGTATTTGTGGACGCTATATTATATTATATGAATATACTCTGAAAGGCAATTCCCTGAAATTGTATATCAATTATAAATCCCGAAGTCATGATATAAAATATTTACAAATACATTGTATTAAGTTCAATGAAATGTGTGTCACAACGGTGTAAACAAGACCTATAAACATCCTCTGTTGACCATGTTGACCACCAACTGCAGATAAACGAAGATGATTGTTCGGAAAAAACCAAATGTGCATATAAATCTTTATGTGATATTGGGATAAGTTGGCCGGGTTACTAAATTTTATTGGTTATATAGTATACTATTTATGTTGATTTCTCTTCTGTTTTTGATTTTCAAGCATAATATCTATTTCTCTTTCATGTTTAAAACCTAAGCGGCAGCAAACCAACTTTATTGGACTAAATGTACTTTGGACTCTCCCTCTGAATTGCTGGCATGCCCAGCTATCAACAATTTATTGCTATAATAATGTAGCTATATATTCAATTGCATATTATATTATAACAACAAACAAACAAATACCATCCCAATCTCAGCATCCTCTCTTAAACAAGAAAGTATTGAAAATTATTGTGTGCTATATTATGTATTCGGGTGAGGACACAACAGTAATTTATAGGCGATAATGTTTTTGCGCGCCATATGTTGAAAAGTATGAGCAGGGAAGGTATGAGTCAGCGACATCAACTCAGTCTCACCAGGGAAGGTGTCAGGGTTTTTTTTTTTTAATCTCTGTTCACCGTCTAAAGGGATGCAGAACATTGAATGATATTCAACATCACATTTATCGATTAGCTTATTTGCCAACAATAATTATAAACACTAGGTCATCTGGTACTCTTCAAAATGCAGCTAATTGCTGCTTTACCTTCGAGATATCAATGATTTCATACTCAAAATTATAAACCGACACCGGAGTATAAAAACATGTGCTTTTTCCAACACACCCATTTTCCTGTGTAAATTCCCCTCTCTCAGCGGCCTGGTTAGCTCTCAGCATGAGGGTACTATGTGCTTCGCTGTGCGGCATTGTTGTTACACTGTTAAGTAGTAAATGACTTCCATTTGATCTAACTGTCAGTAGTTTGTTAACTTGAGCAATATAATCTATTAACTTGTATAATGCTCTGTTTGAAAACTAATCCCTTTAACATAGTACATTGCACTACCGAAGCAACGCAAACCGGGATATGAAATTTAAATGTCATTGTATAGGCGTATACTTGGCCCTGTAAAGCTTGCGTCTACCTGTATATTAGGTTTTCATTTTTCTCTTGTTTGTTTTTATAGAATTTCCAAGAAGCAATATGTCGAAACACCGGAAGATAGTCATCGTGGGACTCGTATTCATGATCGTATCCCTGTTCGTCCTTTACGGAAGAAACGTAACTCGTCCTGAAGCCTCCAGAAAAGATGATTGGGACAGGTACAAGTTCGATGTTCAGTCTGGCAGCAGCCCTACCAAGGCGTTGAATAAGTAAGTACATACAAGCTCCATATTTGAGTACTTCCTATATTTTGAAACAAATATAATTACATAAGGCTTTGTATTTGATCCTAATTTTGCGAAAGCGTAAAGGGCCTACCCCACAGGAGGCGATCGTTGTTACGACAACTGGCGAAATAGCTGACACTAACACACCAGGCGCAGAGCCGATCACTAATCTTGCCAGTTGAGTTCGTGAATTGTCGCAACTGGCAACATAATTGTACTTGCCGCTTGATTCTCAACGAGTTAAACAATGGCCAACGTCAGTAAGGTTGACATCAATGTTAGTTGCATGTCTTCTCTTGTCATAAGTAGGTGTTATCGTAGATTGTCGCTATAGGTAGCGTATATTTAGCAGAATGCTGTTGCAGGTTGTCGTCATTTAACACGGGCTTTTCCGTCCAAAAACCGAAAGTTATATTGTACATAATGTACAATATAACAAATTGAAGGTAGGTCACGTGGTACTGATCTATCCAATACCAACGCGTATTTTTCTACCACTATTTACTATACTCCTATACTTTTACCGTATATACCGTAATTTTTAACACTTCAGAAATCGCTCACGATCCCAATCATATACTCCTATACTTATACCGTATATACCGTAATTTTAACTCACAAACAGACAGGCGCCAGGCTCTGCGCCTGTTGTCTCCTGAAACATCGCCATAGTGACTCTTTTTCATTCGATTTTAAGCTGCGACAGGAGAAGTCTAGTCGCCTGGCGCGGGTAGGAGTAGGCTATTTTGGGATGAAGCATAATTTTTGTGTGGTCGCAAGTGGTTGGTGTGGCCTAGCCTGTAAGACCCTGTCCCCGCAGTGGGCAATCGTCGCGTCGTGGCGACAATTTGTGAATGTTAGAATCGTAGGAGATCGTCTCAGCGGTGATTATAGACGTCTCTGCGACTTCATATACGCTAAGCTACTACAACCAGTCTTATACGACAATAGTCAACGCCCGCATGTTGCCTACGCCTCACCCGCGTCAGGCGACTTGACGTCTCTTGTTGCTAGTGAAAAGGGTTGAAATATGGGTCTCATACTAGGGCGATATAATATTGTTATATTTTGTCTCTTACTTCCATTATCACAGCCTTCATCTTCAACAACCGATTGCCTTTCGGGTCGATACGGAGATCCGAGACCGAAATCCCGAAATGGCGCCAACATGGCCAAAACATGTCTCTGATTCTGTGATGTCACAACCTCATGATTCCACTTGCACGCCTGCTAGAGACGTGGTATATATCAAAGTGCACAAGACGGGTAGTTCGACACTTCAGAACATCTTCTACCGCTACGGGGACGAGAGGGACCTGACGTTCGTGCTTCCAGTCCAAAATTTCTACATCGAAGGAGTCGGGCAGTTCAAACCATCGGGTGTCCTGAAACCGCCGCCGGGAAAACATTACAACATACTAGCGAACCACGCCCGCTTCTTTTACCAAGGTAATCTTGATTTTTAAATTGATTTTGCAAGTTATTTCGATTTGGATGATTATAGAAAAGTATTCATCGAATTCATTTATATATAACAAATAATAAATTATTTATTCTGAACAAAGTATTGAATCTTAGTGAGAGCATTTTACGTCCTACTCTGCCCTACTTTTTTTCTAAATTGATGCGAGGGTCCATTGAACATGCTTATCAAAATTAGCATAATACAATAGTGTATTCAAATAATTATTTAGTATACCGTTCTTTCTCTTTAATGTCTCACGAGGGATAGGGGATATCCCAAATTTACAACGGAACTTGAAATAAGAGGTACTTATTTTATCATGTTGTAGAATCTTAAAACTATAAATCTCTATTTGGCTCCTTCGCATGATGAACTTGAAATTGAGATGTAATCTCACATCATCGATTTCTTTTTAAAAGTTAAAAAATATTGATACATTTCAGAGATTATCTTATTATTTTGTTGCTTTTTTTTCTCCTTTCGCCCGGTTCTCATCCTCCCAAATGGTCAATATTGCAGATTTCAAGAAGATCATGCCAGCAGACACCAAATCCGTCACCTTGATTCGTGAAGCAGCTAGTCATTTCTCCAGTATGTACACTTACTTCGTCATGAAACGGCAGTACAAAGTAGAGTTGGAGGAGTTCTCCGTGAAACCTAAATTTTATTTTGAAAAGTACAACCTTAATAAGATGGGAAGACTAAGCGGCCGTGACCCTCAGCTTTTCGACCTGGGTTTCAATAAGAAAGACATGTACGATGTCATGAAAGTAGACAATTATATCAAATTTCTCGACGAAAAGATGAACTTAGTTCTGCTGACGGAATATTTCTTGGAGTCGCTGATTCTGCTGAAAGATCTCATGTGCTGGGATATGCAGACGATCGTACATCTCAATAGCAAAATGCGCGTGCCTCTAAAAGGAAAAGGCGCGAAAACTTCGGACACAAATTCGGCAAGAGGTGACGCGTTGACAAAACGACTCAACGAGTGGAACGCGGGTGATTTCAAATTGTACGATCATTTTAACAGGACGTTATGGCAGAAAGTAGACGCATATGGACGTGACCGTATGGAGTCAGAAATCGCAGAATTAAAAGAACTGTCTAAAAAATATGAAAGCGAGTGTATGAGTGGAACGAAGGTACGGGACATATCGTACTGGTCAGGGCCCATCGGTTTGAAAGAGTACGTGATAAGAAAGGAGAAAGCACAGAATATGACATGCAAAAGACTGGGCATGAGTGAACCAGAATACGTACCTTATCTCCGAAAGAAGCACAAAATGAGATTGCAGTGATGAACATTAG
This sequence comes from Paracentrotus lividus, assembly GCA_940671915.1. Lineage (NCBI taxonomy): Eukaryota > Metazoa > Echinodermata > Echinoidea > Camarodonta > Echinidae > Paracentrotus > Paracentrotus lividus. The sequence continues at coordinate 10,517,531 of CALNVZ010003433.1, forward strand.
ATATCATATTCATTTGACATTACAAGAGTGAGTATAGTCGGGAACTAACCCAGTCAAAATAATTATCTTGTTATAATTCTCCTGCCTGTTCTTAAAACATATCGTATATGAGCTATGGCCGAGTATCTTCTAAAGAATCTTACCGTCTATCATTTTTATGCATTGGGTGCCGTTGCAGAGTAATTTTGCCACCAATCGGAACTATACAACTGGTAGCGTTGCTTATCAGCCAATCAAAATATATATATTTCATGAAAGTTACCATTGATGGCAAAGTTAATATATAGCAAGTTTTATGCAACGCCATTGGACCCAGGGGCTTTGATTGATTCCAGCATGGTGGGGGCAGAGGCGTCGGAAGCCTGTGCAGAAAGAAAGCATGGAGGGGGGGTCGTTGTGTGTTGCCAATGGCTTCGCCCCCTCTCTCCCCCCCCCCCCCCCCCCGCTTTGTATTCTCAGAGTGTTCCGACACCTCTTGATGAGGAGTCATATTCATCATGGATTATTGGTAGGCTGAAAAATATACATTTCGTAAGAATATTTTAAAAGCAAAATTTCACAAAACCAGGATCACAAGCTTTTGTATTTCTTGAAATTATTGTGGTTTTATTATCCATCCAATGAAAAATACATGCAAATTGAAAATGAGAATATCATTGATACCATTAGTACAATGTATGTGGCCTTCCTCGGCTAGAGGTCTACATTCTTCAAAATAAAGGTCAACATTAATATGTAATCACAATCATATTAATATGATTGCACATTTAAAACAAAACCTTATGCATTAATAATCATTTGGAATAATAAATTCTAACAGGTCTAAGAATGATGTTGTATAAACTACAATTGAATATAGAGATATGTAATTGGGAGGGAAACAGGGTCGAGTTTAATTAGTTTCACAAAATGATGTCATTGCAAATTTAATTATTGGTGGAGATATCATTTTGTAACATTCCCGTAGTTGGAAAAATTAATGTCTCATGTATAGGGCATATTTTATTGTTTTATGAATTTCTTGTGTGTTTCTTTGTTTTTTGACGTTTCATTTTTTTCCTCAAAATTCATCGCAAACCTCTTGGAAGCATGTTCTATGCTGAAATTAATAGATTTCAGTTAATGAAAATACAATTAATCATATCGTTATGAACTCAATTTTCATTGAATTTCGCACAGAAAATAATATTTTAAGATCATTTTCGTGAAGCGTCGTAATGGTATATGCCCGATTTTCGTGAAAATAGTTTTAAAAGGAAACGGGGAGGGGGGGGGGGGTAAAAATGTTTACCACAATCATCGGCAGCGGAATTGAAAATAGAAGGGGCGCCAGTGACGTTAAAAATAGAATTAACTTATGTGTGATTCACACAAAATAGTGGGGGATGCGCCCCTTGCACCACACCGACTGGATACGCCACTGATCATGATGACTATTGTTTTCTCGTTTTGACAGGCTGTGTCGTATATCAAAATAATTTCTTTCTTTCAATTCACTATCAGTGTCGCATCGAACTAATTGGAGAAAAGTGTTTTGTGTACTTTTACTACTTTTGTAATAAAAAAAACTCCACAATTTTCTAAATTGTTCAATTTCTGTCATGTCTCTTAGAATTGAGCATGACTTAACGATGTTTAAAATGTATTTTAATTTCCTTTTCTAATTTTCATGGTACGGGTATACGTACACAATACTCTATCTCCGTTGGATGACAAAAACAAAATAAAGATTGTGAGGGGCGAGATGAAGGAAAAGAAAGATAGTGTAACGTGAAATGAGTACGACTCTTTCCTCATTCAAATAGTGAGATTCCCTTTATCTATTTTGCCTGCTCATGACACTTCCCCTTCATTATGGCAAGAACCCCACCCCGCACTCAGACGGTCAACCATACACATAATGCTTGTTCCTGATTTCTCCGGGAAAGGGGGGGGGGAACCCCGAGAAATCATTGAAATAGGGGTCTTTTATCAACTTTCCCCCGACCTATTTTAAAATTAGGGGTAGTTTTAAATTCTTCGAGGACAAATCCTGAAAAAGGATCCCTAATATGGTCCAAAAACCTGTGAAAAGGGGTTAATTTTGCTGGCTCCCCCTCCAAAAACCTGTTATAGGGGCTTAATTTTGATGCAGTTTCCCTTCCAAAAGCCCGAAATAGGAGGTAATTTTGACAAGGCTTCCCCTATTGATAGGGGGTATCTCTAAGAATCCGGAACGAGCATATTTGTATGGTTGACCCCCTGAGTTGGGGGGGGGGGGGGGCAAGAAACCTACAAAAATGCACCCCATTATCGTTCACATGCAATTTGTATACATTTTCATTTATTTGGTTATTAATTTCTTCAGTCATGTAAAATCCTCTTTCTCTCCCTCTATTATCTTTTGAAATGTTTGTCATTCAAGGGGAGGGCGGAAAATGCCCGTAACGTTACGCCCCCTGTGGGATGGTGTAAATGACATTAGTTTATTTAGCTTTCTCACAGAAAATCGCAGACTTTCCTTTCCTATTTACAAAATAAAATCTCATAACATAGAAGTCACGAAAATAATATAATTATCACACATTTACCCTAAATGATATTAATAGAAGCGAATACACAAAAATGTTATATCACAATATGCAATTTTAAAAAATAATGTTTAAGGTGACTATTTTTCAACAAAGTAAGTGTTGAAGGACATAAGGTATGTTAGGAAATGCAAGGCTGAATATGAAGAAAGCGCACAAATCTACAAAAATTGTATATCAATATACGATGGACATTTTGGATCTGATAATTGATTTCACACTCTTAAAATACATATATGGCGTGACCATGAAAGACAATTCGAGTTTAGGTTGAATATAGTATCATCATGGTTACCGTTCGAATCAACAAAATAAATTGTACATAACAGCAGTGGCGGGTATAGGCTAATTTTCTTTAATTGGAAAGTGGGTATGTGGTATCTTATTGCCTCATAAAAACAGAATGAAAAGATCTTCGATATATTAATCACTCCTGCCCTCGAGTACTTCAAGGATTCTTTCCTTCTCTATATAGGGGACATCATCATCTCGTCGAGCCCGGAGCGTGAAACGTCGGTTCCTCAGACGTTCTCTCAATCTTGGACCATCATGAACTGGCTCCAGTTCCAAGATGCCATAATATGCAGTGCTGACACACAGTGGATATGAATGGAGAGAAATTGGGGGTAAAATCCATGCACAAAGAACGTTAAACCAATATTAAAGAACACTGCCATACAGTCTGTATCAAGTTAAAATGATACAAACGCGAAACATTTTTTTTTATATAGCATGAAGTCTAGAGTTATCATGGCAATCACAACCTGGTAGTGTTTGGTATTTTCATGGAGCAAAAAATAAAAAGTATAGGGGGGAACGGACTTTCTTTTGCAAATTTTTCCATCTCTTTTGGTGCTGTAGATCTTGAGATATAAGTTTTCTACAATCAAGAAAAAAAAATCATTTTGCCCACGCTGTGCCATGCCTTTGTGTAGGTGATAGAAGAAAGGGTAATTTGTGTAATTTTCATTATTTCCTTGTCGCACAAAATTAATCATAAATTTTGTTCTACAAAAGCAAATTATTTAAAATAAAGTGCATCACCAAGAAAAATCTTTTGGCTTTCGTTTCATACCACGTAACATTTGAGAAGATTTCGGACCTAATTTATATTCCCCTGGTTGTAACTTTTTTGTACAGACTGTAAAAGCCTAACTAACAATGAAATCAGAGATTCGTATTGCACTGGTCAGTGGACTCTAAAACGGACTAAACAATTTCCGTAAATGGGGAATGTATCAAAAATTGTGTTAGGTGCAACTTTTGACATTTTCCCTGAAAATGGCTCTACATGGTGGAGTTCTTTCAGCTTCTATAGATGAAAAACGGTGCTGCTGCATGTGACCATTCAGCACCGGGGATATACTAAAGTAATCATACTAGAGACATCAAATTTATCAGTGTTACTAGCTGGCCAAGGCGAAACGCCTCCCTGGCAGGCCTACATAAGTATTTATGAAGACTTACTTTGGATCATCTCCTTGAATGAGTTCTTTCATCTGAGAAAGAAGGGACTCAAATGTTCTCATGACAGCACCTTCTTCCCATTTGACGTTACCCCACTGGTCCTATAAGGAATAATGATATCCAAAGAGAATTTTAACTATTTATAATTACGATCTAATTTTCCAATTTGACTTTTTTAACAGCAAACTGCTGCCAGTGTTTGTTTATTAGAACTGTTTTTGTTTCATTCGTCTGTTAAATGCTAGAGAAAGAATTTAAATAATTCATTTAAGATTTTCTCGTTCTAGTTGGGCCCAATCATTAGATATTGTAATTTAGGTTGATCATAAAGTGTACTTATCATAATCAAGTCTAAATATAATTAATCTCACATAGAAATTTGAAGAATGCTGCCTGAATTTGCATCGGTTAATGTTTTAAACTTCAGTTCATGTCATCTTTTTTATTTATTTATTATTATTATTTATTATTATTATTATTTTTTTTTTTGGGGGGGGTGGTGGTGTTAACTTGGATTGAAGTTCATCGTCAGGTATTTACATAGCGACCAAAAATTACATGATGTAACGTCATCCATTTCAGCGTAAGTGTGAGAGTCGTATAATGGATTTTAAACAAAATGAAATAATCTCACCTCAGTATATCTACCCGTCGCCAGTCTATCAGTCGTTATGTTTTCGAGTCCCTGATGATCTTGTTGTCGTCATCTCGAATCCACACACGATCTCGGGAATGCCTGAAAGTTTATTTGGCCCACCACCTCAACGCTGTCGTCCTATTATGGTCAAGAAAAGAGGAGAAGAACTAAGTACCTTATGCTAGTTTTACACTTGCCACGGATGTACAGCGGTCCACAAAAAAAAAAAAAAAAAAAAAAAATGCTAATGGCACTCTCGATGGGTATAATATTTAGATTAGGCATACAACATTATATTGTTTATATCTATACACCCGTAAATTACAATTCATTTTCTACAACTGGATAAAAAATTTTGTGATATAGTCCAATAATCACAAAGATATGAGCATTTTTTCAAAACATATCAGGAAACCTCTCCATCCAAGTTTTGTATTTTCATAAAGCAAGGAAAATTAGTATTTCATCTGCAGTTTGGTATAAACACAGCCTAAGAGTAACTGGTACTAGATGGTTAGATAATATCAGACAGAGAGAGGGAGAGGAGGTCGAGGGGAAAGGAAGTGCAAAATGGAGAGAGAGAGCGAGAGAGACAGAGACAGACAGACAGACAGCTAGACAGAGAGAGAGACAAACATAGAGAGAGACAGAGAGACAGAGAATGGGAGAATCCTGAATTTCATTAGGGGGCATTTTGAATTTCAGGGGGTGGGGGGGGGGGGGGGGGAGTAGGCGTGAATTTTCTGGCCTTTTCGGCCATCCAATATTTCGTCTTCATTCCAATGACGACCTAGGTTTAAGATGTCAATCGGCTGAAATCATGTATATTTTTCCGTTTTTTCCCCAGAATACGCGCCTGGAGGAGTAAGTCATACATCCATTTTTAAAAAATTCTAGTCGAGGCCAAAGGTCCTTTCCTAACACTTTTTACTTTTCAATTTTTGGGGTTGGGGCACCCCTCCCCCTATCTGCGCTTACGGTAAAACGTTGTAAATTGTGCTCCTTGTGCGCACGTTGAGACAGTTTCTCGGGTTCGGACATTCAGGCGGTGGTTCGTCAGCGTTCACTCTTCTTTCTGCCTGAAGCTCTCCTACGAACAGTATGCTATAATTCCCACAATTTACCGTCATCGTAGAACAGAAGGATGCATTTGCGTTCATAGGAGCAGGCTCGTCTGGCGTTCGACCATCCCCTGGAAGTGGAGACGAAGAAAATGTTTATTGATACTTTTTTTTTTAAATCAGACCCAAAGTACATAACCTCTATAGGTAGATGAGTTATGGAGACCCAGGCATTACACTGTATCCCAGGGGGTCCCTTTGCAACCTTTTTCGACGTCAGACTGAAAATGGACCCTAAACGTCTCATTGCATGAAGTAAAATTTGCACCCCTTTTGACGTCAGACTGGAAAAACATACCCTAAATGGCGTATAAACACCGTGAAATTTTGACCCCAAAAAAGCAATTTTCGCTGAAAACACCCCTATTTTTATGAAAATGGCGATTGAAATTAAAATACACCCCTATTATAAGAAAAGCGTCGACGCCGCCGAAAGGGGGACACGCATGCGTAGCATATTATGTGGTGAGAGACCTTATAGGGCCATTCTTTGAAAAGTGAACCTTTTTGGAACAAAATAAAGTTTTTGCTTTTTGATTTTAAGCTGCATATTCAAAGAGAGCAATGTCTGAAGTTTCATGAACTAATGTTTTTTTATGATTTTTTTTTGCAATTGTTCATGCTCATTTGCATAAATTATAAATATAAATGATAATTAGATGAAAAAACGGTATCTAAAATATCATTTTTTTTTAACCCTGGCTGGAATGGATATGCTGAATTCCTTACTTGGATTACTGTCCTTATATAATTATTTACCTCTATTCCTTTTAATCTAACCCCCAAAAATAATGCTGTTAAATTGATTGTATTAAGATAATCAACCCTGAAAAAATTAATTGCCCTCAAATGTCACACACGTGACCAGAAAACACAAAAAGTTTATGCCCCGCCTTAACCATGCGTCTATTATTATTATTATTTTTTCTCAAAAGCTAGATTTAATGTACCTTGCCTCTCACCAAATATGAATCCATGACAAGTTTTAATTTGATTATTAATTAGCAAACAAATTGGTCACACACGTGACCCGCTGGGTGGGGGCGGTCATAAAGGTCTGATTTTTTCACTTTCATTGGCTGAAATTAATTTATTTTAGCATTATTATGCTCTAAAATGGTTCTGCAATAAGTTTTGCGAAAAAAAAACAAAGAAAAACAAAAGGTCGAAAAACGAAGAAATACATAAGAAATTCATAAAACAATGAAATACCTAAGAAATTTATTTCGATACCAATTTTTTTCCAAATACAATTGTTAGGAATCCTATAAGGATTATGCAAACAAAAAATTAGCATTCCAGAAGCTTTAGTTTGTCAGTTAGAACAAAATTATGACTTCAATCGATGCATAAATTAGCATAATTAATTCATATAAAATAAATTAATATTATTTCGGGAAAATTAACAGTGCTTTTGTGTAGTTTACATCGCACACTACCATCGTGCAAATTTTCAGCGCGGTCGCGCAATCAACAGCCGAGATCTTATAGGGGGCATCATGGCCCCCTCCCTCCCCGCCCTATCCCCAGTCTTGACAGCTACCAAAATACCCCAGTGACTGATTAGGGTTGAGTTCATAAAAGTTTTACCACAACGGATATAGTAATTGCTCAAAATGTACATTCATTACATAATACATAATATATTCATTTTCTGTACAATTTGCCATAGGTCACACACGTGACCCGACATCACGATATAAAATATTAAGGCGTGGTCCCACTGCTTTTTAGGATGATTTGCGTATGAAATGCGGATTGTTTGTTTTGTTTTTGTTTTTTGTTGCGGATGAACGAAATTTGTATACGCAACTCATGCGCAATTAATCCTCCCACCAGTGGGACCGGGCCTATAGATTTAAAAAAAAAGAAATTTCCGAGATGACTCCTATATAGTGGTATTTTATGGTTAGCAAATCCATAATGTATATATATCTCACAGCAATAAGAAAATTTCATCATTTTAAAACTCACAGGAATTTCAAAATGAAATTGAACTCTCAAAATCATGCCGTTCTGTGAAGTCACACACGTGACCCACTTCTTTTGACCTCTGACCCTGAACAAAAAAAACAAAAAAAATATTTCCAAATGATAGCCAACAAAATGTGTTAGCATAATATAAACATTAAAGCAGTATATCTTTAACATTGTTAGAGTTATAGCCAATTAAAGTCAAGATTTTGCATAATTTCGGTCACACACGTGACCAAGAATGGTCCTATATTAGATTATTTGCCCTGCAATCATTTTGTGGTATCTTACTTCGCGGAGGTCTATACATCCCTTTGACTCGGCCACACAGAGACATCTCCGTTAGGCCTTCTTTTTTTCATGAGGGGGGGGGGGGGAGCAAAATTGAAATTTCAGATTTGTGTACACCCGTTTTTTAAATCACGCTGGCCATCCAAAAGGTTACCTTTTTTCAAATGAAGTCGTTTTTCTTTTCTTTCTTTCTTTTTTTCTTTTTTTTTACGGCGGGGGAGGGGGCGGAAAGGCCCAAAATACCCAGTTTTAGGTATGATCCCCACTAAAATGTGGGTTTAGGGAGCCCCTGCATCCGCGCCTGTGATATGCTTTCTCAAATGTATCTCTTATTAAAAAAAATAAATAAATAAATAAAAAAAAAAAAAAAATATATATATACAACAAAACTCCTAAACCCCCTACATCTGGTTCGGTTCAGGCCAAGTGATTCGATCATAATAATAGGGGAGACCGGTGATGGAAGTTACACGGGTCAGTTGTTACAGTTCTCAGTGTGCTAAGTTGGAACAAGAGAGTGTGTACTAACTGGCATCTATATACAGCCTACACATAGATGTGATGAACTGCCGGTCGTGAGGTTTCTCATTTGTTTTATTAGAAATTAAATCAACAAAAAAAATTTTTTACAGTTCAAAGTGAATTTTGGACAAACATTGAAATTTGTAATAGCTCTTACCACTGAAGGCACATGATGATAGTCTGGTATTGTAAATAAAGTACATGTATGTCACTAATATACCCCCGAGCCATGCCCTGTAATTCTGCCTAATGACTGTGCTACAGTTGATTTCATGTGTAAAATCACCCACGGGGTAAGTTGTTAAAACAACCTACCCCATGTCGATGTATAAATAACAACCTACCCCAATTACATTACATAATTATGTAAAATTACATTTTGTCTCATATTTCGGGTGTTAATATTTTTATGTTTCTATTATTACTTTTGTCTATTCTAGAGCTCTACTTGGTCTACTGTCATGACTGTTAACGATGCCAAGACACTGGAAAGTTAAAACAAAAGTATGGTATAAGAGATTTACACATTGTCATCTTACCCCGTATGTTTACATACGGTAACAATTTACCCCGTATGGTGTAACAACCTACCCCCTATACGGGGTAGGTTGTTACAAAAAAAATGTCGTCATTAATTAAGCTGTAGTTAATTAGTGTTTACATGTTTTCAAGTTTTATATGCCTCAGGGTTGAGCAAACAATATAGGCTAACTACAGACCCAAGATGGGGTGTGTGAGTTCTTTCATTATATCTGGCCCAAAATATGAATTTGTAACGTCCATCCCCGGTCTCCCCTACACAAGTCATGTAATTTAAAGTACATAGGCCTACCTGTAGGCCAATATGACCCTAGAGAGAGATTTAAGGTTAATTTGGCGCCCTTAGTTACTGTCGATTTGGCGCCCCTAATCTAAGGTCGATTTGGCACCCCTAAGTTTAAAGTCAATTTGGCGCCCTTAGTTTACTGTCGATTTGGCGCCCCCGCCCACCCCCATTTTTTCAAGGGCGCCCTTCCCCTCTCTTTTTTTCCCTTCTTCTTTTTTTTTTCTCCTTTTTTTCTTCTTTCTTTTTTTTTTTCCTTTTTCTGCCTTTTTCTTCCTCTTTTCGCGCCCCCCTGCGCGCCCCCCGGGGGGCCGGGCCCGTAAAGCCCCCCCCCCCAGAATACGCGCATGCCTATATAACCACTGCTATCAGGCCTAATATATTGTTAGTAAATCAGGTGAACTAGAAAATACGGTCTCTTAATGATTATCAGTGGCTTAGACAGCGGTGGGGATGGGGATGCATCCCCCCCCAGCTCAAAGGTAGGGGGGGGGGATGCGCAAGTACAATCCACTTTCACGGGTGAAATGTATTTTTAAAGGCTGAATAGGGCTTTGCACCTTCCTTTTTCATTCAACGGAGCTCTAAAAATTCTCGATCGCGCTTAGCGCTCGCATATTATTATTATTATTATTATTATTATTATTATTATTATTATTATAATAATTATTATTATTATCATCATCATTATCAATCCAGATTAACTATTTTTATATCTATTTATTTTATAAATATTAAATTATTTTTAAAAATATTTTTAAATAAAAATTGGCACATAAACCCTTCTACTACGGCATGTTTTTTAAATTCTTATTTTTATTATGCAAGCCTTATATATTTGCTGAGGTAATTCGGCGCAACCCCCAAATCGGCCCTTTTTTGCCCCTTCTTTCACGTGTATAGATACAAAAAAACCCTCTTTTTTAAACTCAAAATTTCTTGCTGGACTTGTATATATTTGATGAGGAAATTCGATGCAACCCCCAAAATCGCCTTTTTGCCCCTTCTTTGTGTGTAGATACAAAAAAAAAAAAAAAAAAAAAAAAAAAAACCTTTTGTTTACCTCAAAATTTTGGGCTTAGAGTCTCTGGACCACGAATCACCCCCCCCACATTTGAGGACCTGTCACGCCACTGATGATTATGTTCTGTGAGTTATTCTATATTTTGACTTGGCTTGTAAAATGAATGTATTATTAGTATATGAATTTTGATATAATACTCTGAGGTTGAGTTCTTCTATATATTTCTTATCTTATCAGACAATGTTTGTTTAATTATTTACTTTTCAGATTACATGGGTTTTCCCACTTCTAGTATTTTTTGGCTAGATGAGTCTTTCTTGTGAACTTCAATTTTGATGTACCAACAGCTTTCAAGTCTGTTTGTTTTTTTATCGTCTGTGTTCCTTAAAGTAATGGCTTTCGCAGGGGCTAAGTTAAGTTTGCTTCTTTATTAAATTTATTTATTTACAATGATTTATCAAATTGAAGTATTCATACATAATATTAGAAATGCCAGAAAAGGGCGTCACATGGTGATCCAAGAACATTGCCCATGAAACCAAACAGAACAATGTTACAATAAATTATGTTTTAAGCATTAAATTATCTACAGCATACTAGCAATGTTTTACAAGTATTAACACAATTAAAAATATATATAATTCATGTTTTTCTATGTCTACTGTATAACTTGCCTACTTTACCAATGATGTTGTTTGTTCTTTTTCCTTTTTTTTAATGAAAAACACATAGGAGAATGGAAGGAAAACAAGGCGAGATAGCGCGAGGATAGTCAGGCAGCTAGCTCATGATTGGTTAGCTGAACGAGGTACCAGTAGTAAAGTATTGGAATATATGGGGAAGAATCCCACATTTACTAAACCAACGTCTGGCAGTGCATCTCTGCTGCATTAGGTCCCTACAGCCGGGGGCGTCAAAATGATGAGTGCCCATTTTTACAAAAAATTATATTTTGAATAAAATAGCAGAATTCATTCTAAACACACTAACTTGATGTCAAAATAAAGAGTATTACATTGTCTTAACGCTTGTGTCATTTTGAAATCAGACTGAAATCGAAAACAGTGAAAGTTTTGATGAAGAAATGTTTTTTTTCTCACTTTTTTTACGCAAATTTTTTGTTCCTTTTCAATAATTTTTAATAAATAGTTGTATAAAACATTGATGTTTGTAACTTTTTCTAAAAATACCTACGTGCATGTGAGTGATGCTGTAAAAAGAAGGAGTTTATATCTTATTCCGATAAAAGATTTGATGAGCTAAAGTCAGGAACGCAATATAGACAAAAATCAACAATTTGCCCTGTATCGAAGAAGAATCCCAATACCCGTACGTGTATTAGGAAAGGCCGATAACATGCGATAGCTTTTAGCAGACAAAACAAGTATCGAAATGTTCGCATTTTTGGCACTTTTGTTTGCCTATCACAGCCATCGCATACAATCAGCTTTTCATAATACACGTGCGGGTATTTGTGATTCTCATTCACGGAAAATTGTTGATTTTGTCTATATTGCGTTCCTGACTTTAGCTCATCATAATTCTTTATCGGAATAAGACATAACTCCCTTCTTTTTTACAGCATCATTCACATGCACGTAGGTAGTTTTTAGAAAAGTTACAAACATCATGTTTTATACAACTATTTATTAAAAATTATTGAAAAGGGAACAAAAATATTTGCGTAAAAAAAGTGAAAAAAAAACATTTCTTCATCAAAACTTTCACTGTTTTCGATTTCAGTCTGATTTCAAAATGACACAAGCGTTAAGACAATGTAATACTCTTTATTTACATCAAAGTTAGTGTGTTTAGAAATGAATTCTGCTATTTTTATTCAAAATAGATTTTTTTGTAAAATGGGCACTTATTTTGGACGCCCCCGGCTTGTAGGGACCTATGCAGCAGAGATGCACTGCCGAGACGTTGGGTTTGTTAATGTGGTTCTTCCCCATATATCCAATACTTTACTAGTGTACTCGTTCAGCTAACCAATCATGAGCTAGCTGCCTGACTAGGAGGGAGAGGAGAGAGAGAGAGAGAGAGAGAGAGAGAGAAAGAGAGAGCGAGAGAAAGAGAGAGAGCGATATAACGCTGGGTCAGATTTTCAATAGGCTAAAATATCAAAATGAATAACTTACAACATTAATTTTGAAAAAGGGATATATAAATAGGCTATAATCAGGCGCGGGTCCAAGGGGCAGGCCTGCCCTGACCCCAAAATCCAAATTTAGAAGAAAAAAGTGCCTAAAATCGGATATTTCGGGGTCTCCCTCCCCGCCCCCTATATTACGGCACATTCACATTTTAGAAAAGAATTCCAAATTTTTGTCTTAGGATTAAATCCCAAATTTGCAGCTACCAAAATGTGTAAGTACTGCATATAATACCATCTTTTAAATTATCATTATAGGCCTTTAATGTCATATATATATATATATGAAACTATGTAGGGCAAGTCCAAGCTATATTGTTCCACGAGGTGGTGATTTTTCAACTTTTCGACCATTTTTGTGTCAAATGTGTCAGTGAGTTTTAAAGGTACATAATATATCACCACAAAAGTGTATGAATAAACATAATGCAAATGAGGTCAAAAAGTCATTTCAAGATCATATGACGTCACACAGGCTCATTAATATTCATTGAAAAAAATGATAAAATGCTCTAAAATGCTATTTTCAACCAATGTTTCTAAAGGTTGTTATAGGAATACAACCAAAAGTACATAATTATTTTCTGTTTCAATATCATCTTGGCTTCCTCTGGTGAAAATATCACAAACCTAGCACATAACTTTCCATGTTTTTATTCTTAAAGTATTCATGTCTCAGAAGTAGTCTCACAAAAGTTACTGAGCTGATATGTAAAATATAAAGTTTTATTACTCGCACCTCCCTTAAAGTATGAACAAAATATTTCTTTTTTTTACAGTAATATATTGTATTATGGTTCTTTTGTTTTATCAACGGGATTTTTTTTAAAACAACATGTTGCTACCTTGGCTACACCAAATATTTAATGGAAAAATATTTCATGGAATAATTTTCCCGTGTGTTACGTGTCCCTTGTGTTACATGTCATATTTTTATTTTAAAACTTGACCTTGCCAGAAAACGGGAGGCTATATTGACATTAAATATGTATTTACAAAGTTTATTACATGATTAAGAGGATGTGACTATGCAAGTTTTTATCTGCCTTTTAAATTTCTAGTATCATGTGAACAAATTCAAAAATTTAAAAACGCCTTTTTTTCTGGTCCCATGTGTTTCGAAAGAATAAATTATCATAAATTAAATATGAATTGAGTTATTCTCAATTATTGTTTATGATTTTGTTGAAGGGTCTTAGTACCTTCAAAAATATACCTAAGGATTTGGATTTCAATTTAAGATTTATCAAAAAAGACATATTTTGTCCCTGAATGTCCCGTTTGTTACATTGCAAATAGCGTGGACTTGCCCCATAACCTTTTGTATTTCATGTCAGGTTGACTTATAACGGACCAGGATACTTGGAATATTCTCCATAGACGAACAAAGGAGGTATGTCAATGATGACAGAAACCGACGTTTTTACTTTGCAACCCGGAACGACCTCTACTTCGATTACGGACAGGAGGCTTTGCTACTTATACTGATATTGACCATAACTTGGGACAAACAGGAGAAGGAGTTTCATTTGGAATTAGTTTACAAATGGATGGAAGACCATCGACAAGTCATGATAGATAGTGGAATTTTGGATATTAGTACTAGCAGCATACCAAGGTAGTAATGGTTTCACTGATCCCTGATCATGTCATCATTTTCACATGTACGTAAGGCCTATATTTTTATTTTGTCCATAAAACATATTTCCCCCTATTTAGGAACAAGTAATATATACGGCCACCGGAAGGCCTGATTTAGGACAAAAATGGGCAAAAGTTCAAAATCTTATTTGCATTTTAATGTAGGCCTACCGAACTACTGATGATTGATTAAAAAAAAAACATTTTGGCTTATAAATAATCTCACCCAAAAGAAGGAAAAACACCCACAAAGTAATTGATTTTTGTGTTAAAAATCATTTATCAGTTATGCACAATTAATTTGTTCTTCATCTCTTTTTCCTCTTCTCTATCTTTCTTTTTGTTTGTGTGTGTGTTGTTGTTGTTGTTTTTGATGTTTTGTTTTGTTTTTTGTTGGAGGTAGATTGAAAGTAGACTTTGTATCAGGTAGGGGGATATTGAAATTCTTGCTGAGAGCGGGAGCAGAAAAGCTACCTTTTGATTGTACAATAGCCGTCACTCTTTTCCGGGGAACTTATCACTTCCGAAGGACTGGAGGACACAGGCAGAGGCAATTCAATCCTCCTGACATTGAGCTTCAGATGAAAACAGCATCTTCGCCGTTACTGCTCCAGCATATCACGAGCAGTGAGTTCATTCACTTTTAGAAGTAATGATTTTGCTTTTGTTTTTTTTTTTGTTTTTTTGTTTTGTTTTGTTTTTTTGTTGTTTTTTTTGTTTGTTTGTTTTTTTTTTGTTGTTGTTTGTTGTTGTTGTTGTTGTTTGTTGTTGTGTTTTTTTTTGGGGGGGGGGGAATT